>JAOWBP010000001.1:152254038-152265599 GCA_028571105.1 Tragopan temminckii | reverse complement strand
AATCTGGCCTTGAACACCTCCAGGGACGGGGCATCCACAACCTCTCTGGGCAGCCTGTTCCAGTACCTCACCACTTTTTCTGTAAAGAATTTTCCCTGACATTCAACCTAAATCTCCTCTCCCTCAACTTAAAACCATTTCCCCTTGTTCTGTTGTTATCAACCCTTTCAAAGAGTTGGTTCCCCTCCTCTATGTAGGCTCCTCTTAGGTACTGAAAGGCTGCAATTAGGTCACCCCGCAGCCTTCTCTTCTCCAGGCTCAACAAGCCCAGCTCCCTCAGCCTGTCTTTGTAGGGTAGGTGCTCCAGTCCCCTGATCATCTAGACCACTAAGATCATCTAATCCAGCCATCAACCCATCACCAGCATGCCCACTGTCCATCAACAGTAGAGGAGTTCTCACAGCCTTAGATGCCAGGTGCCAGTGACGTAGGGTTCCAGTGCTAAAGTTCAATATCTCTAGAAGATAGCTAGGCACTGTGAAAGTGTAAATAGCTTAGAGTTTAATTCATATCCCTGTAAGGTTAGTTTTCTCTAATGGCTCTTCAGAGTGTGTCTCATATGAAATATGTCAGCATTCAAATGTAGCAGTGAAATCCTGACTGTGAAAAAACACCAAAAAAAATCAAGTTGCTCTTGTGTTGCTTTTTTGTTTGTTTCTTGACATTAAAATGCCATTGACTAACACTGGCTTGGTAACCACAGATGAAGCAGGACTGAAAGATAACTCAGTTAATGAAGCTTATACTTGGCAAATATTAGAGAGAAATCTGTGAATGAAGAACTGAATAAATGTGAACCATAAAAAGACTGCCAGTGAGGAGCTAATATGACAAAATTTGAATAAAAGCTCTGAACTTCATGTTCTTTTTCTTTTCCTTAGTCTTTAGCAAGCAATACTGTTTTGAAATTAGTCTATGTAACGATTACACTTTTTGATTCATTAGGTTTTGGGATTGTGTTCAGGACAAATGTGCTAACCTCAAAGTTAAAAATGCACTCACTCATCTTTTTCTTTTTCCCAGCTTGCTCAGTGCCTCCACACATTTGTCATTCATGTGTCTGTTGTATTCTGATGGCCTGATGCCTGACCAGTGGCTGGGTTAGACAGAGGAAATATTTCTCTTTACTCACTGTACATAAAAACAGGCAGGATGAATCACTTGTTCCTCCCTTGAACTCAGACTGCACAGTAGCTGTGATGACTATCGTGGCAGTGTGACTTTGGACAGCAGGGCTTGTACCCACACAGAAATCCCTCACTGCAGAGGAAATAATCTGTTTAAAAGTAATTCAGTTCTGCATTTGACATCCAGGAAAGCTAAGAGCCTTGCTTTGGCTCCAGGACCATGCCTCAACCAGCTGCAGATGGAGGCTCACAACCCTCACACGATCAGCCAGCTGAAAATACCTCCACAGTCTCTCTGTTCCTTTGGGTACCATTGGTGATGGGAACGAGGGGCTTCCACTAGTTAAGCAGATGGACCTCCTGAGATCAGGTGGGCTATAAAAGACTGAAGCAGGTCTTCCCCAGCACCTTTTAGGGGCACTGAGAGTTTAAACAGCAATTTGTAGGAAACTCCCTCCTCTAAGAAACATCTGACACCAGGCTCTGTATACACTGGGACAGTCTAATGATAAAGCCACTAAAATGGACATAGAGGTGAATCAGGTCGTCAGTATCCAGATGACGTAGCAGCATGTAGATGTCAGTTTTCCCTCCCTAACACTTAAAAGCTGAAATCAGTAGTGCAATTTGAAGGTCTCTTTTAGATTCTGAATGACAGAATTTCTCCTTAAGATGAATATCCACCGAATTGGTCTTCAGATTGGTTTCTCCTACCATCAAGAGGAGTGCTTGTACCTTGCTGTGAAATGTATCTTTTGCTCTGACAACACATTGCACTGCTGGTTTTCAAAATACTAAGCAACAAAATGAATCATAAAAGCAAACAGGGAACCGAAGGATAATCTCCATGAAGTAGCTAAACAACAGTTGGAAAGCTACGTCGATTTTTTTTCTCTGTCTTATTTTAAGTAACAGCATAAAAGAGAGCTGCTATTCCACCAAGGACTCCAACCAGAGAAAAGCCCAGTCCTCACCTTGAGCTGAAAACCAGCAATGCATATGTGCTGGTTCTCCAAGCTGAGCTTTTTACTTTCTAAAAAGTAATGCTTTTTAAAAGGTCCATGTCACTGTCGAAGCCGAATCGGATCATTGCTGTGGCCCACAGCTTAAGTAACTTCATTTGTCCATCTGTTTGAACTTCATCAAAAATCAAGCCCACCTAATGTTATATGTGCACATGTAGAACGAGTTGAAGCTTCTCTCTAGCAGCACAGATTAACACTTTGCTGCTTTTACTGTTTATAGAAAACAACAGGTGCACAAGATCAAGTCCAAACAAGCCATCTTCTCAGTATTTTTCCCATCTAATGCGTACAGTACATGCAAACTTTCCTCTCAAGTGCCAAAGTGCCTTTGCAAAAGCAAAATATTGACTTTTGGGGTTTAAATCAATTTTGTACTTGATGCTAGGCTGTCAAGCTTTGGCTCTACACAGTCAACGAGAGCTCTGGGTGGTTGTTCTTTCATTAGTATGCATCTGATTGAATTGTACACCCTGCAAGTAATGCTTTTTAAAAGGTCCATGTCACTGTCAAAGGATGCTTTGCTGACTTTTAACCCATGGTGTCCATTATTGAAGTTAATAAAAGGGAATCACAGACCACTAAAAACAAGGCAGAAGCTTCCTATTCAGACTCTGACAGTTTATGAAGAATCATTACCTTAAACAGGGCAAAGTAAAAAAAGAACCACAAAATGCCTGGCAGAGTGTAAATGAGTTAGTTAGAATTGGATAACATATTTAAGTTCTTAAATAAATTACTTGTAATATGAGAAAGTACCTTCTACAGTGCACATCTAAGCAAATTTGCTTGCAGCTCTGGATACTTTGGATGGTTTTGCTGCTGGAATTACAAAAAAGGAGCAGCTCTATCAATACTGACATTATAGTGTGGATGCAGTGGCAAACTTTGGAAGTTCAAACCACTCAACTGCTGGCATTTATAAGGGTATGTAGTGACAGGATGAGGGGAAATGGCTTTAAACTGGAAGAGAATAGTTTTAGACTAGATATTAGGAAGAAATTCTTTACAGTGAGTGGTGAGACACTGGCATAGGTTGCCCAGAGATGTGGATGTCCCCTCCGTGGAAGCATTCAAGGACAGGCAGGATGGGGCTGTGAGCAACCTGGTCTAGAGAGAGGTGTCCCTGCCTATAGCAGGGAGGCTGGAACTAGATGATCTTCAAGGTCCCTTCCAAAACAAATCATTCTGTGATTCCACAATTCTGATCTAGGCATACAAGCTGCTACAAGGCACAGCACCTACATGCAAGGCAAGAAAATCCATTGGCTTGAATGAAAGTGTGTGTGCCCTGAACCTGAGTTGCTGCACTTGTCAAATTACAGCCAACAAATGCTTCTAATCATCTGTGCCTATAACTAGAAACCACCGTGCAGCTGGGAGCTCCCTCTTTTTGAAGGAATTGATGCAGAAGGTATTTCTGAATATGTGTACCTTTATTGAAGTGTATTCAGATCTCCGTGCTTTATATGTGTAAGTGCATGCTACATAAACCCTAAAACTCATCTGCAGTCAGTCAGGGTACCGACTGTGTACTCTGTGACTGAGGATTAGGCGATGCTTATGCCACCTGGATGATTACTCCTCACCAGGCTCCGTTCAGTGGCATCCAACTCATACAGGCTCAGCACAAGCAGCTGGGTGCCACCCTGCCAATGTAGAAACCCTGGAGGAATGGAAATAACTCTCAGATTTGCTGCCCCCCACTGCACATTTAAGAAACGTGACTGTTATTCCATGTATGGTTATTCTTCTTGAAAGAAATGCTGCATATTTCTCTGATGTTCTCTGACTTTGGGCACGGAGGAGCTCTTTTGTACAGAGGGGTTCATCTGCTTTCCCTGCCTCTGTTGTGTGACTTCCATATAGATAGAGACAAACATATAAATAAAGAGAAAACCACACAGTTCAGCCTTGTCCAACCAGACATGATTACACTGGCAAGTTTCTGAAGATTTTGCATGAAGCAGTTCCCAGAACTACAGTGTATCAGCAAAGGGTGTCTTTGGCTGCAGTAATAGTAAATAAACACAGGATTTTGCCAGTACAGCTCTGTCAAATAGCTTTGTTTTTTTTCTGTCATATACCTACACTGGAAAAGCTCTGACATACAGACTTGATCTTCGCTTGTTTTTTCCTAAAATTAAAAGGAACAAGCAGCCTCTCTTTTGCTCACGCCCTTCAGAATCTATGATTCTAAACTGCTGTGCTGTTGTGACTTAGCTACACATCTAAAGGGACTGACAGATCCCAGCTCCATCAGCAAAGCTGACTATTTATAGCAGCTGAGGAAATTGTCTGTTTTATATAATTTTTACAATGTTGGCATTGGCAAGTGGCTCATGATCAAGAGACCGTCCTGTTGCAAATCCAAAGCGATACAGATCACATCCAGTTCAACTGCATGACAGAGCCAGGTGCTCACTCCCATGGTCAAGGTGAGAGATTAATATGCTGCAAATCACGTTAAGAATTTACTGTAAGGTTAGCTTGGGTTTGGACTTACAAGGGGCATGCAATGCCCAGAGCAGCCGGTTGCTGCGCAGCACAGACATCCAAGGGAGGGTTTTGTCCCTTTCTCTTTCGGTTGTACACATCGTGGGCTTGTGAATGAATCAGACTCTGGAAACACACAGTTCCATTATCTCACAGCAAAGCGCTTATGGAATGTGACACGATGCGGTGTAGCACAATGCCAACAAGCACTAATGCTTTTAATTATTTACTCTGGAGAAAGAAAGGGGGAAATTTCATGTTGGCTGCAGCTGAAATAAACTGCTTTATGTCTTCGGTGGAGAGTTTTTCATGCCTTTGGATCGACTTCTCTGCACGTGCTGCCAGTCGGATGGCAGAGGCAGCAAGCAGAAGCACTGAACAGTACAGAGCCCACTTGCCACTTTGTTTTGTTACCTTCCCTCTGCCTCTGTCTCCCTTTTAACTCTATTTTGCTGCCTTTAAAGTTGTAACGATGCCATTTCTGCTAAATACCTCCAAAGCCCAACATCAGCTGGTGACAATTCTGACAGCTGTGGCTGACTTGACGCCTGTCACTGTGATTAATACCTCCCCCCGCCCCATCCACTGCATGCACAAAAGCTGACTGATTCCCTTTGGTGAAAACCATGGGTGCAGTTAAGTGTAAAATCTCCGCACAGGTGGAGAACCTTATTCCCTTTGGCACAGGAATCTGATTTGTGAGAGCTGGGCTCCATGACCTTTCCCTTCAGGTTCTATTTGACATTCTCTGAAGCACGACAGCAGAAGGCTGCGCTCCAAATAATTCTGAAACAGACATAAAACTTTTATATTTTTATTAACACTTGAAGAGGCCACTAAAAGAAAATCAAAACTATGAATCTGTCAAGACACCCCGGTAATGCTCACTTTGTTCAAAAAGCTACTGTGACAGAAGGGCAGTGTAGTTTATCGGTGGATATGTTTGTTCAACACCTCTGTCCCCTAAATAACTTAGCATCAATTAACACAGTCCCTCTGGCAGCACACTTTTGAGAGGAAGTATTTCTGATGGCCAGCCTCATTTATCATATTCTTTTTGTTTTTCTTATACATTTGCAATATAAATCATATAGAATCGTATCATAGAATCACAGAATCATGGAATCACAGAATGGCCTGGGTTGAAAAGGACCACAATGATCATCACCAACCAACAGACCAGGCTGCCCAGAGCCACATCCAGCCTGGCCTTCAATGCCTCCAGGGATGGGGCATTCACAACCTCCTTGGGCAACCTGTTCCAGTGCGTCACCACCCTATGGGTGAAAAACTTCCTCCTAATATCTGACCTAAACCTCTCCTGTGTCAGTTTAAAACCATTCCCCCTTGTCCTATCACAATCCACCCTCATAAACAGCTGTTCCCCCTCCTGTTTATAAGCTCCCTTCAAGTACTGGAAGGCCACAGTGAGGTCTCCCTGGAGCCTTCACTTCTCCAAGCTAAACAAGCCCAGTTCCCTCAACCTTTCCTCACAGGAGAGCTGCTCCAGCCCTCTGATCATCTTATTGCCCTCCTCTGGATCAGCTCCAAGAGCTCCACGTGCTCCCTGTGCTGGGGACCCCAGGCCTGGATGCAGTGCTGCAGATGGGGCCTCACAAGAGCTGAGCAGAGGGGGACAATCACCTCCTCTCCCTAGTGTAGTCATCTCTAGTTATCTCTAGTATGTAACTAATAAAAATCAACATTAAATATGCATTAGTAGGTCATGAAGACATTTATACGTAGAATCATAGAATCATAGAATGGCTTGGGTTGGAATGGACACCAAGAATCATCAGGTTCCAACCCCACTGCCACATGCAGGGCCACCAACCTCCAGATCTGGTACCAGACCAGGCTGCCCAGAGCCCCATCCAACCTGCCCTTGAACACCCCATAGGAATTCTATTATTATTATTTTTATCCTTTCACTCTCCATGTACCTTTGTATCTATACTATACTACAAGGACTGTATCCATACTAAAAGAACTATACTAAACTATACTACTGTATACTGTATACTACTATACTACTGTAGCTATACTAAAAGGACAGAGAAGCCATGTTATACTTAAAAACTTTTCGTAATTCTCATTCTTAATTTTATTAGTCATATACAAGGAGGCACTGCCTTTACTGGCATCATATATTAAAGTGATGCTTGCTGCCCATCAACTTTCATCTCAGAGAATGGGTTAATTTTAAATGACTAAATAAGAAGCTTGCTGGGAGAACAGAAAAACTGCCCTAGCTTTTCTGTAAAAATCTGGAAAAAAAAAAAAAAAAATGAATCAGCATCCATAGAATGGCTTTGGTTGGAAGGGACCTTAAATATCATTGAGTTCCAACCCCTCGACGGTGGGCAGAATTGGCTCCCAGCAGATCAGGCAGACAGAGAAATGCCCTTTGTTACATTGGTACTCATTTTGGCTTTCTTCAACATGGAAAAACACTGTATCCAGTTCTAAAGCAGTTGTTGTGAAATGCACAAGTTAACAACTGAAAGAGACATACCTCTTTCTGCCATTCATACTTTGTATACATAAGTCTATGAACTGCCCCCAAGTGACACTGTCCCTGGATTAGTTAGCTCTAAATAGTTCAATGGGGAGATTTTCAGATGCACAAGCAGAAATTAGGTGACATCTCTCATTTACATCCGTGGCAGTGCACTCATATGTGGCCATGATGAATTCCAATATTTGAAGGGAACATATAAACAGGAGGGGGAATGGCTGTTCACGAGGGTGGATTGTGATAGGACAAGGGGGAATGGTTTTAAACTGAGACAGGGGAGGTTTAGGTTAGATATTAGGAGGAGGATATTAGGTTGGTGACTCTGCACATGGCAGGAGGGTTGGAACTGGATGATCATTGTGGTCCTTTTCAACCCAGGCCATTCTGTGATTCTATGGTCATTCTATGATATGATTCATAAAATGATAGAATGGCTTAGACTGGAAGCAACCTTAATGCCCGTCCAGTTCCAACCCCCTGTCATGAGGGCTCACCACGCAAATTTTACAGCCAAGCCCTGAATTAACAGTAGTCGCACAGACCTCTGAAACAAAGGGATTAGTTTGTTAAACAACGTGTGTTGGAAATGCATATTCCTAGCACCAGCTGAAGTCCAATATTAGCTGAAGGCTCCCTGAGCATGTGGCTGCTCAAGAGAGTGACAACGCACTCAGATAACACTGTGGCACGAAGCGTGCAACCTTAAAGCTCAGCCAGATTATCACAAAAGATGAATCTTCGAAGGTTCTTTTCATTACTTGCTGTAAGTGCTCTTGACATTCTCCAAAGCAGTTTAGGAGCTTCCTAGAAAAATGTCAAAATAAAGTAATAATTTTCTTATAATATTGCTCAACAAAATGTGAGCACGACGTGATTTAGAAATTAAGGTTAGCAACTTCTAGAGACAGCGCATGCATACACACCTATATATTACCAAGAGCTTCGCTGTGATGAAAACAATAAACAGAAATGTCATATGTGTGTTGTCAAAGAACTTGAGTTAAAACAACTGGTCGCTGTAGAGAGGGGATTTTACACGACCTTCAAGTATCCTAACAGCATACATTTCAACCATATATGAAACTTCTGTTCCAAACACTGGTAGTTATTCACTAGGCAACGCAATTTACACCGGCTTCACACTTGGAAGCATTTGCAATAAAATTTATACGCCTTCTAACTCTTTTTAAACAGCACAAATCAAGTTCAGCTCTAAGTCGTATTAAAATACTACCTTACTTTTTTAGGGACAATCTTGTTAAAAGCAACCGGCACAATTCCGTGAGGGTGACAACATTTTTTGATTTAATTAAAGAGATGATCGTAAAGACACATTTTAGTATCTGTAACTCCAGGCCTCCAAGTGATAAAGGTTTTCTTTAATTCCCTTCATAGTCCCACAGCCTCCTCTACCCCCCAGCTGAATGATGTACGGTCTGGAACTGGCCCATCGTAAACCACAGGCTGTAAATAAACCCATGGGATGGAGAACTGGCTGGAGGCTTTTAGGAGTGCTAACATAACACGTGCTATTCAGTCTACTGTGAGAGGACTTCTTTCTAAAAAAATACCCAACCATTTCTGAAGTTGAATTACTTAACAACATGATATCAATGAATACTGATGGGATCCCTGTCTTGAATTTCATGGAATATGTTTATGGATAGAACTCCGGATTTATTATTTTTACCCTAAATTGTCCTAAAGCATTTATTTAACAAATTGATATCAAAATCATGGGAAAGAATCATGTAAGCCATCACTGGAAGGCCATTCTGCCCAATGCAGGACAAGCCAACTGCTATGAGGGATCACAGCATTTCATAGCAGATTCAACTCTTTACAAGGGTAGATAGTGGCAGGAAAAAGGGAAATGGTTTTAAGTTGAAGGAGGGAAGATTTAGGTTGGATGTCAGGGGAAGTTATTTTCTAGGAGAGTGGTGAGGTGCTGCAACAGGCTGCCCAGAGAGGTTGTGGATGCCCCATCCCTGGAGGTGTTCAAGGCCAGGTTGGATGGGGCCCTGTATGATTCTGTGATTCTGTGAAGCTGTTCTGAAGACAAGAGCAAAACTTGAAAAGTAAGGTTGGAATTTTACAACTCATCTTCTGCAAAAAAATACTTTAATACTTGATGGGAACTTTAACAGCAGAAATCAAGCAGGATTTCCTTTGTTCTTCAGTTGCAGTGATCTAACCACAACAGTGACAGAGATGCGTACCCCGTTCTGAATCAAACAGCCCATCTTCCCGTCAGTGTAGGCATTTGGAAAGAAATGTGCAGAAACTCCTGCAGAGATACACTGCCTTGATGTGCAGCAAAATTCCCGTACTGTCAATACTTGCCTTGATCTGCAAGGTAACTTGCTAGATGTCAGCAGCAGTTCTTTGCGCAGTGTGGGCAGTACGCGGCTACTAGAGAAAGTTTTAGAAGATGGCAATGCACTGAGATTAATCAGCAATTGATGCCTCACTGCAGAACAAATGGGCAGAGTTTGTGGATACCGTTTGGAACATTCACCTTCAGCCAGAAAAAAACATCACGCTGAAAAATTAGATAGTTCCTATCTAGCAAAAGAAGAAGAGCAAGAATGAGGCAGGGTAAAGTTAGCCGTGAAGAAAGGATCATTGACAGAAGGACCACATTCTGCTTTTCTCTTCTACAGTTTTTCTTCTTAACAATCTATTTACTTCTGAGCAAGTCATGATTTTTCCCAATTCGTTGGATCTTATAAGTCAGATAAACTGGGGGGGTTGGACGTAGGTGCTCCATTTTCTCCACACTTCTCTTCTACCCAATCCAATTTGTTACCTTTTGGAAGATTCACAGGCAGACTGTTCCCTGAAGTCAACCACAAACCCAAATCTGATGGGATCTTGAAGGCAAAGAGCTCACAGAGAAACTCCAGGCAGCAAAGAATTTACACTCTCCATTTCTTTTAATTTATGGTAGCAAAGCTGCCAGTTACAAACCCAAAAGCTTCCATGTAATTACACAGCATCTCATGAATGAGTAAAGTGATACTTAGCCTATTTGGGACCTGATGCTTTTAAAATAATCTATGTGGTGTACACTGAGAGCCACAAACATAAATAATACTTTTTTATTGCATAGCAACTTTCACCCTAGACTCTCCAAGTAATTTATAGCATTAATTAGTTAAGAGCATCTGATAACAGGACTCCATATTAAGATGATTATGACTATAATTAAAGGTAATGAAATGATGAAAAGACCTGTGCTTGACTGGAACATTAAAACAGTCAACTCTGAAGTAACAAAAACAATGTTGAGAACAGCCAAAGATGTGTGACTAAATCCACACAAACTTATGGATTTCATTTCTCTATGTCAACCCTGCCTCCAGGTAGGAATATGTGTGTGTGAGATCAGAAAGATTTGGTAGAAGTTTTGCAGTGGTACAGTAAAGAAATTAACACCAGAAGAGCAGAAAATCTGAGGCCAGCGAGGCATGCAGAGTTCTGTGGCAGCAATTAAAATTGGATGACTGAGCTCAAATGCTTTATGTTTCTAAGAGGAAACTGGTTTGGTTTGCAGTAACGTGAATTCTTCAAGATATGCTGTCCTCTTTGGTTCTATTCTTGACGGACACATTATACATGTACCACTATCTCTTGGAGATATATTTGCTAAGATCAAGGATGTACCTTAAATAAGCTTTTGGGTCCCACGTGCCATGTGGGCTAGATGTTGCAGGGTCCCTCTGTAACTGCAGAATTCAAATGCAATATGGTGCTGTTGTGATAGAGCAGGAATCTTTGCATTGGGAGGACAAATAGAGATTGCTAGGAGAATTACAATGCATTCTTTGACAAACCTGCCAAAATGATAGCTTATCTATCTTTATTCACTCCATATGCAGACAGCATATGGTCTTCTTCAGGTAGAATGATGCCTCAATTTAGAAAGGCTCAAAATTTCAAAGTGAGAAAAAGACAGAGGTGCTTTCTGTCTCAAATGAAGCTTCATTTTTCTTTAGGCATCAGTATATGACCTCAAGTGAAGTGACACATCACATAAATGTCCTTCAGTGGAAAATGAATCTTCTTGTTCTTCTACAAGACTTAGGATTTCTATGTGGCCATTCATAGAAGACAGCATGAGGTCTATGATAAGGGGATTTTCTAGCCAAATGACCTCCTCGTAGTGGAGAAAGGTGTTAAAATTGTGGATGCAACACTAGGAGACACCAAAACTACATACTATGGTCACCAAAGTTCCTAGTAACACTGAGTTGATCTGCAGATTACAGAATCATGGAACCATAATGGTTGGAAAAGTCCTCAAAGATCATCCAGTCCAACCACAGAATCACAGAATCACAGAATCACAGAATGGCCAGGGTTGGAAGGGACCACAAGGATCATAAATCTCCAACC
>JAOWBP010000001.1:152219586-152253938 GCA_028571105.1 Tragopan temminckii | reverse complement strand
GACTTTAAATATTTTGCCAAATTCAGGAATATGTGCAAAGGCAACAACTCAAAGACCCTAAAAAAGAATGGGTTATGTAGAGGTGCACATTACAGAAGATGGAAGACGGATTATTTAAACAGAAGAAATATCTGCTTATCTAGTTTGGAAGAAAAGCTGATTGCCAGTTCAAATATTACTACTGCCAGCCCTTTATTACATTCTTCCAAAGAGGAGATTATCAGTGCTTTAAGCACACATATTGCTGAAGTCCTGTTTATGAAATTCCTGATAAAATTTGGAAATCTAAAACTGACTGGTTAGTTTTATGGGGTGCAGCAGATACTCTGGATTATGCAAAAGAAAAGATGAGATTTGTGTAATACATATTAACTATGAAAGACCAGTCTACAGTTTCAATACAGAAAACAAGTTAGCTGTTTAATGACTCCTAAGGCAAATAAGTTATGGTGAGATTAAATGCTAAGATTTAAACTTCATATAAAAATGTACAGAAGGAGAACAACGTTTTAATCACAGCAGATTTTTTAAAATAATAAATTTAGGAAAAAGGATCATTTCAAAACCAAATTAAATATTAACTACTGATATATCAATATTGTTTTAATATCTGCAGTTTCCTGAAGTTATTTCTTTAGGGTCTGGGGACCTGTTTCTAATACTGTACCATGACTCTTCTTGTTGGAATAAAAAAGTCTATTTGGTAATTTTTTATGATGTTTTGGTCCAGATGCCTATTATTAGTAGTAGTAGTATTTGTATACTTGGCAGCATTTGATTTGTGCCTATTCAAAAGCAGCACTTACGAGGTCTTTGTAGAAATGCGCTGCCTCCCCCAGCATGTAGTATGACCAACACGTGCTACATCCCACATTTAATGTCTCATTTTCAGCTGAGGATTCAACTGATACACAGCTGCACTGTTTCAAATGGGAAAGGTCCCAACACTGACAAATCATTCCCAAGATCCCAACCAAAATGAGCTTAAAGAACAAAAGGAGGAGATGGTGAAGTTGGTGTGGGCTTTTTAATCACTTCAAATATGGTTGGGTGAAGAGTCCTGATAAATTTAGGCAGTTTTGCTTTAAGTTCAGTACTCTTTAGTTGAGATTTAGGTGTTACATATCACAATTGCTATTTAAACAATTGAAACCATTCATGTAGCAAGTCCTGTTCGACAGTAGATATTAATAATCATCATAAACAAGGAAAATCAGAGCTAATACAGAGTTCCACTCTACATTGTTGTGACCATGACTTTTTAATTTAAATAATATTGAATATTTAACTCCTAAATGTCTGAACCTCTCCCTAAAAAGAGACTGATCAAAAATGGGCAATAATGGCACTGTTGTGTCAGTGAATTTATGACCTGCTGATCCTATTGAAATATTTTAATTCTGCAGAAAGGCAGGCAGAGGAAGCATGGATTTATGACACCTTTTTGACATAAATAAGTTGCAGGTGTGTTAATAAGTAGAAAATACCGTATTACACAGAATAGCTGCAGTAAAAATCTTTGTTTGCTCAAGAAGAAAATAAAGGCTATTTCTATAAATCTTTAATAATGGTGTTGGTTGCTGGACTTTCAGTTTAGAATGGGTGGCAAGGGTAAGTTACAAAATTACTATAAAGCTGGTAATACTTTGATAACCTGCTGATGCAAGTGGGAATATGATGTTTTGCACTGCACTAATAGAGTATGTCCTAATGCATTTATCAATCTGGTTAAGAGCAGCTTAAAAACTGAGATGGAAATCAGAGAAACTAATTGATAAAAGCTTTATTTAAGGGGATGGTTCTTTAGAGCATTTTCCAGAAAGTGATTTCTTGACACATTTTCTGTCGCAGTGTGTTAAGAAAAGCTACTAAAAAGACTAAAAATCCTACAGAATATTATCTGTATTCTGATTCCTGCTTAAATACGCCCGGGGCATCCTGCAAAAACTCGATTCTCTTTGGTTATACACCAGTTACCGTGCTCTGGCCAACCTCAGTGTAATCTGACAGCCAGCATGCATAACGTGAAGAGCTGGCTCAAAGCATTTCAGCATGGACAAGGAAAGGAGATCTTACTCCCATGAGAGTGAGAGACTGGGGTTTTGCAGCTCTAATCATGAGAGGAGAGAGGCTGAAAGAGGGGCACGTGGCATGGAATACGGGGACAAGAGATGGTTCTTTCCCATGGATGGAGAGGGTAGAGGCTCATGCTGCTAGGACTAAGCAGCTGATCCCTCAGCTTTTTCCCCAAACTGGTGTCAACTGCTCTGGTACATCAGGCTAATGTATGTAAATACCTTGCAAGTGTTACTTGATTATCTTTCTCTGGATATTTGACCAGATTTTTATATCATGCAAGCATGCAGCAAATCCTTGAGAGAAACAGCTGAAATAAAAACACCATAAAAACATAAATTCTAAGACAAGTGTTGCTTGATTGAAATGAGGTCCCATTACCTGTGTATGTGATGGTGGAAGGCCTTTTCTGCCATAGATGCCAACCAGAGCAGCCTTTCCTAAAGACACATTGAATTTCAGATGCACTGGGTGGTCGATGAACACCTGAGATCTCCAAAAGATACCAGGAGGAATCTTCTGTGTGGCTCGTCTGCCAACATCAATTTCTCCAGAGTCTATAAAACTGTCGTCTGGAAAGAAACTACTGGGCTTTCCTGCCAAAATACAGGAACAAAAATCTTGGATTAGCCTTAGATCCTAGAAGTAATCCAATCATACTGGTATCTCTGACATTGATCTTGAGAAACCGACTATTAGTGTCCTGAGGTCTTTGGAGTACTGTTTGTTGCCAATCCTTTTGATTATGAGAGGAGAACTGGCAGGGTTATTCTTGGCTTCGGTAACTGTTTTGTTTGAAAACATGAAAATGGGAAGAGCAAACTGGAGAAAAATGGCCTGTGGTTCAAATATTAACATCAGAGCTTGTTCTAATTACATTATGTAAAAATAAATCATTTTACATTATAACATAAATGAATGTAAGTTCACTGATGGAGAAGTCATCATTACATTAGCAGAGAGAAGTGAAGAAATAGTGAAGTAGACACATGTCACAGAATAGAATGGCAATGCGGAGAAGAGCAACATGAATGATGTCTAAATGGGGAAAGAAAAATATTTCTTTATTAAATTCAAGTTTGACAGTGGCAACAATATTTTAAATTTGTTAAACAGTCCAAAAAAAAAAAAAAAAAGAAAAGGACTGAGAAAAGAGATGAAGGAAATCATGCTCTGCACTTGAGTAATATTGACTATGAAACCGGAGAGGTTTTAGTCAGATTTCAATGCAATCTGCAAAGTGTGTTATAATTATCCAACTTCCTTTAGCAGCTGAGCAAATGGAGGCAGCTGCTTCTCAAAGCACCCACCAAGTTAGAGAGCCTGGGATGGCAATCAGCATGTGTTGTAACGTGAGGGAGACAGCACGGAGCTCAGCATCCCTGGAAAACAGCTGAGAAACTCCAGATTAGACATCCACGCACTCACAGTTCTCAAATTTGGTGGCTGCTTTGAAAATATTTCAACTCAAAGAAAGCCCAGGGAATGGGGGCAGTACGCAAAATAAAATCCCAGAGCACTGTCTGTTGGCTCTTTGGTATACCCAGTGGCCATACAGCTTCACAGAAAAAAAGATGAAGGCAACTGCTCAGCAAAAAACCTCTATATAAGAGTACTTAAAGAAAGATTTCGGCTTTGGTAAGGAGAGCACTGTCAAGGACTAATCATTAATTTTATACATCCAAATCAGCTGGTTATCTCGTGTGGTGCCATTACAGCTCGCTACTCTGTGTTTCACATATCAAGCAATTTCAACAAAACGAGAACCAAACTTTTCAGGATCGTATATTATTTTGTAGAAAAATCATTTTGAGAGAATTTGGGGGAAACAAGAAATATGAAATAAAAATATCTTCTTCTATCCATCATAAATTCAAGTGAAGTAGTCTTAGAACTTATTGCCACACTGAAAAGATAGAACAACCCCTCATTTTATTGAAACATTTTATTGTTTCAAATCATAATAGTTCCTTTAAACATCAAACCATCCCACTACAAGCTCAATGGGAGAGACAGAGGCAAACTGCTAGCTGTCTCTAAAGTCCATATCTAAATTATCTGCATATTGACAGTTAACAAAAGAAGCATCTGAAGACATCTCTTTGTAGAAAGGAGATATTTTGTTTCTCCTGTTAAAGTTTTTATCAGAACTTTTGGTCCAAATAAGACTAATCCTTGGTTATGGCGCTGAAGTTAGCAACTGCTTAAGTACGTCGGAGTGGGAACTGATGGCATTTTTCATTTCTGTGCTGTCTCATGGATATAGTTTTCTGCACAACAGTATACTCTAGAAAGCAAAGGGTGTACGTTCTTTCATAGAAAAAAGCTACTGGTTATTTTATTAAAGTCTCATTTATCATTGTTCATCGCATTCAAATAAAAACAAGGTGGGAATCTGTTGACTTTCTACCCTTTTCTAATTGAAGTGCATATTAACAGAGACAATCAGAAGCAGCTTAGGTAGATGGCCATTCTCACAGACTCATTTGTGCTGGTAGTGTACAACTGCACAATGAACATCAATCAGCTTGATTCTGAACGGGATTACTTTATGAACTGGATTGCAAATATTTATTTGCTATACTAAAAATTACTTCTACCCCAGTTAGGATTCAAGCAAACGTTTCTCACGTATTCGTGCAAAGTTTCTCGTTTCAGTTCTATTAAAAAGCAGCTAAAGATATCACATGTTGGTTTTCAAAATGATAGATATTTCTGATTACTACTGACATGCTTTATAGATTCATAGAAATTCAGGTGCAAATCTACAATATTTGATGTGTGCTCTGATTGTTCATTAATAAAGATGGCACACCAGAGTGAATCCGGGAAGGTGAGAATTTAATGCATTAGATGTTGATGTGCCAGAGAGAGCCTGGAGAGAATTAGCACAGCGTGTATTCTGCCTGTACAGAAAGCAACACTTGCTTTCTGTACAAGCAAGAAAACTGCTTCTGTGACTGAAAGATAAATTCACAGAAATAACTGTTTGCGCACACAATTACAAAGCTTATGTCTCCTGTTGGAGGACAGCAGTACGTCTGAAGTGTGACGGGCACCAAGCTGCCATGTCTTGCTTCATGGGTTCAGATTTACCCACAACTCTCTTCACAAGGCTCAAATCAACCCTTGTCTTGCCAGCCTCAGCCTACAGTGGGATCAGGCCCTATGGATTGGATTCTTCATAAAGAAAGTACAATAAGAAACCAATTTTAGCTTCTAATCAGAAATTAAGTTTTAATCAGAATATTTGACTGCTTAAAATTAACTTCAGGTCTGAATTCTTAATTGGGCTGTCAATTACTTTGCTCTTTCCATGCATTACCTTGAACTTTTTAGTTGCCGTAGCAACTATTCCTAATTTATTTGGTTATCAAAATGAGCCATTTCATTTCGGCCCCTGCTGAATCTGCTGGTACTTTTGATAGCAAGGTACCCTGACTCATCAAAACACTTAAGAACACACTTTATACTCCTCTGACTTCAATCACAGTTAATTACGCGCTTAAATGTAAGCATGTGATTAAGTGCTTTGCTAAACAGGGATGGGCTTAAACGCCCATAAATGCTGTGCTGGAGCACAGCCATGGATGAGAATTGGCAAGACATTGGTAATGATTCATTCAGATCAGCTGTAAGACTGACTGTTCCAAGCTATTTCAGTGTGATCAAGAGAACTTTCAAATACATTTTAATCCATTTTGTAAATAAATTTCTATCACATACATTCTGAATTAGAATTGCAGCCATGCTGCACTGCTAGTCCAGAATTTGTTGTATAGTAATTTGATGGCGAAAGAGCTGCTTTAAGGCTGGATGTGATTAGTCCTGCAAAAAAGATCGTGTCCTGATGTGTTTATTCAGTTAGGAGAGGACTCCCTCCTCTAAGCTGATGGCTTCCTAAACATCTGTATGAAGCACTGACTTGAGGAGTCTCCAATGACATTCATAGAGGATTTTCCAGGTTTCTCTTTTAGCAGAGGTTTTTTGGCAGCACTCAAAAATTTGCTGACGCCACTAAGCATGGTTGAAAAAGAAATCAAGTGGAAGACTTTGATTTGGCCGGTAGTTTTTCATACTTCCATTTATTTTCATTTTGACTTTTAAAAGGAAATAAACAGATCAAAGCTACACGTTTTAAAAATGAAACACATGGCAAGTTAGAAGGAGAAAAAGGATCTGCCATGAAGTATTTTTGAATGCAACATATGATATCTGCAGATTGCTGTACTGTCTGGTCAGGTTTGCTGAGAATATCGTGCTGAGTTGATTTTTCCTTGCAGAACATTGTCGTCAGCCATCAGTTGTTACTAAATACACTTCTAAGGACCACACATAATCATGGCCTTTATTTGGACTGATAAAGGCAGATAGCTCTTACAGAACAATAAAAAAACCCAACAACCTATAATTAATTTGAATTAAATAGACAAACACAGACTCTCTGCCAAATTCCAGGGAACTCTGGAAACTTTTGAATTCAGTGAGTTGCCGGAATAACAGCATACTTCTTTCTCTTACCCACAAACCTTCACCCTCCAACTAAATACCAAAAATAGCCAATGACTGCAATTTTGCTGGAATCTGTTGGATGTGTATGAAGAAGTTTGACACACAAAACAGCTTTCTGGAAATCTGAATCACAAAGCAGCTTTCAGAAACTCTGAACTACTCATTTCTCCTATTAAGTCTTGGAAGGGATAAAAAACCTGTGCTTTGCAGACCTTATGGGTACTTTCAGCATGGCTCCCCCTATATAGAGCACAGTAAGATCTAAAGTGACTGGATAATGCACTGCCGAACTGATAAAACATTAGTTTCTTCTAGTTTCAGTTAAAACTGCAAGCTGACACCATGATGATGCTTTGAGGAGAACAGATCTTTTACCTGGACATCTTTGTAAAGAGATGTCCAGCCATGGAATATCAACACTCACTGTGCAATCTACCTGATTCCATTTATATTCTTTGGTCCTCAAAACATTTGGTAAATAGTGGCAATGAGAAGGCAAAACCAAGTATTTTTGTTCATTAAATGCTCAAGGAATCTAATTTTCAAGACTTTTTTCCCCTTGGAAATAGCCATTTGAGACAAGAGTTTTCACAATGGACTTCTGTACTCAGCGAGATAAGGTACAGATAGTTCCACCTTGAGAATACCTTGGAAGTGTGCTGAGGATTGTACACACTTTTATCATATGAGTGAGTATCAGAAAGGCATGAAACTTAGAAACATATGGAAACAAGACTGACGACTACTAGCTCTAGACGTGAAAGACTGGAAAAAGCACCTGATAATGGCAGTATTGAAGGTAATGGAACATGAGATTGGATGGCTGGAGTTCAGAGGCAGACAGAAGACTGACAACATGGACACACACCAACCATACCTTCACTGGTTCCTTTGCCTTTCCTGTCAGGTAACTCTAACCCTGTGCCCCCCGAAGGATATAAGGAGACGTCCGTTGGCACTGGCCAACTGCTGGCTGTGTCTTCCGTGATTTCATACATCTGCCCTTCCATCGGCTGCAGGTGCCAGTTTAGGCCAAACAGGTGCATGGCTGTGGTGAGCAATGAGAAAAGTCATCTTTTTCTGTCTGTGAGAGTTGCAGAACTACAGGGGCACTTTCTAAACCTTCACTCCACCACCTTGTTAGTGGTCACTGTTTTAGGACAAAAATTCAGGGGGTTAGACAGCTCCTACAGATTCTGCCGCACCGATTTCATGAGTCCTTCCCCCCACCTAAGCCATTTTTTGAGCAACTCTACCATTCCAGTAGAACCACTCCCAGCCTTTGGCCTGTGTGAGGGAATGATCAGGTGCCATGTTTCAGAAAACTCCCAAGGCTTGGTGATGATGCAGTGAACACAAAGATACAAGGAGTATTACTTGTCATCATAACAGTAAATCCTAGGAAATGACTCGGTAGTTTGCTTTGCTGTAGTTGAAGCATATTATATAGGTTCATTGCTTTTTTTGAACCCATCAATTCAACACATTCTTACAGATATCTCTGACAGTTTTTCCTGAAAAAGACCAACTGAAAACTAAAGCAATTTTAGACCAATCTTGCACACATTCCTTAGCGCTCAGTACTAGGAATGCAAGAGACTATGATTGAGCACTCCTTAGCCCTTCAGCTGCTCCTATTCAGATCAAAGATACATCCTCAAGGTTTGAAAACAAGAAGCACCGTTCAGATTTGTGTGATACCACGACATTGCTCTCTGTAGGTTTCTGGGCCATGCAAAGTCATCCAGTGCACACACAAATCTATTTCAAGGTTTTACATAAAGACAAGTGAAGTTAAAGAACAAGACAAAATAATTCAAAAACAAACACATGTATGAGGAGTATGGAAAATCGTATGCTTACACAACTTATACTTGTCCCTTGAAAATATAAAGCAAAACAACGTGGCTTCCCATATCAGTTCTTCCTTTCCCAGCATAAACATTTCATATTCAATCAGTATCCAGTTTAGCTTCAGGCTCTCTACAGCTAAATGATCTGATATTCTCTACACTTGGAATGACATTTCTTTTTTAAGGGAATGCCTTGATATTTTACACTATAATTTCTCCACTAAACTGTTCAATGGCACTAACATCATAGACATTTAACATAAACAAAAAGAGTCAAGAAACATAAAAAAATAGAGTATTTCCATTGCATATCGTTCTCATTTTATACATAAAGATACATCTGAGCTTGGCATATGCTGTCAAGGACAAGTGGTTAGTTTATTTAAACCTGTGTATCAGGAACAGTCTTTTCAAGATGATTGAAAAGTAATCTGAGAAGTTCTCCAAAAACAACATGTTTAGGCAATTTAGCAAAATCAGTGACTTTTTCCACTTCAGTTTCAATTAGGTCATCTATCATTTACTAACACAAGTAAACTTGTCTTTGCACTAATACAGCATCACAAAAACAATGAGAGCAAAACTCTCATTTTACCATATAAACAGGGGCTGATTGTTAACAAAGTCCTGATCATTAAGAAAGAAAATACTCTCTTAAAACCCCCAGGCAGCAAGGAAAGTCTCCCAGGGATCTGGTCACAACTCAAACATTCTTTTATAAGTGCACATACCAAGAAGGAATGCTATCAACTCAACTGGTAATCCAACCAGGACACTTGAGGCAGAGTGGCCAGTATTTGGATCTGAAGGGAGAATATTTGGCAGAGCCACTGTACAAGGGAAGAGAGGAAATCAGACTGAGAGGAAGACATTTGCATCAAGCATTTGGCATTGCTATGTTTGCATAGAATCTTTGTGCTTATATGGCCCTCATCCTCATCAGGGTGCCTGGAGACTTCCCAGCTATTAACCTCATAAAATAACATCAGGTAGGAATCTTTAATTCTTTTTCATGGAAAGGAAAAAGAGAAGTATGGTGAATAAGGGGGTTGACTCAGTTCACTTGCTCAGGCATTAGAATGAGGCTGTGTGTCACATCCCTTCACTTACTCTGTGCTTCCAGGTTTACAAGCCCTAACAGGAATTTCATTCACGCCTCCTTCAGATCTTTCTCTGCAAGCTCAGTCCTAGATGCCACCCAAGGATTCTGTCCAGACTGGACCTCTCCATAGATCAGATGCGTGACCCAAATGCTGTTCTGGAGCGAATGTGGTCCAACCACATGGACATTTGCAGCCAAAGCAGAATTAAACCTGGCCTGTTCACTCCTCCAGACTCAGGCAATACTAGAGAGCAAGCAGTCCAGATGCCTCTGCTTGCCTTATGTGCTTAATTCAAACTTCATCTACCAAATATCTGCATCCCACAAAGACTTGTATGAATTTACACAAAACATCACTGGCTCAGGCATAAATTAAGCAACCAATTTTTCACTAGACCATTTGAATTGCTCTATCCTTCAGTTAGCACAGGGTAAGTGCCCTCCTCTCCTGCAAGAAAATGAAGCCAGAGAAGTCAGCATTGTTTAGGGTGCAGTGGGAAATCTATGAACATTTCTTCCAGGCACGCAAAAAGCATTTAAACACAACTAAGAGGAAAGGACAAAATAAGGACAAAATTTTGCTTCAGTCAAAGGACAGAGCTGGTAGTTTGGAAATGCAATGACTCTTCCCTAATTATCCATCTTCTTCAGCAAGTGAATCATGGGTCCTTGTCATCACTCATTCCTAAATGTTTGCAAAGCATCTTACGATGTCCCAGCCTAGAAAATATGAAAAAGTTATACAAAACATAGATGCTATGTGTGTTACTACACGCAAATAAAACCATCTACTTATCCTACAGGAACATGTTAATAGGAGAACTTTTGTCTTTGGTTAATAGATTTTGTCTGAAGCAAAAAGTTTCTTGCGAACATTGATCCCAAGTTTCCATCTAGTGCCCTGTTGAGGATTTCTAATTCAATGCTGCCAAGTACAATATAGAAACCTATAAATATTCACACCCATAGGACAGACATCATGCAATTTCTGCTGCAGGTAAGTAATAACAACAAAAGCCTTTCTGAAGCCAAAACAAAAGTCTGATCTGCTTTGGAAACACACTATGTATGCTACTAGGAAATCAGCTGGCTAAGTGCTTATCATTGCTTTCTTTCAAATACCAGCAATATCTGTTTGCAAGCTGATGGAAAATTCAGTCTCCTCCTTGTTCCCTCAGAGTGCCATACTCGTGCTAAAAAGTCTAGTAGTACCAGCAGTGGATGATTTGGGTCTAAAACTCAGTGGGACATGTAAAACTGTTGATGCACACAGTTTAAAGGTTCTAGGAGAGCACAAATCAACCTTGTTCTGTGCTAAATTGATGCAAAGTTCTTTCGTGTGGGAAAAAAAAACAACACAAGAAAGATCGTAATCAGGGAAAAACCCTGGAACCATGGAGGAGAAAGACAAGTTTGAAGTGTTAATGTATCTAAAAGCAAAGTAAAGCTGTAAAAATAGTTTGAGATTCCTGATATTCTCAGTGTCCAGGTCAATTGAACCCACTGCTGACATTTTCTCTTTGGCTTTTTTTTCCCTTTGCTCAGCTAGATAGAAGATGTGGCTCCCAAAGAGCAAGTGCCTTCCTAAAAGCCCCCGTGTCCTTCTCCCCAACATGATGCTTGGCTGATAAGCAGATATCGAAGGCTCCCCATGTATAAAAAGAGCACACTGCAATTAACAATCATTAAAGTGTACCCTTTTGTAAAATACCATGTAGCTTTCACTGCCTGGGAAGCCTCGCGACATGCTCTTTGCAGAAACCTAGGTTACATTTCCCATGGTTAATAAAACTCTTTTGTCTGCCTTCCCTTGAAATGGAAACAATACTTAGAAGAAATCCTGCATGTGTGCTCCCTGGGCCGTTTCAGCACCAGCAACTTGTGGTAAAGTCATCTGGGACATCTGGCCCATTATGCTCGTGTTTTGACATCACATCTTCGACTTGCACATTTTAAACAATACTGAAGTGCTAGCAAAAAGGGCCCTGAAATTTGCTGATCAGGTAACAGCATGTTCTGTGGCAGAATAAACAACCTTATCCTCCGTCCTGAGGCATCTCTGGCTGCCTTCTTGGGGGGAAAGGGGGGAGAGGAGAAAGAAGGAATGCAAACCCCACAGTGCTTTCAGGGTGTGACTATCCTGCCGAGTTCAGCATTTCAGTGTGTTGCAGCAATTCATTTGATTCACTTGAGCAAAGCAGATTTACAAACAGCTTTAGCATCAGTGGAGCTATTTAACCACCCAAATAAATCAAAGTTCATATTGGTTTCACCAGGTATTCAGGATCATGATTCTTTAGGTTTTAAAACATTTTTTCTTTCTGTATTGCATTATTGCTATTCCACAGCTCTTTATGGAGACCATAAGCTGATGATATTAAGCCAAATAAAGAGGAACATCCTTTCTAAACTTGCCTTCAAGAAACCCAGGCTTTTGGATACCTCATTGTTACTGCCACTTGCTTATGACACAGCAGAACACTGAGGTCAAAACATCTTACTCAGTGGAGTGGAGAACAAAGAAACTGGAATAGCATTTAGGATCAAAAAGGACAAACAAAGATAATAATTCACACGGTCAACAAAATGGACATCTCTTGGGACAGGTTGATGGAGCGAAGGAGTAAGCAGAGAGAGGCGGATGATTGTGATAGATCACAGGGGGAAGAAAAGACAAGACATGCTTACTGAAGCATATGAGACCCCCAGAAACCACACCAGTCAGCAAAAAATTGAAAAACACACTGCTGGCCCTTTATTAGCTTGTTGCTTTGCCCAAAGCAGCAAGCTAAGTGTAATAAATAACCGAACCAATCAATTACGATGTTTGAAATTAAGGCTGTGGCTGAAGCCACCAGCTGCTTCTATAGTGTTGTTATATGCATTCTTACAGCGGCTCTGCTGCTGCCTTCTCTGCTGCAGGTGCTGATGCTGGCTGATTCTTCACCTGGGCGAAGCTCCGAGAGAAGCTAATCAATGGAAAAACAGGTTTCCCAGAATGGAGAACAAACCAAGCAGTGAATCAGCAGCAGCACAAGCATGGTGCACAGCCTGGATGGACAGTGAGCTCACAGAGCATCCAGGCAAGATGGAAAGACTTTCAGGCTTGCAATTTGTAAAGTTTATCAAGTCTCTTAGCACTGAGAGTGCTCCATATTTTGAAGCTCTATTTCTCCAAGAATGAGAGTATATTTTGCATAAAGAAGCCAAGGGAGCACATAAAATGGGAAAAGGCAGTGCAAGAAGGATGAGCTGAGAGGCACTTAGTGAACGAGAATAAAAATGGGAAAGAGGAGAGAAAAATACAGAAGGAGAGAAACCAAGAAAAGGGAAGGTTAGGAGAGAGCAAAGGAAAGATGGGAAGGGAACAGCAAAAGCAGCCAGAGCCCAGTCAGTGGTTGAGAAGACTTTTTAAGTGGTTTGTTTCTTTACTTTCCTGTCTTTCTGTGGAATCAAGCATAAGATATGTGGCGGTTACACGATCCTCTTTAACCTTCAGACTTGACAATCAGCCTTATAATAACACACTTTCTACAATGAGACCTGAGTTTTGCTTTTTATCCTAATTGGGAAAAAAAAACCAACCCCAAATTCCACCACTGAATTACTCAGGGCTAATTTTGACTCAAGTAAATGTATTGCTTTCACTCCTGTCTCTGGAATAAACTTGACTGTAATTATCTGGATAACTGTGTCTCTCTACACTGAAATTATATGATTTCTGTAGAAGTGGGAGAATTGGCTGTTGCAGAATTAATCATGTTTTTGTGACATTCAGTGTTATGAAAAGGAGCCTTTCAGCATGAAATAATCACTGGTTTGTCAATCTTCAATAAATCACGGAAGAAGCGTGCACGATTAAGGAGAACAGAGACAGTAAAACAAACAGTGGAGAAAGAACTCTCATGGTTTGCAGGAGTAAGTCCTGGACCCTAAAGACCCACAACTTAAGGGTCTTCTGGTGCAACTTAAGTTCAGTTCCTGTTGTCCTAACGCTGTCACCTGTGAGCAGAGGCCAACTCCCACCCTACCACAGCCTCCTTTCAGGCAGTCGTAGACAGCAATAAGGTCTCCCCTGAGCCTCCTCTTCTCCAGACTGAACCATCCCAGCTCCCTCAGCTGCTTCCCATAAGAACTGAAGACATCTGTAATTGTTTCCTATGGGTAAAAGCCTTCCTTCCATGGCTTAAAGCACTTACTTGAGCAATGGAAAACCCGACTTCAGAAATCACGCTCTGCCCAAATGGATGTGAACTTGCACACTAGGACAGGTCTGCAGCCGTGTGGGAGCAGAGAATTCAGCTGAATTGCTGGGCAGCCAGAAATGCGAAATTAATGGGCCTAAAAGAAACAGAGCCCAAAGGACATATTGAATACATGTTGTTTAAGTGAAAAATCTCAGCTTGCGGCTGGGAGATCCCACAGCGTTGCTTCCTGGCCTGTAGGTTTATTTGTCACAGGACAATCATTTAGAAAAATAAAACAAAAAGACACAAAGAGGGACATTTAGGGTAATGCCCTTTATTGTAAGCTCCCCAGCTGGTCCCCTTTCTGATTGCTCAGTGATCCAGCTCCAAGGGGAAAAAAAGGGTTTATATGCCTTCTTCATAGGCTGGGGGTTAAGGCACTGCTAGGCAAGTCTGCAAATTCTTCATGCTGAGCAATAGAGTGTCCTTATCTGCCTGTCCCAGGGTGGAGGGTAAGGATGAAGGATTTAGACACTAAAAGAGATAATTCTGACTTTGTGGGTGTTTGTTTTTTTTTCTTTTTGCACCCTGAGTGTCTTACAGTAAGAGGCAGGTGTTTTGACAGCCATCTCCTTGTAGACACACGCTATGGGATACTTCCACTAATCATCCCAGTACTGCTTGGCCATTCCTCTGCACTCAAAGAGATCTCAAGCAGTGCAAGCCCCAGAAGCAGTTTTTTAAGAGCTAACCTGGGTTTCCTCCTTCTACCAGACAGAGCGCAAAGAAGGAATGCAAATGATCCAGAGCTTCCTACCTCTTAAAATGTTGCCACCAGAGTGGGAAGTGCTTGTAGGGAAAGCAAAGCATTGTGTTAATTGTCTTCAACCCTGGCTGCAAATGCACGCACTTGCTTTGAGTTGACACACACCAGTGATTCTCTGACCTCTCCTCGCTGCAGAGCTGTATCAAAGATTTCCAAGACAGAAGCAGATGGTCTACCAAATAGTATTAGATCCTTCTTAGGAGAACACTTTATATTTTAATTTAGCTCTCAACTGCTCTTAATAGGGAAGGAAAAAAAGCTTCCAGCCGAAGCATCACATTTCTTTGAAACCTTCAAGGAATTGACTGGAAAGACGTGTTATAAAACGAAGCAGTTAAACTCAATGTTTGTTCAATGCAAAGAGTCAGCACTTCCTATTCAATGTCTCCCTAATTACCCCTGGGGATCAAAGACTTTCAAGCGATTGCCTGTCCATTCAAACCGCTAATAGATGATCACTGGCCCCTCCAGTGCTATGGGAGATTTCTGGACGTTTCTCGTTTTCTACAGGGAAGAAAACTGTCATTTTAAATGCTTAGCATACTTTTGTGGGTATTTTTGGGATGATTTTTTAAAGCATCAACCTATGGGGAAAAAAAAATTGACATAAAGGTGTTGTGGCTTAACCAAGGAGCTGTCTGCTTAAATACAATCTGCAATTTCCTTCACCATTGTGAAAGTAGAATAGGAAGTTGAAAGATGGATCTCAGCAACATTTTGCTGCTGCTAGGCAGCTTACAGAACTAAAGCAGCTTATTTCAGCCCCCACAGCTCTAGTAAATTTGGTGTTACACATGCTCAGCCCTTTCTCTGTAAAATAATATTTTCCCTTCTAGATACCCTTTCTGGCAGAGACCATATTACTATAAATATAACTGAGATATTTCTTCACTATCAAAGTCAATTATAAGATGGTCCCACTGTACCTCTAAATGGAGTTTTAATTTGTGCATATAATATTAGAAAATAATAGTTTTCCCATTGGGGTACTCACTTCAATTAGAGAAATGAGGACAGGCAGCCCTACCAGAGGGCCTGCTACCTTGCTCTGCAATTACTAAAATTCTGGGCTAGTCTGTTGTGGACAGTATAATTTTACAAACAACATTTCATTACATACCTATGAGCCGTGAGACACTAATTAAAAAGGGTATAATTTACATAGGTAAATCAGCAACCTCTTGCATGCTTCTTTTTTCTTATTACGTCTACCAGATACCGTGAGAAAACCTGCTTTCCCACATTGATAGAATGGGTTGCGTAAAGTCTAAAAGATACAGTTTGTTGTCCCAAAGTCACAAAAACTCCCTGTTTTCTTCGCCCCGGCATAATAGAGATAGGATAAGAGTTTAGATATAGTATCTGTATCTAAGGGTAGTGAAGACCTGGCACTGCTGCTCAGAGAGCTGTGGATGCCCCATCCCTGGAGCTGCCCAAGGCCAGGTTGGATCGGGCCCTGGGCAGCCTGAGCTGGTGGGGGGCAACCAGCCCATGGCAGGGGTTGGGACTGGGTGGGCTTTAAGGTCCCTTCCAACCCAACACTTCTGTGATTCTATGATTCTATGATTTTTTGATTCTGTGATCTCATTTTACGTGCTAAGATCAATAAACTCATGTAGAATTTGATCAGAGACCCCTTAGGGTTCAGAAAGACCTCTAAGATCATCCAGTCCAAATGAGGAGTGATGGTTTGTCTGCTTGCCCACCCTTCTGAAAACACACTATTTTATCATAAGGATGAGCTGGAGAGCGCTGCTTATGGTTTAATCCTAAAATCAGCTGAAAACTGCAGTTGTGTTTCTCATCACTGTGCAGGCTGAAATAGCACTAGAGCCTCACCTGGGTTGTGCTAGTTGCTGTAATAAAAATGAACAAAAATGACAATCTCAGAATCCCTTGACACCCAAAGCACAGGTTTAACTGTACTTAGTTTGAGTGAATCTAGTGACTTCAAGAGCATGATGGAGATGCTTTAAATTAAGCACAAAATTATGCATTTGGCAGATCAGGGCAGAATGCTCATGAGCACCATCAAAACTGAGCCCTAAAGCAGAATCCCATCAACTTGGTGACTCTGGGGAGAGATTCCCAAAAGATTCAACTGCACAAGTATACAGGAGCATCTCACTGCTTAACTGCTCCGGATATGACAAGTATATGGGTCCATTTAAAGCAGACCAAGAATATTCTATTTTCATATTTTCTTTACATGAATTTGAAAGTCAAGCATATTGCCCCATCAGTTCATAAGGGGAGGGAAAATTGTGTTGTTTTTTTTTTCTTCCTTTTTTTTTTTTTTCTTTTATTTGCCCGTACATAAGCTCAGCAAATGGATACAAATGTCTGACAATGCATAAGTGGATGACATAGTGAATGACACTAATGACACTAATTAATGATACTAGGAATTTGTCTGTCCAGGCGCCGTGGGCTAAACCCAGCACAGTACTTTCTGGTACCATAAATCCCAGTGAATGGCTCAGATCCGAAAGCTCTCCCAGTAACAACACAACCTGATGATTTGTTCCCTTGGACTTAGAACTGATTCCAGCACATAGATTAAGGCAAGCGCTCGCAAGTGCAACCCACAGCGCGTTCTTAAAAGGCCCACAGCCATCTTTATATTTAATTACACCTCAAAAAAGCGTTTGCTAAGGAAACTTAAAGTTCGCCAAGTCAAGCACTCAAAAGTGAGCAAAGAACAGAATTAAGATTTTAGATCAGCCCCTGTATGCATATGTACTCTGTAATAGCCTTTAATTCCCCCATCACAGGCTATTTTTTTTCCACTGGTCCAATGCTGAGCAGAACAATTGCAAAGAGATTGCCACTCAACCCTGGCAACTCTAGCATTGTTGCACGTTCAATTGCTTTCTAGGGATGCCATATGTGCAGCCTGGTTGGTAGCAACAGGAGGGGGTTGGAAAGGGAAGGAACACACTCAGAGCAGACAATTTTGCTATAGTACTCTAAATAGGTCCTTACTGAGCATGTCTGAACTCAGATTTTTGTGTTTTAAGGCAGCCAGCTTGGTATGGATGAGAGATATGATAAAGCACACGCTATTGTTTGTTGCATCTAATAGAAAAAGATGTCACCATTCCCTGGTACCCGCAGTAGGGATATAAAATAGCAGCAGATCCAAAGGCATGATTTTGCAAAAGACATTCAGAACCTATCTTCCACAAATCTGTTTAGGATACATTCACCTGTAATCACTCAAGCCATACTAATTTTGTCTCATCATGGGTCAGAGGCACAGCATTCTGCTTTGATCCCTCTTGCAAATTAAACAGTACGAAGACATGTTCCTGAGCACTGAAACTCAACAGTCCATAGCACAGATTTGGTCCTTGCCAGCTGGGATTCCTATACACAGGAACTCAACGGTTGTCCGACCAGGGCCAAAATCATGGTAGAGTCCCTTCTACCAGAGATCATTCTCTACAGACTGTTTGAGTATAAAATGTGTCCAAGCTGGACCAACTGGATGCCCAGAAACATTGCTTTCACAACCTGGAGTAGCCCATGCCTCAGCAGGGCTGAAGAAGGTACACTAATATGAACAAAATGTTAATGACCACTGGGATTAATACCATTTGGAGTATCACTGTACTTTGATTGTGAGGGTTTCTTCCACCAACAGCCCAAGGAAGACCATTTGATGCTTGATTTCATTATAATTTCTACCATTACTAAAAGAGATTCTGCTCCACTGATTGCCAAATTAGGGCTTCTTTTTAAATACTTAGAGTAAGCATAGCCATCATCATACTAACTGCCTGGTTCTGCTTTGCTTTCTAAAGAGTCTCTTTACATAATGAAGTGATGCTTACAGTTGTACCAAGCAAGCAAGGTGTGATGCTGCTGCTGCGCTTCGTGCTATCGTATTTGAAAACAGTTAACATATGTTGTTCTCATCATCTTCCCAAGCACAAGCTTCTGCCTGCAATAAGGACACGCTTGGAACTGAAGGTATGATAAAATCAAATAAAGAGGTAGGCAGGAAAGGATGGGGATGGTGAGAGAGTTTATTAGATTTTCATTTAAACACAGAGATTCAACAACCTCTGCCTACCTATTTATTGAGCATCAGACTTGGATATCTCAAAGTAAACTGCATAAGTGGTCCTTTCGGAGCTTTTAAGCTTCAGCATAAGCAGTGGTGTTGAAATCTTGTCACAGAGGGAAAGAGTGGGTTGGACATCTCTATTTTTCACAGGTCATCTAACACGTTACCTACACTGTGTACTTAACAGCACCACTTCACTTAATGGTGTAAAGATGTGTACCTAACACATATCTCACCTTCAACTACAGGCGAAAACAAACCTTAGAGAATGCATCACTGCACGTATCCAATAGAAATGTATGACCTGGCTGCAAATGAGGCTTTGAAGATGTCTTCTAATTTATGCTAGAAAAAGAACGGGAGATAAACCCTAAGCTATAACTATGGAATGTTTTTCACTGACACTGACATCTCTGAGCTTACTCTTGTGACTGCTTTCCCACACAAATGTATGGTATTTAAAGACACTGAAAAAAGCACATTGCTGGAATCATTTCTTTCTTTCTCCCTCCACTTAACTGCAATTAAATTATGTTATTTCACACTAATTAGTATGAAATAAAAACACAGACTTCAGGAGAACTCACGTAGATATTTAGATCTGTAAAATTGATCTCTTTTCAGTGTCTGTGTGCAAAGGTCAATCTAAGCCATGAAATGGAGATTATAGCAGCACATCTGTGCCTCTGCCATAAAGGCAAAGTCAGCACTTTTGGTTCAGCACGCTGTTATTTTCTTTTCTGGGGGCTTATAGCAACTATAAAAAATCACTAAAAGCAACTGATAAAAGCTTATAAAAGCTGAGAGGCCACATCTTTCCATTTACTAAAAAGAGATGGAAATTAAATTCATACCTCCTTGTATTAAACATTCTTAAATTTAGGAATGGATCAAACATCTCAAGGGCTAACTGTGATGTTGTGTTACTGCTGTCTGGTTTCATGACAAACCTCGAGATCAGATGAGGCCCTCTGGAAGCATAGCCTCACTCTGCTTTGGAGCAGTCAGAGATTCAATCATATCGGTGGTCTGCTTCAAAATGGAACTTGTTCTCTCTGAGATCCCACAGTGATGAAAGAGAATCAGACTCAGACAAAAGGACCTCTTCATTCAGTGTCAAAATAAAACAATGAGCAGAAATAAAAAGTAATATATAAAACACAAAACAATAGGCAACCAGAGGGTAATCTATATAAATCTCAGATCGTGCAGGAAGTTGATAAAGGAAGCTGAGAACTTGAAGACAAAAAAACACATAGCATTAAAAAAAGAAAGAACAATTGAACATTTTTAAAGGGTATTGAAATCCAGTAAGCTGAGCAATGATACAGCTATTTGCTCGATGGAGATGGGGAAATTGTTAATAATGTTTTAGTGAAGGCTAAGATGTTCAGTAAGTATTTTTGTTCTGGTTTTTGAAAACAACTAGGATAATGCAATTATTTCACAGGAAATAACTTTTTTTCCAGTCCATTAATAACCAAGAATGATATTAAACTACATCTATTCAAGGACAAACATTTTTAAATCTGTAGGCTCATTTAACTTGCATCCAGTAAATGAGATGAGCTAGCAGAGGAGGAATCTGACTCACTGATTAATACTGAACCAGCAACCAAGAGATTAGAACAGGGTTAATGCTGTACAAATATTTAAGAAGGGAAAAGAAGAGCATGCAAGTCACTTGCACTGAGTAGCCTGACATCTATTACAGACAAAATAATGGAAAACATAACATGGAATTCAACTGATGAAGGATGACAAAAGTGAATGTATGTTAATTCAGGTCATTTATACTGCTCTTCCGAAAAACAGATACTAGGAAGCAAACAGTTACTCATATTTTAACACAATAACAATTTTGTAAAGCTTCTGATGCAACTTGGTATGACTTTACCTAAATTTGGTATGATTTTCAGATTCAAGAAACAAGCACTTAGAACAGTAAAAAGCAATACAGAAGCAGTATGGAAAGAAAGAAACATTTTCAGTAATGGGCTTCCTTTCAGTGTTTTTAATTACCATACATTCACGTGAGTAACTAGTCAGAAGAGCACGCTCAGCTTGGGCTGCCATTGTCACTGACAAATATTCCTCAGTTATCTCCAAAGGGGATGAAAAGCTCACTGACAGGCCCTAAAACCATCAGCACTGGTGAAAAACCACCAAACGGTGACATTTCTGATGAAATTTAACAGTCGACAGCGGGCTTGAAGTTATTCAACCTTAACACCAGTGTTACATAAGATAAAAGCATGGATGTATAAACATGCAGATGACTCCTAGATGATTGAAGAGACAAATGCAATGGTGAGGACGGATCAGATAATCAGGAGAGATGGACAGCTGCCAAATGTGAACGATTCAAACAAAATGTTCTCTGCTATTGTCAAAGGCTGACATATATGCATAGAATCATCGAATCATTAAGGATGGAAAAGACCTCTAAGATCCCCAAGTCCAACTCCAATCCATCTCCACCATAACCCTCAGTGCTGCATCGAGGGGTTTCTTTAACACCCCCACGGACAGTGACTCCACCACCTCCCTGGGAAGCCTGTGCCAAATCATCACCACTCTTTCTGAGAAGTTGTTCTTCCTAATATCCAGAGTAAGTCAATCTGAAACTTTGCTGAGAAGAGCACATAACAGTGAGATACAAAACACAAATTCATAGAATCATAGAACGGCTTAGGTTGAAAGGGATCTTCAAAATCATCCAGCTTCCGCCCCCTGCCCCCCACCAGCTCAGGCTGCCCAGGGCCCCATACAGCCTTGAAATGCCTCCATGGATGGGGCACCCACAGCTCCCTGGGCAGCCTGTGCCAGTGCCTCACTGCTCTCTGAGTAAAGAATTTCATCCCAACATCTAATCTAAATTTCCCCTCTGAGTTTAAAGCCAGTCCCCCTTGTCCTATCACTATCAGACCATGTAAAAAGTTGGTCCCCCTCCTGCTAATAAACTCCCTTCGAGTACTGGAAGGCCACACTGAGGTCTCCCTGGAGCCTTCTCTTCTCCAAGCTGAACAAGCCCATCTCCTTCCACCCGTAAGTTGTGTCCACAAGGCAGGGACATCGGCCATTGGAATGCCAAGGCTGAAAGTAACTTGAGGAGTAGCAGAAGAGGCTGGTAACAAAAATCCAAGGTTATTTTAATGCCCAGAAGAAGCTGATGAGATCCTCACAGCTTAGGTTGGGAAGCTATGATCTGAAGTGGATACGTGATTTACTGGTTTGCACTGGGTGGATTAAGCACCTGGAGGTTACCAGCCCAAAGTGTCCTAAGCTACATGATTTAAGAGTGTTTATGGCTTTTAACACTAACATTTACAAAAAAAGCTTTAAATAAGAATTAAGGGAATGCACCCTTCCCACTTTGAATCAACACTGAATCAATTAATAAAAGATGTCTTGCTTGAACATGCTCTTTAGCACTGCAGACCTTGCAGAAGTGCTAACCACTCACAAAGCAGAAATTGCTATCAAATGGAATAGCTCAAATTTAATACTCCTCAGTTTTACCCCTATCCCACTTGGCACATTGGGCAACTCAAGCAAAATCAAGTGTGTTTCTTTTATATTCTCCTATTCTTTTCCAGCAGAATTTTCTGGAAGTGCCTCCTTTTCAAGAGTGGATACACCATTGCATGTTTCTCCTATTCCAACATTTTTAATGTCAGGTTGCAAATCTCAGTCAGGTTGAAACAGCAAATGTTCTTCCGTGGAGATTCTATGGGAAGTTTTTAACACCCACCTGAATGAATTGACTCTTCACAAGAGTAGCTGTGAAGTGAGATCTTGTATCTTTATAACCTTTATTTTTAAGCTGCAATTAGACCACCTGTATTTCTTTTTCCCTGAACTATAAAGCTAACAGCTGACACTATCCAAAGATACAGAGCACAATCCAAAACAAAAAAAAACCATGCACATAATACAAACAACTCTTCCTGACTTTAAAGATGATGGTAAATAAGACGTGGGTTCTAGTTAACATCACCATGCATCTAAAGCAGCAGTGAAAGATAACACAACAGGGTATTGCAGGAGTGGAAATTAATAGCCCATCTTGGATTAATTTTGTCTCTCATCTCTGATAATTACTGTTTTGTGTACAGGTACAATACAAACAACCAAATACCTTTTCTTAGTCATGTCAGGCAAAACATATATGTAACATTCTTTAGTGCAGCAACACTGAGATGCACTTCGGGGATGTGCCAGTGCTTTGTACAGCACCGTGTGTGTGCATGCGGAGAGGAACAAGGGGTAATGCCATAAAGTGACTGGGGCTGAAACGTTCCAGCGAGTCATTAACTCACTGCAGGTCTGACAAGGGAAAGTTTCCTTTGACAGATCCCTGCTGGCAGCATCCTGAGCTCCACACTGCTCAACTAGCACCTGGCAAGCTGTGCCCACAGCAGCTGCCCTGCCTGGTTCCTTAACAAGAGCCCAGTGTAACCGAGGCTCACACAAAGCCCTGTGATCCTCACCTCTGTTACAGGACAAACCTTGGAAGAGATTCCCATGACTTGTCTGAAATGAGGCTGAAAGCTCACTGTGACAGCATCTCCCCATGTGTCTGAGATGTGTTTTATGATTTCTTAGCTTTGTTGAGATCACTTGGAGATCAGCAACAGAACTGACACTTCAGAATGGATGGAAGAGTGTACTTGGTGTCTTTAGGCAGGTCAACCTTCAGAATCAGGGATTCCTAAACATACTTTGCTAGCCTTGGTCCAGCTCCTGTTGCAGACACAGGGACCAATGCCATTGACTCTGACTGCATTTAAACAACTGCTAAAGTGAATGAGATTGCTTCAGTTTAAGAGGTGCATGTGCAAGTGAAGGATAAGGCCCATACTTCCCAAATATCATTGGGTATAGGGAGTTAAAAAGGGTTTTTCACACTGTATCAATGATACATAAACAGATGCTATGGGAATCCACTTCAAAATTGAAAACTGAAGAGCTGGATGCAATTTAAACTACAGAATTGTCAATGAGGGACTGGCACTAAGCATGCTTGTGTGCTTTTAGAACTACAGGAGCCAGATATAACAGAAAAAAATCCACATATTCAGGCACTGCTCTGTAACATTAAAATGACAGCGCTGGGTTGTGATGATGATCCCTTTCAAGCAGCATCCGCAAATGTTAAGTCTTACAAGCATCTACTGTACATAAAATATATTATGGATGACACTACGGCCCTTTTCAAAATGGATTTCACCATTTTGTAGATGAAGGGTAAAATGAAGTAAATGAGATTCAGAATTACTAAGTGTGCTGTGTGCAGTAATTTGGGGAATATGTGAAAGAACCAAAAATGGACCTGGAAGCTCTTCTGTAGGTAGCAGATTGAGTTCATAATGTAAAGGCTTTGCTAGAACAGATTGTTGAGCTTCTGCATTTTATCTAAGATAAGAAATGGAAAACATTGAAAAATCACTATGAATCAAAAGAACAAATGGTAAGAGTAGCAAAGCAGAACTTAATCTGGGATCAAAAGGGAAATACTAAAGCAGTAAAAGCAAGAAACTTGGTGGGGTAACAAACTGCTTTGTATTTTAAGTTGAATAAAAGCCTTACTATTGGGGCACATAGCCCCAGTTATATAGCTCAATTTTAAGAATTAAGCATTAATAATGTCTCCTATTGTGCTTAAGTGGGATGTAAGCACACATTAATTAGTATATTACACATTCATAGCTGACCAGCTAGATAGCTAAGAGTTTTGGAGAGCTGCTTTAAATGGGGCTTACTGCATTTCATCAAAGAATCACAGAGAGACTGTGCTAAAGTTAGCTTTCAGGGTGATCTTCTGACAATACATGGAAAGACACTTTATAAACACATCAGAGTCCTATTGTGGTTCTAGTGTCACAGCATTTTGCCTGTAGCAAGTAACACTGCTCTTTTCTGAAAGAAGCTGTGTCTGAAGAGAGCTCAGACGAACGGAGACCTGAAAAGCAGAGTTCTGACTCCAATCAAATGACTGACTGTTTTGGCTTCATAATATGTTTTCCAGCCCTAACTTTAATTTAAATCAAATGTCCATCTTTCTTGCTGTTCATGAAATGTAACCACAACACATGCTTAAGTATAGGAAAATTGCAAGTGCCTAACTACATCAAATCGTGCTCCCATCTCATCTGGAATCTCCATCAGGCAGAAGATAATACCTTCTGTTTCAGAAGAAAGAATCTATTCTCCTTCACTAATTCATTTAGAAACTGTTCCGTGGATCTAGCCAAACAGCTGCTGGGCATGGAGAGCTGGATGACCAAACAGGTCATTTCTATTGCTGTACTCCGAAATCCTCCTCCCAGGCAGTGCAAGCAGTGTCAGCCCTTTGCTATCAGGGCTGGCATCTACCAGGTACTGAATGTGCAAGTGAAGTATTTAGACAGCAGCATACCTCATGGTATTATCTCTGCCATAAGCATCTCTCTCTAAACTGCCCCTCCAAGGCAGGGCTTCACGCCATCCAGAAGCCACAAAAATGTTCCGTGTCTGACTGTCAGCAGAAGGGACAATCCTAAAGTGTACAATTTAATTTCAAAGTGCTGTCTCTCCACGACCTCCTGGAACAGCAAATTTGCAGGTCAGTGGCAAGCTGCTTAAAGAGGCCTTTCATTTCTGTGGCTCCAGTGGTGCCATTCCTGCCGGTTTAATGCTACAGTCCCGATCTGCCACCACTTTTCCCTTTGGTGTTCTCACCCCACGAGACGAGCTGCTGGAGAGCAACCAGGATTTGCATAAGCCGTGTGTGTGCACAACTTTGATGTGCATTGTTGCCGCTGCCTTGGTGTGTGCCTTTGAATATTTGAAAAGGTGGCAACAAGTCAATCAAAAGCCAGTTAATTCAAATGAAAACCAGCTTCTGGTGCTTAATACACCCTGTTATATTTTGCTTGTCATTATCTCTCAGAACCAGTGACTCAGCCCTGTAAAAGCTTTGGAACGATCACAGCGCTGACACATGATAGCAGCCGTTCAGCTTCTGTGGACTTCTACTTATGCCTCCTCCCCTCTTGAAAAGGTCTGGTAAGATAAGTGAGCCTCAGACTATTAAATACCATGAAGTCTTTCTTAAAGTAATGGAAACTCTGGCTTTTAGCCTTAAACAAATGATATAGGAAGTGTTTCAGATGAGTTTAAAAAGAAAAAAGTGGTCTGGCTTCAGCAAAGAACTCCAGAAACAATCAAATGGCTCATTGTTTCATGTAGCCCTGCTTGTCTCAGGTGGTCACCCCAGATGTGTCTGAGCATCTATCACACAGAAAGTGGTGGCAGCAGCAGAGCTCTGGACATCTCTAGCTCCACACCGTTGTGCAGATAGGCAGGATATGTGATGGGTAGTTTTAAAGATTTAAACAGAGGACTGTGATGTGTCTGATGCTGTGAAGAGCATTCTCAAATCACAGAATTATAGGATGGCTTGGGTTGAAAGGGACCTCAAATATCTCCTAGTTTCAACCCCACTGCCCTGGGCAGCGTTGCCAAACACAACGTCAGGCACTAGGTCAACTTGCCCAGGGCCCCATCCAACCTGAAGTCCTAGGCATTAATCTGGTGTATTTCCATTAACTAATCAGTGTACAAAAAAACAAAAAAGAGTAAATGCCCAGTGCTGTCACTGGACCAAAGAGGGGCTCCACAGAGATCTCCAAAAGCCCCCAGACACGGTGCTAGGCATCCTGCTCTGCGTACCCCTGCTGGAGCACAGGGGACCGGATGGACCCAGTGGTATCTCCAAGCTCAGCCACTCTGTGATGCTGTAATCCTGTCATTCTGTGATCCTGTGAGCTGATCCAAAGCCCATTCACTTAAATGGAAATCTCTCCAATGACCTCAGTTTTGGAGGATATAAATGGTCATTACAATTCTGTGGTTATCTTAACTAACAAGAGCAGGTGGAAATAGTGTTCCTGTACAAGTCATCCCTTCCTACTCAGGACCTGTTGTACATTACCACTCAGATGGTCCCCGGGGCAACACAAGGAGCAGAATACTGCTTAAATTTGCTTAAATGAGGAAAAGTATTTGTAATAAAATGCAACTAAGCAAAAACAGGGGAAAAAAAAACTAGAGGAAAAACAACCGCTTGCTTTGCAAACAGATCAGGTTATTTAAAAAAATGAAATGGTTTGGTAAATAACAGTGTGGTTTTTATCAGAATGCTGAAAGCCTCAGCTTAACTTAATGAAAGCACAAACATTTTGACTCCACAATTCTTCTTCTTCTTCGGGCTAGGTGATACAATTCTCATCTGCAACTTGACAGGATGTAAAAAATAATTACAAATGAAAAGGTTATTCATAATTTTTAAATGAGTTAATTAGTAAACCCCGCCAGAGTCACTCATTACAGTAATTAATAATTGATTATACTTGAAATTAAACACAATTTTTCATCAAAATCTAATTAAATATCTGGCTTTTTGCTTGTTGATTAGAACACTGGGTCTGGTAGAGACAATCTTTGTTAAATATGTTTATGCTGAGCTGAACCATCAAATTTGATTTTTAATAATTGATAGTTCCTTTAGAAATTAGCAATTATGACCCATAATTACAGCAGTTCAACCTGATCAACGCTGCTGGCACCTTCCCAGCCAGCCACAGAGCCTGGCAGGTGCTGCAGAATTCACCTGAACGAGGATAATAGGATGGGAGAGCACTCAATGGACCTACCTGTCCACCATCTCCACTGTGATTCTAAAAATGAAGCCTGATCTTTTCAGAACTTTGAAAGAGTTTTGAGCAGGAGAATACCAAGCACAAAGCCACCGAAGAATTCTTCATCTATCAAATGGCACATCAGAACTAACAGGCACCGCTATCCTGAGTTATAATGATACTCCTCTGACACACTGAGATAATGTCCACGTTCAGGGCATAAGGAGAATACCAGACAAATGAGAAAGGCAAGTCCAAACGTACGTAGCAAATGATGAAAATTGACTGCATATTCCATCAAACTACTGCTGATTTAATGTTGGTTAATTAATCATTCCTGCTCCTCTTACAGGAGGCATGAAAGTGACCAAAGTATGATACAAGGCAGAAGTGGAGAAATATCAGTCATTAAAGACGCGTACATGAAAGGAGCACAGTAAAAGCAATCCTTTGTGGTAGTGCTAATTATACTGCTGTGAAATGAAAGTAAAAATCTTTCGATTCAGGCTAAGATTTGTAATTCTAACTGCAACCCTTTATAGATCATTAGCGTACAGGAATTCACTGTGAAATCAAAAAGACTCATTTGTGCCACGAGACATCGGCATTCTTACCTATGACCACATCTGTACGTATCTGACAACTACAGTTTGCACCGCTGACAGCTTAAAACGGGAGGGTAGGAATGGACCTTTCTAAGACATTTATAATATAAATATCAAGCCTGGCTGAGGAAAACTAATGTTAACACCTCAAATTTACAGAGGGCAAAATACAATTTTCGCTTTTAACATCGCAGTTATTTTTGGAAGGAACACTGTCATCCTTTATAAACCAAAGACAGTCAGGTCTTTGCTGACATGCACAGCTGAAGAAAAAAACAGTGTTGCTCTACACAATTAGCAGATTTTCCCTGATCTGCAGTAGTCGAGGAAGGCTTCATTGGATTACAACTGAGACTCAGTCCTTCCCTATTCCTTCAGGTCTACCTTGTGAATTTCCGAACAGTTGGTTAAGTGGATGTGCTACGAAAGGCATTTTTCTGTTCAGACTTTGGTTCTAACCCTGCTACCATTAATCAGTGGCAAAGAATTCCTACTGACCTGGATGCAATCATAATTAGGACACGCACCTTACTGCTGGTTTTAATTAGGATTTGTTGAACGCTTTGGGAACATCTGGTGGGTTTGTCTCACTCTAGCACAGAATGGGAGCACAACACATGACTTATGCTCTGCTAGGCTCTTCCGCACGTGTTAGGCTAAATACTGTTCCCTACCATACCATCCTCGTCCAACAGAGGCCTCATTTCCCCATTACTGTGTACCATCAGCTTGAACCTCTTGTTCCCAAACATTAGCACTGTGGGTGATGTTGTGGAGAAAGGCAAGAAGAAAAATAAAAAGAAAGAAAACAGAAATAAACTTACCTATGAAATACGCCAGCAGGATCACCAGTGTGACCGAGATGACAATGGCACTCAGGGCAGCACATTTCCAGTTACAGTACTTATAGGGTTTCTTCAGGTTAAAGGCAGGCCTAGAGAAGGTACTTCTGGGAAGGGGCCTAGGGGGAGGTGAGTACACAGTGCTGGACGTCAAGGGATATCCCGGCGACGTTGTACAAAAAAGGGGAGAAGTGCCTCCAGGTTTAAACAGGAAGTGCCTGGGGGAAGAAAGACCAACAGCAAGTGATTCCACCCAACAGTCAACGCAAAGAGGGACGTGAGGTGAGAGGATGGCGACGGCTGCCAGGCTGAGGGCAGCAGCTCCACACAATGCTGGCTAAAGACACGGATGGCATGCACGAAAGAGAAGAATAAAAATCAAAACAAACACAAGAGAAGTCACAGTGCCAACAATGCCACAGAGAACTCGTCAAGGGCAGGAGCCCCTTCTGTGGGAAAGCTGGCGTTAGAGTGAAATGGAGACCCCAAGCAGAGCTACGACAGACTGGTGGCCTGCTCAGCTCCCAGGGACGTGTCTGACTGAAAGGGAGCATGAGTTGAGTTAAAGAAGGGAGAGTGTTCCCCAGTTCATTGACTGATCACTGCATGAGAGCGTTTTTGATATTGCATTGCTGAATGGAGATGAGGGAGGAGAGCTTAAGCCATTCCACAGCACCCAAATTGTCACAGAGGGAAATGTTGACGCTGTCTCCACGTTGCAAATTTAAAGGTTGGGCAAGGGGATGGCTGAAAACACCAAACCAGAGTTCAAGCCTTGTATAAAGGCAGCGGGAGCAGGCACCTGCTTCCACGAAGTGGTTCAGAGCATCTCAGTTTGGTGCCTACTTTAACAAGTGTGAATTACTGTCAATGGCAGCAGCGTTTCCTGTCCAGTGACACATTGGGAGGCACTGCGTTTTGCTCATTTTTATGACTGCAATCTGAGAGCCAGCCTATGAGGACCTGTGAGACTTTCTGACAGAGCAAACAGAAACCACTGTGGTCCATGAGCTCCTGAAATGAAGTGTCCCAATGGGAGCTCGTTTATGGGAATCCTAAATGAGAAACCTAACTTTGGTGGGACATCATGAAGTACAAGGCATTCCAGTTCTGGGATTTAAACGTGAACAACAGATCTGACCATGATCTCACCATGCTGATGTCAAATACAGATGTCACATGTGAGGACTGAGGATCAGTCCCCATGCAGTTTGCGCTTTCTGCCATGGTTTGTAGGGCCAGACTTGCAGCCAACACAAATCCAGTCATGGATCCATGGGAGTCAGTCAAGCCAGTGGATGTGATTCTTTTTTTTCCCCTGGAAGTCACTTATGCAGTCACAGGGGAAATGACATGCAAAAACATCACCATGCAGAAAAGCCACTGATTCATGCAAGATAAGATGACATATAACTCTCTGAAATAGGTGTTTGTACTATTACAGCCATGGTTTTATAGGTACTCAAAGCATGATTGCTGACCATTAGAGAAAGATCAATTATTTCTACTAACGGTCCACATCAAAACACTCATTTTTACAAGGACTCAGATACTCTTCTGTGTTTCAGAAAGTATCTGTTCAGACAGATGCATCTGGTCTAGGCAAAGAGGTACCTACAGCGTTCAAGAACACCAATTAAACCTTTGGTTAAGTATGGCCACCAATTTACAACTGCCAGCACAACAGTGACATTTTTGGCACTGTCGTGTTAAAAGCTGTTTATAACTTTAAAATTAAGTATTAAAAGCTAAGTAAAAATGCCAGAATGGGTGTTCAAATCAATCAAAGGGTTGATTTGATACCACTAGTAGACACTGCACCTTTTTTAAGATAAGGTACCAGTTTAACAATGAAATATCAGGCAGCTAGCACAATAATGATTTAAGATCATTATCAAAATGAAATTATTCTGAATTTGCATGGGATTCAAAATTGCTGTAGGTACTTCTTACTAATGAAATGACTTTTTCAAAACAAGAGGAAAGAAAGCAAATGGAATGCTGTGGCTCATTAGCATATTAATGAGTCTACCATTAATATATACAGGACACATTGCTTCAGAACCTCATTTTTTTAAAGCCATTTTTGGAGAGGCCAGCAATGGTGTTGCCCTTAAACATCACTGATATGACCAAATGCTTTCATGCAAGGATCATAACAACTGTACAGTAAACAGGAAGACCACATAAGTGTCACATACCCATCATTGTAAGCACCGTCATGTCGGGAGGAGGTGAGAATGTCCATCTCAATGAGGTTGTCCTGCAATGTCTCTAGGAATGTCTGCTTTGCTATGTTTCTACATACATATGGAAACATGAATGAAGCCAGTGAGTCATGCATATATGAAGTGTGATCTTATAAACCACAATGGTTATAGTGCAGTTGTGCATGGAATTAGAATGAAGGGCCATATATTTATATGTATAAAATGCTACACATATACATATACAGCCTTAAGAATGTTTCCTTCTCTTTATATGCACTATATATATGCATTTACACACACATAAACACACACACCCATGTGCATGTATAAAAAAAGTTGAAGCCTTTGTTCATTTCACGTTGTTTATTGCCGGTGACACATGAAAACTTCTGAAGTGCTGGATTAAAAAAAAATAGATGTCAGTCCAGCACAGCTGTAACCTTGTTATACTCCTGTTACTGTGAAAAGGCACATCACATCATCTCTCTCATTGTGGCCGATAACTGGAAGTACAACACCCTCATGGATCTCAAGTGAACATATGCCACGTTTTTGCTGGTTTGCTTGTTTCAGTTTTGGATTTGACAACTTTTAATTGCTAACTTGATTAATTTGTCCACTTTGGAACAATGAGAGCTTGATATTTCGAAGTTTCATTTTGAAATCTCTATCTTAACTTCTGAACTTCTTGCTCAATATGAATATTCCAAACAAAAAAGTCTATCAGTGATAAACAGGTTGAAGTTGAAAAAAGGTTTTGCTGGAACCCAAATTCCAACAGCAGAGTTTTGGCTATAATCTGGATAATACAGGCCATAGGCAAGATACACAGGGCCTGAATATTAAAAACCCTGCATTTGATTTTGCACACAATAGCAATATTTTGCAGTATCTGGCCTTCCCAGCATGTACTTTGATGAGTCACTTTTTGACCTATATATGCTAAACTGTTTTATGCATTTTGAGGAGAATAGCAGGAACATAAAGAATTAAGTTAAAGGCACAGCTGGGAACAGATTTTGTCTTTCTCACCTTTGGTCTTGGTTCTCAACATCTGACAACAGTACATTCTTCCCATCCTTTTTAAAATCAAAAACCAGTCCTGATTTTGCCCATGCCTGTTTTCAGCATCAAAATTCTAAGTCTGAATATGATTAAATTCCCTGGCCAAAACTAGCAAGAGGAACATAACAGCATTGTGACACTTTCTCACTTATGCAGGATTAAGCGCTTACAGGATATAAGTGACATGATGTGAACTCAAACGAGAACTCTTCTGTCAAAGAAACTGGATTCAGGTAACATGCTATACCAAGGGAAACCAGCCCTGTCACATTATACAAACCTTGATACTGTCTCTTCTGAAATGTCCTTAACCTTCATTTCCATTTCTACTTCCTCCTCCTTCCTGCTGCTAAATGCCAGCACTTGCTTAGTTCAACTCACTGCTTTTGAAGGCTTCCGGGCTTCTTTGCCAGCACAGATCTACTCAATCTGAATGCAAGTAAAGTCACTCCTATTCACAGCTTTGGAGTAAAGTGGATCGACATGCATGAGCTGTGTGCCATAGCATTTGAGACATCAATCCATCCCCAAGTGTTTGCTGCTTCCTCACATTCCCTAGGAATGCAGGAAAGGTTGGATGTTGAATTCAATGCAAAAAGAAGCAGCATACGTGCATGCACCAAGCATTTAATGGGTAAGGGGCAAGGCATCTAGCAACACACTGATCAATGGAAGTTCATCAGTAGTTAAAATCCATGTTAGATTGGTTCCATGAATTTCACTTGTGTCAAAAGAGCAGGAGAGGAGTGGGTTACATCATCTTGTAATGTGCATATGTGTAAAAGAGAGGTGATTGGTCACCGATGCGACTAATGCAGGACTGTCCTCGCTGAAGGCTGGGCAGATTCTCCTCCCTTGGAGATTACTTGTGAATAGCTGTCTGTTTACAAACCACTCTCCCTTCTCATTGTGAGTTGAGTAGTAAAATCTGACCTTACACAACTATCACATGAAATTTTCTGGGAATGGAAGTCTCCTGCAAGCTGCAGGTTTGTCAACCAGACGTCCATCTAGTTGGCATTTATTTGCTCCCTGCAAGGTCAAATGTAAAGGAACAGAAAGGATGCCTAAGAAGAAGGAAGAGTGAGGAATAAATACTGGGGGAACTGACTTACCTGTCAGGAGTGACTGCTGAGCAAAGATCCTCCCATCACAACCTTGATAATATATTGCTTTTAAAGCAACAAAAAAGGGAGCAGACAGGAAAAGAATGAGGAAGAAGGAGAAACAGAGAAAAGGAAGTAAAAGGAAATGAAAAAAGAGGAGGGGGAGAAGAGAAGCTCTTCCTCTTGCAAGATATAGAGTTTTTGCATATGGGATATGCTTATCATATCAGTCATATACTCGTGTGACATATCTCTGCTTGCCTTTGTGTTATATGTTGGAAATTTCCAGACAGTGACAAACCACTCAAACTTTCCAGTTCTGAATACTGCTTGCAGTCCCCAACAGCTAAAGTCAAACCTCCTCAAACCCTAGGGTGCTTAAAAATCTAGAACTGTAGGCACGTTTCACAGCCTGTGACAATCTCTGTTTAAGAGATGGAGCTTTTCCTTCATGTTTGCTCTCAGTGTTGACCAATATGAAACTTAAAAAGAAGGAATATTCAAAAGAAATACAATTCCATTTTTGACATGAGATTACAGTAATCTCCTATTGCTATACTTCAAAGGCCTTAATTCATGGATTAATGTCTCTTGGTCAGGATTTATTTTTTACATATTGGACATTTTATTCTGTTAAGTGGAAGTCATTTCTTTGGTTCTAAATGTCTTTGCAGTGGGGAAGGCTGACTTCATGGAACAGGTGAAACTGGGCATCCAAGTTTGCCAAACAGTTCTGAAGCCTTTTACATCTACAGAGTTCTACCAAAGGAAATGGAAGTTCCCTGCATGCTTGAAGAGCAGATTATCAGAGTGGAGATTTGTCACAGATTTGCCAATCATCAACGCAGACATTTTTTTAATGTTTGTTCAGTGAGGGAAAAAAGCCTGTCAGTCATGTTCTGTCAATGTGCATGTTGGCTGTTTGGCATGCTTTTCCAACATGTTCATTGTCATCTGGAACACTGGGCAACACTGTTCCATTCCATCCACAGTATCAAAAACCACATCAGTCTTCAAAGAATCTGTTGTCTAATTAATAAAATGATTAAACTGAGGATCAGCTACAAATATGAGCGATTTGTGAGGCATTATCATCATTAAATGATGCAGATCGAACTCCTCAAGTAAGTAGATATAAGAAGTGCAATTGAACTGACAGTAACAATGTGACAACCCAACCTGCAGAAAGAACTCTTTAATTCAGCTCCTGAA
>JAOWBP010000001.1:152178368-152195852 GCA_028571105.1 Tragopan temminckii | reverse complement strand
GGTTGGAACTGGATCAGCTTTAAGGTCCCTTTCATCCTAAGTCTAAGACTCATTCTATGAGTCTATGATTCAATGGTTTGGTAAGTGTGAAACAGATTTCTCAAAGCAAAAAACCCTTCTGAAGTACTCTTTAAGGAGCTTTAATTATCAAAGAGGAAACCAGATCATTGTCTGGAGCAAACCAGCATGCACCACACTGTCTTACAGCTGCTGACGAGTCTTTGGGATATTTGCTGGTTTCTCTGGGGATATTTTTTGGGGATGAGTAATCTCACAGCTGGTAGATCTTAAGGTAAGCTTGGCTGAAATATTTACCTTGTTGCTTGCTATCTCAGTGCAGTCACCACTTACCCTTTGAGAAGCTATAAACTGGCATGATGCTGCCCATACCCACAATTAGATTTCACATTATACTATCTGTCACTGAACGATATCAGTGAGCTCAGTAGGAAATTGCTAATTGTTACCATTCCCATGTTTTCAGGCTGGTAATCACAGTCAAATATACCACATGCTTGATATCACAAACTCATGGCAGTGACAGAGCTCTCAGGATAATGGTCTGGCTTACCATTACCTACATGAATTAATAGGATCCAGGTGAAATACAATAAACATATTAAGAAGACAGACAAATGATTGGTCTCTTGATGGACTTCTCTTTTAGATACTTACCATGCTTGCCAGTCAGTGGCATAGCCACTTTAACAGATACCCGCCTTATTTATTTACTATGCAAGACCCAACTTAATAGCTTGTTTCCGTATCTTTGGGCCAGAGGCCAAGGCAGATGTTTGCCTGACACCAAATCCTATTAGAGGTTGCAGTAACACAATTGTGTGTTAAAGCTAAATATTTTATAGCCTACACTTGCCACCAAGCATCGTCATTCCCTAGGCATTTAGAGACAACTATCTATTGGCAAAGAAAAAATAGTTATCTGGCTGGCAATTGAAGACAGTAGCTTTCCTTGGAGTTAATAAGCACCAGGACAGCTTTCTAAGAACTGATTAAATGCCATTCAGTGTGGTGTGGTTGTATGAATTCAAATATAACCACTTCCTTTGATAGCCTCAAGAAGCTGATCTGGGACTGGCGCCATTTGGTGGCAAAAACGTGGAGGAATAGCACTACAGTAGAGAAATTGTACTTTAATGATGTTGGTGTTAATAACAGTCTCTGGAACAGAGGTCCAAAGAATAAGAAAATTGTTGATGAGAATGCAAAATATGAGAAGTGAGATGAAAATAAAAGAGAAAGGTTTTTCTTTTTTTATTATTTATTTATGCATTATTCAGGCTTTTGGCCTCTTCTGTGAGTAGTCTACTCTACCTCTGCATGAGAAATTGCCTCAAAATCTTTTGGTGATCAAATAAGTGAAGCTGCAGGGCCTGAAGGAAGTTGCCATATCTACAAAATAAAAGCCTTTCCTTATAACCTTCCACCCTTCCACAGATGCATTAATTTTAAAAAAGTAAGTAAATAAGAATAATTAAAAAAACCTACTTCTGGACAAATATTTAGAGAATTGTTGACTGTATCAAATAAATATATAAAGAAAGAAATAGTTCCTGACTGTCCACTGACCTATTCTTTGTCTTGTCATGTTCCCCCAGCTAAGGAAGATGCGTTGCAATGCAGGTGAAGCAGGGCAGCAGGTAATTAGACCCCTTGGCTCCTATCTAACCTTGAAATCCCCTATGTGAGCCTCAGCAGTGCAAAGGGGCCATGATGAGAGCACAGCATCCCTCTCACATTGCAATGAATTACATCTCATGGGAGGGCGAAGGACTCTGCATCACTTCACCTTACCCTGTGCTGCTGCACCAGCTCAGCTTTAGCAAGTCACACGCTATTTTTCTTAGGCCCCGTGCTTGTCCAGGATAAAACTGTCACCTGCAAGCTCATTGCAATAATGTCTCTCCTTCACAAAAATGCCCCCTGTCACTGCCCTGACTGTATTAGCAGTAATTTGAATAGGAAGTCAGGCAGTATAACATTAAAGGCAAAGAAGATTCTGAAGCTCTGTGAACACAAGCTAGCATTTAATTTACTTCCCAGTTGCAGAGCTTGCAGCCTTGTTTATTTTTCAAAGAAATGATGCTACTCGATTGGATTTCACTGCAGGGTAGGTAGGATTCTAAGCCCAGAGAACTGTCACCTGCTCTTGTAATTGTGATAACAATGCCAAGAGAGACATGGAGGTGAGAGGCGATAAAACATGCTTCAGATATCTGAAACATCAGCCTTGACATTTTGAGCCAAATAAAAAAAAGGGAAAAAAAAAGAAAAAAATAAGGCTCTGAAAACAAAGGAAATGTGAAAATGCTGGGTCCGGTGTGCTCTTGATCCACCTCTTCCTTTCTGAGCAGAAATGTGCAAGGACTGATTCCTTCTTACAGCGCATTCTCACCTGCTGAGATTTCGATTTTGTTGCTTCATTTGTTTTTTATAGGGCTTTTATATTTCTAGCTCAAGTAATCCACACCTGGCAGCCAGGGATGTGATAGTCTTGACAGCATCATGGAAAACTCACTCATTATTTTTGAGTGCTCTTTCACAGTTTCCTCTTCTGTAGGGCACCTAGTGCGATGCTGATACTGCTAATGCCACTTGATGTTGTGCCAGGTTTCGACTATTTTTTCTTTTCCTGAAGGCTGGGAGGTCTGTTTTAATTAAAGATCCATGCAGACAACCCTGTTTTGCTCTCATATCCCAATGGAACTCTAACCTTCACATGGAGGTATCAGGATGCTAAATCAGGAGAAGGGCAACAGGCAGGCAGTCCTTTTACACAGCTCCTTAAGTCAATCCAGGCTCTGGAAAGTCAGAGTGAAGTACAATAATCACAGTATCCAACAGCACGCTATTTTCCCTCTATCACTTAAAAAAAAAAAAAAAAAAAAAAAAAAAAGCCACTTCCAACAGCAGATACCATACATCTCCATCAGAGCACAGTGAAAACCACACCAGCAGTGCCTCTGGAGTCTGGGTTGTTTTAAAAGGTGATGGTGAAGCACTAAAAGTTTGGCATTCAGCATCACTTTGAGTCGTTTACTGAAACCATCAAGATCTGCTGACTCTGCCAAATTTGACAGTACATCATGCGAGTACAATTTCCCTTGAGATGTCTGTACTTCTGTTTCTATGGCCTGGCTTGAGACATCCATCCACGTACTCCAATGGCCCTGCCACAATAACATCAGTCCTTCTCACACTATTTCAAGCACATTCAACTCCAAACCCAGCTGCAAGTATTACAATAACAGCTTTGCGTGGACTATTTTTGAACTTCTGTTCTGCAGAAAGTGGGACCAAGTGGGAATAGTGTGGGGAGTAAATAATGAGCAGAACAAGCCTGCTCGCTTCAGAAGCCTATACCACATTTGGTCTGAATTTGGTTTCCCCTTGGAGAGAGAACTTTATCTCACTGGTTCATTCCTTTCTCTTACTGCTTCCTTTTTAAGAAATCTTTCCAGTGCAGAATGCCTTACAATATAAAGCTATCAGATGGTTGAAAGCATAAGGTGTAATGGGATTTCAAAAGCACTTGGGCATCGCTCTATGTATACTACCATTTAAGTTAATGGTAAAACCTCCTTTGACATCACTGGGATCAGAATAAAGGCACCTTTTAAAAAAGCCTGCTAATGTATTTCTGCAGTTCGTAGTGATATACAGAGATCACTGTTTTCTTCCCTGAGAATGCGAGCAATGCTAAAAGCACGAAAGGAGCAATGAAATAAAGTTCTTACAGAATTGCCTATTGACTATTTTAGAAAACCCTTTCTCTTTTGTCACCTGAAACGTGTCACAGGTTAGAAGTTAGTTGGGGAAAAATGTCAATGGATGATTTTAAAGAAACTAGCCCTTGGACTCAAGCTGTCATCTTCCTCCTTCTAAGATGCACCTTAAAAGAATGGTAACTTCAGTGCCTACTACATACGACAAGGCTGGGGAGATCTAGAAACAACCTTGTGAAAGTTCCTTTTCTTCCTCATTTTTCTTCTTTGCAGCTGGAATATTTTTAAACCTGAATTTCACTCCAGTAAGTGAAACTCTCATATCCCCAGTTTGCCCAAGGGAATGCAAGGAAATTTTTTTTTTTTTTTTTTTTTTTGTTCCTTCCTACTCTCATAAATTGTTACAAATGAATACAGGAAACAACAATTATTCAGCCTTCAGGGTTCAACTTCTGGAGCTGTACTAGCAAGCTGGAAGTTACTTTGCATTCAGTACATTAGAATTTCTGCTATTGCAGCTTGGGGCAAGGCTAAAGCTGGCCTTGAGTTTAATTTTAAACGATGTTGTATGTTGGTGTACTGTAGGGAAAAGACTGCAAACAAGTCTTGCATACACACAAAAAGGACCTCAAACATGGAAACATTTGGTCGAAACAAATGCCCCAAAACCCTGGCAATATTATCATTTTGAGTGCACTGAAGACTAAATTTCATTTCGTACGAAGTCTTTAGCAAATGCATCCATCCTGAAAAACGGGGATGCAATAGGTAGAATGGCTGAGATGCAAGGTTCAGGCATGCTGCAGACGGGTGCTATAGGCACACCTTCAAGTGTGATGCCCAGTGCTACAGAAGGGCTTGAGTGTCTCTTAGGCCTTTTGTCAGATCAACTCCATAACAAAGAATCATAGAATCATTAGGTTGGGAAAGACCACAAAGATCATCTAGTCCAACCATCAACCCACCCCCACCATGCCCACTGACTGCATCCCTCATTGTTGCAGCTCCACACTTCTTGAACACCTTCAAGGACAGTGACTCCATTACCTTCCTAGGCAGCCTGTGCCACTGCATTAGCACTCCTTCTGAGAAGAAATTTTTCCTAACATCCAATCTGAGCCTCCTCTGACACAATTTAAAGTCGTTACCTCATCATCCTATCACTGTTACTTGGGATAGAGGCCAATCTCCACTTCATCACAACCTCCTTTCAGAAAGTTGTAGAAAGTGATAAGGTCTCCTCTGAGCCTTTTCTTCTCCAGACTAAATAATCCCAGTTCCCTCAGCCATTCCCTGTGAGATCTGTGCTCCAGACCCCTCACAGCTCCGCTGCACTTACTCTTGTTGAAGCTCATCCCATTGTCCTCAGCCCAGCAATCCAGCCTGTGAAGGTCCCTCTGTAGGGCCTTCCTAGCCTCAGACGGGTCAATAGTTCCTCCCAGCTTGGTGTCACCTGCATATTCACTGAGGGTACACTCAATCGCCATGTTCAGATCATCAGTAAAGATAACAAACAGGGTCAGCCCCAATACTGACCCCACAGAGATGCCCTTGATTTCCATTACAGGCTCGTGCTCAGGTAACTGCCAGAGAAAAAGCAGAGTGCACAGCTCTGTTCCTGCCTGTTGCCGACTTGCTGCACAAACCTGGTCAAGGCATACTCCCTCACAGAGCCCCCAGCAATCCTCTGAGCCAGAAATCAGTTTAACCTAATTTATTTAACTCTCTTTCTGAGACTGTTGTAGCACTTAGATAAAGAAAGCAGCCGCACATCTAATACACAGAACAGCTGTTATCATTTTAAAAGTCAACATATGCCAGGAGTTACTGCACAGACCATGTCCGCGTCCCCCCTGGCCTCTGTGTGAAAAGGGAGATTGGTGACTCCTGAGGTGCCGAGGTTGTTGGCTGCTGTTCTCTCATGTGGTCAATTAAACGTGTGCACGTAAATACAGTTAAATACAGCCTTTGGAAAATGAAGTCTTAAAATAGCCTGTTGGAGCACAGAAAGGGTTCTCGCTTTGTTTGCCAAAAGTGGACGTGTAACTCCCACAACTTATTACTGTGCTTTAGCAGGGGAGCGTTCGTGGAAAAGAAAAGTCTGCACAGAGCTGCCCCAGCAGCTCAGGAATATAAGGCAGGGATAAAACAAGCTCTGCTTGCGTTAGCCTGCAGTCTGGGGTGCATGGAAAGAGCTATATACAAAAGTGCAAAAACAAAAACCATATGCACCGCTTTACACATTTCTCCAGAAACCCTCTGGTACCAGTGTATGTCGTGTCATTAAGGCAGAATTCTGCTGTTCTGAAAAAAGGAACCAAAAAAAGGGACAGAAATAATAGAAAGAAAGGAAAAGGCTTTAACTTCAGTATTAAATAAACTATTCCCTGACCCTAAAACTGAAGTAATTACCCCAATCAATAAACCTTTTGTACAAGCTCTGCTGGATCAAGAGAACTTGCTGCTGCAAACAGCACCCTGCAAACAGCAAGTGCAAGGCTACCACCAGCCCATCTAAATACACGTGTCGGAAAAGCTTTTCAAAATGTTCAATCTATTTCTGTTTGTTTTTTTTTTTCCCTCCTATTAAATTGAAGCACAATCAAAGCCAGATAAAACTAGATCACTGGAGACATCCAGGCACCTAACTTCTACTGAAGTGAATGCTTATTGACACCCAAACAATTTTTACAAACATGGCTTCATCTTTCTGTACAACAATATAAATCTAGAATTATTGAATCACCAAGGTTGGAAAAGACCTCCAAGATCATCCAGTCCATCTATGTGTCTGTTTGTCTCTCCTTTTTTCCCATCCAAAATTATTACTTGTAGTCATTTAGTCTGATTGAAAGAGGAGCATACCTATACAATATAAGCCAGAACAAAACAACAAGCAAAAGCTGCAGTGTGATGTTAAATGAATGATTCCATCCCTGCTTTAATTTTAACTTCACACACTAAAAATTTATGCTGCTGGCTTTTTCTTGCAGGGCATCAATGAAGAAATATGCTGTATTAGGAAAGAGCAGTGGTGGAAGATTTCACAGCCAAGTATCTGACCTTTACAGGCTTCTTATTATTTAATTATCTTTGAGATGTGTCCCTAATTTCTCTTTTATTAGAGATGCCTAAAGTCTTGAACAGAAGAATCCTGAAATAATAATTTTGCCTGCCATTAAGGCTTGGGAAGCAGGATAATTATGTAAGAATTGTTTTAGACACTTGCAGAGAGGAAAAGGTCACCACAAATAACATCTAGATTTGAAATGAATAGTCTGACTCCAGGTTTCTTGGAAGTGCTGTGGCTCTTCTGCAGGGCAATAAAACCCAGCACTGGGACACACTCCTGCTCTGGGCTCCCTTCAGTGGAAAATGAGACTGTTATCAATTTTTTGGGATAGACATGCTGGTGAAAAGACTTAGGGCTCACTAATAAAGTTATCAGCTGCTGAAATTTTAAGGGCTGTGTCACTGTCATCTAAAACCATCACCACTGTTTTACTTAGAATAGCAAACAAAAACCTCTGACCATGGGGATTATAAACTAATGTGAAAGGCTTCCCCACCTCACAGCCCTCCTGCCATTTCCAGATCCATGCTCAGGCTACAAGGTATTTTTTATTAAGCTCTATAAAGTTTAGTTTTACATGTACGCCTGGATGAAAAAGTAACATGTCTCCAATCACACTACTTCACTTGTTTGGAGAGGAGAACTCCAACAAAACTCAGAGCTCGCTCATTTCCATTTCCCAAGGCAATGTCCTACCTACCAGGTGGGGCTGAGTTTGACTCTGATGCAGTTGGCAGCCTGCTGTCTTCTTGCCATCCTTCTGCACAGGCCAACACCCCTCTCACCAAAGGACTTTGTCCTGTGGCCAAGTGAAAGACTGGCCATAGAATCATAGAATCATTAAAGTTGGAAAAGACTACTAAGATCATTCAGCCCAAAAATCAACCCATCACCACCATGCCCACTAACCATGTCCCTCAGTGCCACATCTCCACAGTTCTTGATCAGCTCCAGGGATGGTGACTTCACAACTTCCCTGGGCAAATGGCTTGAAGCTATCTGTGGATAAACCATGGAATCGTAGAATTGCAGAATACCCCAAGCTGGAAAGAACTCACAAGGATCATCAAGTCCAACCTCTGTCTAAATGTAAGCTTTCAATGAAACAGAGCTACCATTCATGAGACCAAACTCACAAAGAAAAAAAATGAGAGTCACAGCCTAGCAGGGACTCATAAATGCCCTTATTGCCTCCTAGCTGAATTGAGAGCATGCTTTCTATGCTACCTGAGACCTACAAACTTTACCAAGTTCAGAGAAGCTTAGCAAAAGTTTCTAAAGGAGGGATAAGAAAGAAAGGGACAAACTCTTGAGCTGGGTCTGTTGTGACAGAACAAAGGGAAATGGCTTCAAACCAAAAGTGGGGAGATTTAGACTGGATATAAGGAAAAAGTTTTTTACAATAAGAGTGATGAGGCACTGGAACGGGATGCACAGAGCTGGATACCCTCTCCCTGGAGACATTCAAAGTCAGGCTGGACAGGGTTTCAGCACCTAATCAAGCTGTAGGTGTCTCTGTTCATTGCAGGGGAGTCAGACTAGATGGCCTTTAAAGGTCCCTTCCAACTCAAATGGCTCTATGATTCTATTAAAAGCTAACTGAAGTCAAAGAGCAGGAAAGAAAGCATCAAAAAAGGATGCTGGCAACAAGAGAGTCATCAAAAAAGGCACTGACCATCTCATGGAGCATCTGTCAAGCAAGGGCTTGTAATGGGACACAGAGAGCTGAAGGCAAAAAGCCATTTGCAGAGCATGCAAAGCTCTGCTGTTATGTTGCAGGAGAGAGATCAATAACATCAAAAATGAAGTTGTGATTTTCCTCCCTGCCAAGGCTCTCATATGTCACTAACTTTTTTTTTTTTTTTTTTTTCAGTGCAAAGCAAGCAGAAGGAAAGAGCTGTAAGTTGGGGAAGGCACAAGCTACTAATTGACTGCTTTTTTCAATTACAAGCTGCAGTGTGGAACAGGGGATGGGGCAAGGTGACCATGGGATGCAATGACCATATTCATAAAGTATGTGACAACAACACCACTGGTAACCGAGCACCTCCACAGAGCAGCTGGAGTTCCATTAACAGGTAAAGAGTCCTGATTTGGCCAACTACATGCTCAATTTTTAGCATGTGCCAACTCCTTTGATGGACATACTTGCAGGAAATGTTCAGAAGAGGGTGACTGGGACATGACATCCATTCTTCCTGAAGACCTAACTGTACTTGAGGGGGTTAAGTAAAGTAACAAGGGAACTAGCTAAGGGAAAGCATAAGCCACAGAGGATAGAGGATCACACCCCATGCCTGCACATTCTCCTCAGTATTTACATGAGATCAATTTAGACTTTCCCAGATGTTAGTGAAGCAAGCGTAAATAAAGTGAATGGCTTTGAGACTTCGGTGGATAATGCCTGGGAATCCGCTCTGAACTGGGAGTTGACAGAGTTTAAGTCAGCATACACATGGGCAGTGAATGTAAGGGAAACAAATTTGAATGGGGTACTGTCAGAGCTTTTCAGGTCCCCTCTCACACAACTCTGTCCTCTCAGGAGAGGATCCAGTGCCAAGCTTGTCTGTGCCCTGTAATTCCTTCTCTCCTCCTTAAGCTCGGTCCTGCTGTGAACTCACAGGTATCCTTCATGTGTGTGAGCTGTATGAGGGCTGTGATATTTTAGGCTATAGCAGGAAGGGAGCTTGCCCTTTGATGCGTATTGTAAAGCGCTGTATGTGCTGGCAGCCCCTTATAAATAACACTGCCAACTTGCTTGTGCTTTGATGGAGGAAAGTACTTACAGCAGCTTTCTTACGGATAGTGGAGGGGGCGGGAGGAACAACGGGGCTTATCCTAAACTTCAGCACTGTCTCCTGCAGAAGATAAAAGCGAGACAAAACCTTGCATCCTACCACGGGTGCTGTACACGTGTTCCTGCGGCTCGTTGGGTGACACGATGGCAAACAGACTCTCACATCTCAGACAGCTGATGCTGCTTCTCCTTTTGATTTCTCTGTGGCTGCATGCAGACAAACCTGAGCTCAGCGGTAACAGCTGCTGCAAGACCTTTTCTCTCCAGCTCTATGGATGTTTGCAGCCTCTCAGACAGTTCTTACCCCCCTCTGAGCAGATTTCGGCCAAATCTCTGTCTCAGATGTGCTGATTCCAGCTGATTCCTCAGCCCACTATTTTGCTCCACTTACACCAGATCGTTGGGAATAAATCACCACTATCAGGGAGTGAATCCACAAAGTGCTTTGCAGATAACTGTTTGTATTAGGAATTTCAGAAAGTGTTTCCAATGTCATTTGCAAAAAGAGTTAATTTATTATTGAGAGATTTTGACTGTCCATGATGATACTCGATGATCCTTGAGGTCCCTTCCAACCCGGGCCATTCTGTGATTCTGTGATTCTGTCCATTCCTTTATAACGCCTTGCATTGTAATTTGGAGGAATGGGACATAAATATGTTATTAAAAGCTGAAAACTTTTCTAGAATAATTTTATTTCCCTCCATCTGAATTGCCTGTGCACTGTAGAAGAACAAACTGTGACAGACCTTATATACTGCATTCTCCCCAGGTTCACAAGCAATGGCATGTAACAGGCACACATTTTGACATCACATAACTCTATAGCGACGATGGTTCTGCATCCTTTTAGAGAACGGGCTCAACTGTCATCTTTTGCCCTTAAAATCAGAGCTAATGTTCCTGAGTGGATTTAGTTATAGCTATATCAGATTCCAAATCGGTATGATGGACAGCCTCACCATTTATGAAATTAAATGTGCTATCAAACTGGGAATACACATGCTTTTCTCCATTTTTCTCTGGTTTTCAGTAGGATAATGGAAGGCCCAATCATTCCAGAGCAGCACTGCACAGTAATTGATATCATCAAGCAGAGCCCGCAGTGATTTCACTGGCTCTGAAGGGTTCGGTCTGTTAGAACAGAACAGATAAACTTGGAAAATCAGCATCCTTTCTATTCAACATTGCATTGCTGAAGTGAAAGCTTCTGTCCTTGACTCAGGCGAATCCTTGCTCACAGTGGAGGAATGACTGTACAGTCTGGTTTTATGCACTTATCATTCTGATTTCCATTATCAATTCTGTGCTTTCTCCTATTATTCATGATTATTAATTAATGCTTAATGCGTTTTCCCAGCAGTTCCATCACCCTCACAGCATCTCTGGGGAAATGTCACCCCTCACGGCATGCAGCTGAAGCGTGAACTTAGGCTGGGTCACAATTAGAACATCAATCAGAGCCCAGGACTTCCAGGCTGCTGGTCTTCTTCTCACATCACCAGATCCTTCTTCTTCCTGCATCCTAGCCATACCTTTCAAACACACTCACGCTGCAAGTGCTTCAGCTGCACAATTATAACAGGAGATTTTTCTATGTGCTCCTGCCACAGAAATAAAACAAAATGGCAGAGTGCCTCTGACAGCCAACACAGCTCTGCATGCTCCTCATCCCACACAGAGTGAAGGGTTCCCATCAGGTGTGCCCTGATATATTTGTTTGGCACTGCCACTTACACCCTGGTTCATAAACACGGTGTCAGGTTGTTGTATCCTCTTTACCTTGGCACCAGCAAAAATCGTAATACTACTGTACACCAGAATAGACTTAAAACACAGCAGCTTTGTCTTGGCAGACCTTATGAATACACTGAAAAGACTCTGAAGCAATACAAAGCATTTTCACACAACACCCACCCTGACTTTTTTTAAGCAAGCTGCTGAAAACTAGGTTAAGGAGAAAGGTACTAACCTGCTAAGGGTATTAGGTTAATTACGATCACATAGGATAATAATTTAGGATAATTTAGGATAATAATTAAGATAATTTAGGTTAGATGTTAGGAAGAAATTCTTTGCTCAGAGGGCAGTGAGGTCCTGGCACTGCTGCAGTAGGTGCCCCATTCCTGGAGGTGTCCAAGGCCAGGCTGGATGGAGCACTGGGCAGCCTGAGCTGGTGGGGACAGCCAGCCCATGGCAGGGGTTGGAAATGGATGGGCTTTAAGGTCCCTTCCAAACCAAGACAATCTGTGGCTCTACGATTTTTATCATATCTCTATAAATGCTGAACAAATTTGGCCAAATTCTACTCAAGAAGACCTTTCTTTATCTAATTTTTTTTACTTATTTCAAAACGAGTGGGTTTTCCTGTAAGCATCTTTTCCTGTACACAATAGCTGTACAGCTACCAAGCAATTCCCATGTATGGGGCAAGGCTCTCTTTTACTGTATAGCAAAAAAAACCACACAACTCCCTTGTGCCAAAAGATAGAATGATTCAAAGGCAACAGGGAATCTATCATGGACTGTTCTGCTTATCACATGGTCACGAAGGTAAACAAAACAATATTGCCTTAAAGACAATCTGACATGCTTTTCACCCATACTGCTCCCCCACTGCTTAAAGACAGGTTAAGGATGTTTTGCCTTTTTTTCCCCTATGTTAGTGCAATGAGGCAGGGAGAGAAGTCTGGCTGGAAGCTCATTTCACATCGCTTTGAAAACAAACATTTAGTGGCTGTGCTTTAAAAATGTTTTCTTCTGTGAAAGCCTTACTGATTTCCTGAGCTGGGGAATTTCAAACTGGAGAAATTCTTAGAGCAGGAAAAAAAAATCATGCTCAGAAGGGTATCCGGATGCTGCTCCAGGCAGAAGGTGGAGAATATAGGGCTCAGTTCCCAGCACTGCTGCAGCAAAGTAAATCTGCTAAAGGGAAGTGATGGAGTCACCATCCCTGGAGGTGTTCACGAACTGTGGAGATGTGGCACTGAGGGACATGGTCAGTGGGCATGGTGGGGATCGATTGGGGTCGGACTTGGGGATCTTACAGGTCTTTCCCGATCTTAATGGTTCCATAATTATAATGCTCTACAGAACAAGTCTTCAGTTTCATAAACTAATGTGTTACTGTTTCTGGTGTTGTTTAACTGTGAACAGTATAAAACTTGTGAAGTTTCAGCTTTTAAATTTAACACAGCAGTGCTTCCACTTCTGCATTAGGTAAACTTTAGAGTTTAAAGTGAATATTGGGATCTTAATGATGGCTTTAATAAGACCTAAACTTTTAATTAACCTGCCAAGACAAATTACAGCCCGTAGCTCTTAGGCAACTATTGCAGACAGCTGAGACTCAACACCAATACTTCTTTGGGGAGAGGGATTAATGACAGCTTTGGACTGAGTCTGCTTTTTTTAGCAAAGAAAAAAAATCCATTAAACAATCACTGTGGCTGGAAGAAAGCTGAGCGCGAGTTTTATGGAGCAATCTTTAAATTACAACCAAACGAATTTGAGGATATGAAAAGGTTCAGTGGGCGAGTCAGATTTAAAATTAAATACTACTGAGTCAGAAACAGGTTCTGCTGTTTATGGAGTGAAGTAAGAACACGTGGTGTGCACAAGCACACAAACAGCCTGCAGGCAGCATCCTTCCTGCAATGGACAGCAGCTCATCAGGGGACTTATTGCCAGAGCAGCCCAGAAAACTGTTAATCTGTACTTCTTAAGAAATCTGAGATTCTTTCTGTTAGCAAGGAGAAATAGAGATTCCTGGTGTTGTGGTTCCTATGAGCAAAGCCGTGCAGTGCTCTTTGCTGGTTTTAACCTCAGTGCTCTGCCTGAGCTCCTACTGCAGTGATTTGAACAGCGCTTAAAGGCAGGGCTGTCAGCAAAACTGCTGCACGGTGCCGCTCTGTGCTCTTCAATCATCCCTCTACCTCTGCTCCAGGAAGAATAAATTAAAAAAAAAAAAAAAAAAGCTAAATAAAAAAATAAGATCAAAGGAAAAGTGAAGCAGGGAATTTCAAGCTTGTAATCCAACTCTGGCACCGGGTGGAATCTCGTTCCGGATATAGTTATTAAAAAGGCATACAAAATACTTACATGCTATTTAGGGCCTAGCAGCACTCAGTCAGTTGCTAAATACATCCTCTACAAACATTCGGTCCAAAACCACACAAAGCTACCATGCAATTTGAGTATGTGCATTAACACCTGGCCTGAAGGCAGAAGGTTTGGGAATAAAACAGGAAACGCTTACCAATGGCAGTGGTAAGGAAAGAAACCACCTCCGTCTCCTTGCCATCATTGTAGAAGGCCAAATGCCATATGCCTGAATCCAAGTACTGGATAAACCCTGTCTCGTGGCTGGACAAGGGCACAAAGGTTCTGTGTTGCCGCTGAGGTCCTTCCAAGCCTCTCGCCTCCTGGCTCAGAAGGCGTCTTCCATCGAGGAGCTCGACAAAGTCAAACTGAAATACAAGAAAGAGAGATGTCTGTGTGCACTGCGGGCTTCCTCAAGCTGTTTCAGGAAAGAGACAGATATATTTTGCATTAAATATTAGAAATGTACATATTCAGATATATCGTAAGCAGTCTTTTCTCTTTTAAGTGTCTATTCAAACTAGTAATGTTCCTAGATTACCCGCAAGCAAGTCTTTTGGAAATAGAAGCATAGAATCACAGAATCATAGAATCACCAAGGCTGGAAAAGACTTCCAAGATCACCCAGTCCAACTGTCCACCGACCAGTATTTGCCCACTAAACCATGTCCCTAGTATGTAATACATAAAGAGTGAGGATATGAATATAATTTCCAGTAATTAGGCACAAGAAGAAATAATCTTTATTTAGAATGTGATTTGGGGCACAATGACCCTGCTGACATGGGGGGTTGGAGATTCATGATTGGGGGTTAGAGATTCATGATCCTTGAGGTCTCTTCCAACCCTGGCCATTCTGTGACATGCTCCTTCTGTAGAGACATAGGGAGGGAAAGAACAGTAATGCACTGGCACAGGATGCCCAGGGAAGTGGTGAAGTCACCATCCCTGGAGGTGTTCCAGAGCCATGCAGATGTGGCACTGAGGGATGTGGTCAGTGGACATGGTGGGATGGGTGGGGCTGGACTTGATGATCTTAGAGGTCTTTTCCAACCTTAATGATTCTATGATTCTTTTCTACGATTCTAAAACTGAGGTTGAGGGGATGTGGCCAAACTGCACAGTATGTATGATGAGAAACTACTCAGAAGCTTATTTGTTATAAGGGCATGTAGGATGAGGGAAATGTAGGATGAGGGGAAAAGGCTTTACACTGGAAGAGGGTAGATTTAGACTAGATATGAGGAAGACATTTCTTATTGTGAGGCGCTGGCACAGCTTGCCTAGAGAGGTTGTGAATGTCCCACAGTAGAGGCGTTCAAGGCCAGGTTGGATGAGGCTGTGAGCAACATGGTCTAGAGGGAGGTGTCCCTGCATCTAGCAGGGGGGCTGGAACTAGATGATTGTCAAGGTCCCTTCCAACCATAAACATCCTATGATTCTATGATTTTCTTTGTGTCTTGGTTAATAAGACAGAAATAAATACCTAGCATAAATGGATAGTTTGCCAGAGCTGCTTTTGGTTATCAAGAGAAATATGAGAGTAAGTCAGAGAAAGATTTTGTAAGTAAATTGTGGCATACATTTTGCAGGAGTATTTTTCTTAGTGAGCGATGCTTTTTTCCTTAAATCAATATCCGAGGTGGTTAAAAGATCATAAAAGATGAAAAACAGATGAAGTAATGTAAAAAAAAGTCCCATTTACTGGATAGCTTTCAGAAATTTTCCTCAAAAGAACTTTTTTTTTCCCCAAGGTAACTTCAGGTGAACAATCACTTCCACTGCGCTATTAGGATTATAACTACCTTTTGTTCCCCATTTAAGTAACACTGCACTGACTTTCTGCAATAATTGTATTTTGTCTGATGATATATTAATGGGACAAGTCGGGTACAATCCTAGCAGACATCACAGTTATTAAGTGAACATTATCTAATCTGAGTCTTCTCTTGTGGTAGGTGAACAGAGCATTTTGTGAGCAGAACTCAGCAGTCAGGGCACAGCCTCGCTTTTCTGTTCCTCAGCTCCCCTTGCCGTCACCTCTCTCAATTGCTCAATCAGATAAACTTGTAGTTTTTGGCAGGTGCAAGGAAAACAAAAACACCACCTGTTTTTGGACCAGTAAATGCTGCTGTACTAAATGTCTGCATGCTTTGGCTGACCCCCTCAACAACATTTAGGCTCCTTATCCCTGTTGACTTTAAACATGTGGTGTATTATTAGGTTGTCTGATATGGTCTTCAAAGTCCATCAAGATAAGGACTTGTTGAGGTTTTCTCTCTTCTGCAGTTATCACTAAGTTATTTCCATCATTTTCTTGAGGCAAAAGTTATATATGACCTATCTTGAAGATCAAAAGACAGAATTTGTCATGAGGGTATTTCTCATTACTGCATTTTAATTATTTATTTCCTTGAAATAAACAAGACCTCACTTTAATTTATGTTTTCTTTATTTCAGCACGTGGATCATTCAGATGTGATGCTGCAGTATCTTTTGAGAAAGCAAGTGAAGGGCATTCCTTTTGGCAGTCCATGAAGTTAACTTTGTCAGAAACAAGAGTCGTTAGGCAGATGGATCAGATTTCTAAAAGCACACTTAAAGGAACAAGTAACTGCAGATATAACAGGTAAAGTTCATCTCAAAGTGTTGGTATCTCCATGGTAGTTTGAATTAGTTTTCTAGAACTAATTCAGCAGTCAAAGAAATTTGAGACGCTTCTAGAGTGGTTTTCCTCATCCTGAAGTTGAAATCCAAGTAATATCCAGTATATTGTGCCCTAAGGCAATTTATTTCTTGCTTGAGATGAAAACAACTTGCAGGCATCCAGCCGCAGTAAGTTGCTGTTGCTATAGTCCAACCTGGGTTATGCTTACCTGGGGCTCCCTGCCAGAAGTAAATTTAATGCTATACATATTCGTGAGATGGTGCTTTGGATGTTGATGACTTTGCAAAGTCACTACGTTACTGGCTGTAAATATCACAAATCACAAGTGGATTATGCTTTATTATGTTTTAATAAATTCAGAAATTTTTAATACACAACTGCAGTTATTGAAAGCAAGAAAATTGTAGATAAAATGCCATTTTAATCAATTCAAATAGTATAAATCAAAAAATGTATCCCACAAACTATGATGGCCAATCCCTAAAATTTACTATTTAAAAATTGGCCTGGGTTGAAAAGAGTTTAAAAACTGATTTGATTTGGGAAAATTAAATTTAATAGACCACAAGAAAATTGTTTAACTTTTATTACCATTTGTTGAGAAGAATTAGAAAAAATGCCTAAATTTTTGCCTTCTACAAGCTCTGTTTTTAACACTACAAAAATCTGGAGCTTGCACTTTCTTCCTACTTGTAAGTGTCTGTGGTTGGTGGCAACCACCAGAAGATAGATGGTCACAGTTTGCCAAAGAGAATCATACAAACACAGAATCATTTGAGTTGGAAGGGACCCTTAAAGGCCATCTGGTCCACCTCTCCTGCAATGAACAGGGACACCCACAGCTCCATGAGTGCTCACAGCCCATCCAGCCTGACCTTGGGTGTCCTCAGGGATGGGGCACCACCACCTCTCTGTGCAATCTGTGCCAGTGCCTCACCATCCTTACTGTAAAACACTTCTTCCTTATATGCAGTCTAAAAATCTGGAAAAGTTTCGTGTTTTAGCATGAAAAAAAAAAAAAAAAAGACTTTAAATATTTTGCCAAATTCAGGAATATGTGCAAAGGCAACAACTCAAAGACCCTAAAAAAGAATGGGTTATG
>JAOWBP010000001.1:152139979-152171930 GCA_028571105.1 Tragopan temminckii | reverse complement strand
ACAAGCCCAGTTCCCTCAACCTTTCCTCACAGGAGAGCTGCTCCAGCCCTCTGATCATCTTATTGCCCTCCTCTGGACCCGCTCCAAGAGCTCCACGTCCCTCCTGTACTGGGGGCCCCAGGCCCGGATGCAGTACTGCAGATGGAGCCTCACAAGAGCCGAGTAGAGGCGGACGATCACCTCCCTCTCCCTGCTGGCCACCCCTCTTTTGATGCAGGCAAGCACCACATCTCCCAGGAGGCTGGCTGCATGGCACATGAAGGAAGGGGCAGGCAGAGGAATAACTAAAGCGGTTTTGTGACTGTCTTTCTTGCATGTAAGCCCTCACGTCCATACTTTCTGGCTCCCTCTAAAGCCTCCTTTGCTAGGAGTGGATTAAGAACCAAGGACACAAAAGCAGCCATTAACTGATCGGAAAAAGCGTGCCCGTTGAGCTCCACTGCTCATTAGGAGACGCAGATATTCTGGCTTACCTCTGAACTACGTGACATACTCCTTCTTCAGAAGAAAAACTAATTCTCGTGGTCACAGCCACTATAAGCCCGCAAAGTAAGTACTCTCTGGCAGCAAAGGGCCACCACCCCTGTGTTCCCTGGACTGCTGCTGCACTTGCTGGCTGCAAAGTGCTCACAAATCCCACAGGAGTCTGGGTTCCAAGTCCCTCAACCACCACCACGCAGTGCCAACAAAGCCTCCCGGAGCAGAGTTTCACACAGAAGCAAAGGACTGGTTTTGAGAGACTGCTTTTGCAGTAAACAAGATCAGCTGAGAGCTAATAAAATTTCAAATTAGCTGTGACTTTTCATGGCCCCACAATTGTGTTGGCTGATTTAATGGGCAGCGTCTTAGCTCACTGAGATTGAATAATGGAGCATTTCTACAGAGTTATGGATGCTGCAACAAAAATCTGTCATGCTAACATCAACAACAGAATGCAAATAACTTTCATCTGGGAGTGTTATTATGTGTTTAAGTCGGCTCTGACAGGTGCTGCATGTCAAGTGTCAGGATAGAACAGGCGGGCCACACGTAGGGACAGACCTGCTGGTACATAGGGCATACATGACAAATTCAAGTATTGCTCCTGCTGAAGAGAATGAGAGTTTTTGCCACTGACTGCAGTGGGAAGAGCTCATTGAGAAGCTGTACTAGGTGAAGCAGAACTAGAAAGAAAAGAACAGTAAAAATACACTGCCTTTCAGCAATATTTTCACTGCCATTGAAAGCATAAGATGCACTGATTGCACATAATTGTGGCTCTCACCTCATCCAGTTCTTGCCTTTCACTCTTCTTCCTGTATCGCTCACCAGACAATAGTATCACCTTTCATGGGGACACTGTGTCACCCTGTGATGCTTTTGGATGCATTAATAGGAGAGTTTGTATGGGGAGGGTTTAAAATGAAGGCATTCAGATGTAGAGGTAATATAATGTGTTATCCTCACCCTTAAGCAAATCAAATTTTACCCTTCCAGCATCAGTTGTTCTCCCCAAACGCAGACTAAAGGAATGTCTCAGTATTTCTGCAGAAAACACAAGTTATTGTTCATGTGAATGCATGGATTCAGGACAGCTTACAAAAGTAATGGTGTTCTGCCCTGAGCTGAGGACTGACACTTAATTTACTTCTGGATCTGGGGAATTAATAACTTTTCCTCTTAGGCTTTGCAGAGAACAATTTTACCTATTCAACAAAAGAGGTGCAGCTTTTGGGCTCACTGTGAGGAAGGAAAAGGAAACACAAAACAAATGTGAGGAACAATAGCAATGTCTCTGTGATCATGTTAGATATTACTGTTCTCTTAGCTCCTTCTATTCTACCTCCTCTGTTTTGATTTTGCTTGAATAAGGTTCTCACTGGCTGAATCCTAAATAAATTAGATTTCTGGCTCCCTGGGAAAGGAATTGCCCTAACACCTTTCCCTAATATTTGCAGGTTCAAAATTGTATAGTCATACGTAATAGCAATCATGTATTTGTACTGCAGCCCTCCTTGGGCTTTAGTGTAGAAACAGAGCCCTGCAGTGCCAGGCACTACAGAAAACAGAAGTATAATGCAGAAAGTCCATCCTAATCCAGCATTACGTTCTTGTTTAAAGAACATCTGAAACAAACAGAAGGGAAGGAGGAAATGACAGAAAACACACAATAATCACTACTAGCTGACCATAAACCAGGCCTATAATAATGTGGTTAGAGTCTACAAGTTTGCAGAATCTCCCAGATCACCACTGCTGTGTTACTGCAGCTGCCTTCATGGGATTTCCCTTCTCTAGACAGACTTTTAGCAAGGAGAGTTATCGATTGCAATGGAATCACAGAATCATAGCACATCCTGAGTCGGAAGGGGCCCACAAGGATCACTGTATCCAACCCCTGGCCCCACACAGCACTGCCCAAACCCAAACCCAATGTCTGAGAGTCCCAACACTCCCTGAGCTCTGTCAGTTCAGGGCTGTGACCACTGCCCTGGGTAGCCTGTTCCATGCCCAGCACCCTCTGGGGCACAGCCTTTTCCTCACACTCCCCTGATACAGCTCCAAAAGCAACACAGAAACCAAGCAATTTATGTTTGGAGTGGAATTCCATAAGATGCTGGAGGCATGCGAGAGCCCTTTCAAGCAGAGGAGATTGGCTTTCAGACACTGCAGAAAGCAGAGGTTGCTTAATGTGATCAGTAGTCGAGCAATGCTGTACCTGAAGCTGAGTTCTTCAGGAGCCAATGTACCTCTGAGAAAAAGGGGCTCTGAGCTTAGGAAAAAAGTAGAAGGAGCAATGGGTTCACACCCTCAGCAGATGAGAGACCCTTAGTTGAGATCTCTTTGCACCAAGGTCTCTCGCATTTCTGGAAAGTGCTGTAAGTGTTAAGCCAATGCTGAGAAGTTCATCCTAACATATTCTGCTGACTGATTCCACAGCAGTTCAAGAAATCACGTTGGCGCACCTTGGAAAGTAGCCTCAGATCACTCAGAGTTATGGTTTTCCTGTCCTCATCAAAAAGAAAGCAGCCATGCATTCTATGCACCCGTGACAGTATGTGACCTGACACACTGAAGAGCAAACCCTGAGGTTTCTAAGGGGAATGTATGCCCCAGAGGGGAGACAAGAGTTTGTCTCAAGTGCTAAAGCAGGTCTGGCAGAGCTTTTTTGAGCTTCTCTCAGAGTAGGTGCCCATGCTCTCTTAAGTTTATTGCAGAAGGGCCCTGCAAAATGCATGCTCGAGCTTGTCTTTTCTGAAAACGCTTCACATCAGCTTTTGTTACATCTTGTATACCAGCAGTGCTTCCTTCCCATCTGTAATTTGCTTCACCTCAGCAGAAAATGAAACATTTATTTTGGAAAAGTGGACATTTTCAATGTTTCTGAATCTATTAACCAAAGGAATTTCATTAAGGAACAGTTACAAGGAGTAGGAACTCTCCCAAGCCACCAAGGCAAGCCACAACCACTGCTAGACACTCACTTCACAGCACATCATCCATGCTAACAGCACTAGGTGCTTCTGGATGCTGCAGTGCCCAGCTTCACACCACTCTCCTGACAGCCCCAGTGCTAACAGCCAGCAGCAGGTGATACACAAGTGTTACCATCCAACAGCGGATCAGCGAGCTGCTGAAACCTGCAAATGTGAACGTGTCATCTTGTTCCCTTATTTGAGGAAAGGTTGATTAACAGTCATCATAAAATAGAGGAAGAGAAGCTAGGTGATACCAACTAGCCAATCTCTTTCTCGTCTTTTTAAAAGTGCTCTGCGGTTCCTCCAAGATGACCCTGTTGTTTGACTGGATCTATCAGTGATGGTAAATGTTAATTTACCGTGGCTGTTTTCCCAGGTGCGTTCAGATCTCAACACTTCCCTCTGTAAATGTAGCTCGCACATTAATGCATCATTTTTTATGGTTTTGAGGAAGCAGACAGCTCCCATAGCATGCCCAGGGGATGATCTTCTTGTGCTATAAAAGCCTCGCTGGCATGAAGTAAAGGTTCATAACAGTGTGCAAAAGAAAAAAGAAATCTGAAAGCATCCCATCACCTTGTCTGCAGCTCATGCATTTACATATATAAAGATTTGCGTTCTGGGGTTCTCTTGGATGCTATTCAATTCCCTCTATAACCCTGCCACTGCCTTCAGGTGTAACCCTACACACTGGCAGAGAGCAGTGCAGGCTCCTGCCAGCTCTCTAACACATTATTTGGCATGTGGAGGACAGATGGTGGGCACATGGGTGTTAAGAAGGCCAGCGTGCAGCGCCAAAATTTCTCTTGCCAAAAAATTTGAAATGTTGCCATCCCAAAGCATTATGCAAGTCTCCACCTTACTACAAGCACAACCTGATCCTCGTGTGGGGCAAGCAAAGCATGAAGCATTACTCTGCAGAGTTACATGAATAGACTGCGATGCTATAAAACAGATTTCAGACATATCAGAGAACTCCTGGTAATTCAAGTGTGGCTATGGCAGAATTACATAGATCCTGAAATTAGAGTGGCAGCAATAGGTACTACTCAAGGCAGTAAAGAAAGGCAAAAATACCACATGCAGTGGCTGGGTTGCTCTGACTTGGGTTCGAACACAATTGTTGAGAGGATGGAGGTAAGGAAAGCATAAGAGCTATTCCCCTATTGAGCTCCTAGCACCTGGTGGAGCACAGAACAGAATGTCCTAAGGCCAAACAGGGCCACGTGTACATTGGAACCCTGTGTTTGTGCTCAGCTGAATGCACTGCATGTAGTCATCAAGAATGACATGGGAACTGAGGGGTTCTACTACTTCACTACTGCAGTTCTCGCAGAAGAAGAGAACAGGACGTTTCTGGAAGCCAGAAAGAATGGATGCAGTCAGATCGACTTAGGGAAAACCATTAGGCTGTAAGCCCTCAAATAAAGCTACCTTTCTGAATCTCCCACTCCAACGGTTTCGGGACAGTGGAGTGTATCCAGACAATGAAATTGTGAATTGGGCAATTCTCTGAGTATGGAGGAAGTCACATGATGATTTCTCTGGCACAAAGATGGTTAAGACAGCTTTACTGCTTGTGGATATATCTACAAGTTAGTGAATAATATCCTCTCGTCTTTCTCTCTGTTGCTCTATATACTCCATTCCTGATGGAGGACTCTACAAGTGCAGCAAAGCCCATATTTATCCTATAGACTATTGGCCTCTTCTCAACACTGAGTCAAATGCCGTTAACTCCACTTCCAGGACTTGTCACAGGAGTTGATATCCACAGTCTTTTAAAGCTTCAAACTTTCTACTCTTCAAGTACATGACAGGGCACTCTGTGTGGGCTTACCTTCAGGACCACTGCTCTCAGGACTATCTACTGAGAGCCTGCAGCCATGAAAAGAGGCTATTTCCTGCCAAAGAGAGGCAAGAAGCCCATCTTAAGGACACATCTCTTATTTGTTGCAATACAGGTAGAACCTTCTGAGGTCAAATGTTGAAAATCCAAGTCTTTTACACAGACTGTTAAAGCTCTGTCACCGCACTGCTTTCCCTTGACTGGTACTGGATGATTGCCTGCTCTCTGTTACTTGCCACAACTCCTTTCAAGCTGATGGACTTCATGTTTAGAAGTGTAAATAAAGTAGGCCTGGGTGTGAAACCTAAGTGTCAGTTTTGACAAATGACACTTGAGTGTGGAGAGGGAAGTGCTTTCCCAGACACCTTGCTTTAACCTGACCAGAGATTACATTTCACTGAGTTTCTCTCTGAGTGACTTCTGCTTTGCTTGTTATTGTTTATCTGAACAGCCTCCAGATTTCAGAGGCCAGCACGCCCTGTAATTTGGTACCCATCTCCCTCAGGGTATGATTAGGCTGGGATGTGATGAAAAAGATTCTGACTTCAGCTCCCATTATCCTGAGGTATTTCCTGCTGCGGGGATCCTGATTAGCAGACACACGATACTACAACGTGGGACTGGCTTCCGATGAGCTCAGGCAGAGCGAAAGACCCTTAACGTGAATGGCCTCACATTGCTCTTCTGAAAAACCGCTGTGCTCTTTGCCCTCAAGTGACACTGTTTTTAGTGGAAAATGACTTGAAGGGCAGCGTTCATCAAGCAAAAGTAGGTGATGTCTGAAACAACTCAGAGAGATGATGCTGTAAACCTATTTCTCTCCACTGGGAGCGTGCGTGGTGATCAGTTTGGATGTCTGACTTCTAAAGCTGCATGAAATCTGCCATCTCCATTGCCTGTATGCATGTGCATATAAAGGCAAGTTCAGCAATAGCCCTAAAATTCTTTGTGGGGAATAGCCAAATAAAACACCCTACTCCAGCCCAGAGCAAGCATCACTTGAGATATTGTGTCAGGACCTCCAAAAAGGGAAAAGCCTCTTTTGTGAGTTTATACCCTCACTGCCTGCTCTTACAAAAGGCTGCACAGCCTGCATCTTTTCAGTGCTCTGGAAAACACTGCAGTTGTGCAAGGTGTGATCTCTTTGGTCACAAAGTGTTTGCAATGAATACAGACTCAATTCTACTTCCAAAATACAGGGGCGTGCTGTCACTGGATTGCCTCGGGATAGCTGAGAAACCCAAAGGCAGCTGTCACACATGAAACATGTATATGCACTGTTCAGAAGGTTTAAACTGCTGTGAAAAAAAAGCTAGAAGCCAGCTAAGGTACTCCAGGATGACTCATGACAAAAGGCAGCAGACATTAAGTTGGAACATGAGAAATTCTAATTAGTTATTAAGAGGGCAATGCTTACTATGAGGGTGATCATATACTGGGGCAAATTGCCCAAAGAAGTGGAACCTCCATCCTTGGAGTTGTTCAAGAATTGACTGGACACAGCCCTGAGCATCTAGACCTGTTCTGACCAGGGGCTTGATGTAGATAACTGTTGAAGGTCCCTTCCAACCTAAATTATTCTGTGTTCCACAGATATCTCCTGCTCTCTTGCTATACTGAGGTCAGTATGACAGCTGGGACACAGGTCCAGAATCAGCCTTCCTTCCCCACTCCAGGTAAACCTATTCAAATCCCTGTACTGAACAAGGAACTTGGGCTTCCAAGCAGAAATTCCTCACCACTACTGATCTCAGGAGTTGAAATTCTAGATTTCAACCCACAAATGATCTGCAAAAATCTATAAAGATCAGATCAAGAAGGTGAATGTATCCTCTTGGTCTTGGCCTGGTCTAGTATTAAATGTGGAGGGTGGTGGCCCTGCCTGTGGCAGGGGGGGTGGAGATTGATGGTCCTTGAGGTCCCTTCCAACTCAAGCCATTCTATGATTCTTTTCCACTTTCCAGCTGACAGGAATAGCAGTAGCAAAATAAAAGGAAACAGCATAGTGTGCTACATGGTTATCTGTAAACTGCAATGTACAGTGTCCATGTACAAGAGATTTTTTTAGCATACCAAGAGCAAGGTCAACACTCATTTATGGGCTCTGACACACGCATAAGCTGTTGCAAGGTAGTAAGTCAGAACCTCTTAGTTGCTTTGCTCTAGCTGTGTATGCCCATGTTTCACACAAGCTCACCAAACGTAGATTAGCAGCTGAAGTGCACTAACTTGTAAACATCTCGATGCCTTTTGTCTTTCCTACACCTGCTGTGAGACCACAAATGCCTTGAACCAGGAGATATGAGGAGACAGTGTTTCACCAACGTGAGTCTGGTCATGCTCTTTTTGATTTTATACAGATGTGGTCTACCTTGTCTGTTAGCCTGGATTACTCTGTTGCTTATTTTTTTCCAGGAAAACTAGAGTTGCCCATAGCATTTTTTGACATATTTTTACACATCTGATGTAGTGAACTTTACTGTTGCCTTGAGAATTCTGTACATAGGGGAGTATGGCGAAACTCAGTTTCATGTGAGGCAAGGAGAGACTTCTGTGTCACTGTGTATGTTCTTTATATGATTCTCCATTTTTTTTCCTTTCTTTTCCAAAGGGATAATTCGGTCCACTTGCCATGCCAGATGTGTAGAAGTATTTTAAATATTCAATCAAAATCCCAGTTGCTGTGAAGCAGATAATCACAGTCTTGGCTGCCTATTTTTTTTTTTTTTTTTGTAAACTGTACTGTTCTTATGAATATGATAAAAAAGAAACTTGCAAAATACAATCTCCACTTCACAGTCTGGGTCCTGGTCCAGGCTTGTGGTTTACAAAGCCTTTTGCTGAGTGACAACAAAACAAATTATGCGGCCTCCCTTATGCCTTAAATTTAATATCTCATCTCCTGCCCTCTAATTCAAACCTTTACACGGCACCAGGGTTTCCTTTGTAATGAGATAACTCTGAATATTAAGTTTGCATTACGCAGGGCTATTATTCACATGCCTGACATCACTACATATGGAACTGTAATCAATAAAACATGGTTTGAGAGGGATTGGATGGCTTGTGGGCATGGGGATCAGTCACTGAAGCCTCTCAGTTACTGCAAAGTATTCATCCCAAGACAGTAGTGACCTACCGAGGAGCCCTGATGAAAACCTCAGGCAATGAGGCCAAAGTTGGAGCAGTTGGGGACATGTGCTGTGTGAGATGGCGGGTAATAAGCCTTCCTCTTCAGGAAGGAAGGAATGTTTGGATTGGACTCCACTCTGGCTGAGCCAGTCTGGCAGACCTCACTGACATGTCACACACGCTCGGGTCCTACCTCCATCGTTGTCCTTCCCGTCGCCGCACGCTGTCTCCATGGACGTATCGCAGCCCGCTCCTCTCCAGCCCAGCTGGCAGACACAGTGCCAGCCGTTCATGTCCAGAGTGCATCTGCCGTTCCCATTGCACAAGCCAGGGCATCCCTCTGCAAGGCAAACAGCCACACGTTCAGACACACCACAAAGGGAGAGAAATGTAGCCCGGAAAAGGGCTGGTAAACAGCCATTTCCCTTTGCTTTTGGCTCAGTTCTCCACTCCCACTTGATGTCTTCCCATTGTTTAGAGTCAGAATGGGCCCACACTGGCTCCCCAGTGCACAGCCTCACTGATGGCATTGACTGAATAGTGAATTTGGGAACACACTGTGATTTTCCTGCTCCATCAGTTGCAAAACCCACCCTTCCATCTGAGTATCTCAAAGCTTTTACTTTATAAGACCAAGATTTAGGGCTACCTAAGTTACACGTGGGGTTAAAGTTCCTAACACTTTGCATGATAAAACAGTTTTTAGCCAGACTAAGATCACATTCAAAACCAGAATGAAAAGGAAGGCACTTGCTACATTAGCAAATGTTTGGAGAACGCACAATTTCTCTATCGTAGTCATTCTGAGAGGGGTTCGTCTGACCCTGTCATAACTGCCCTACAGCTCAGCAGCAGAGGAACCTTCCCTGTAATGGAAGCCCCTCGTGTAGGTTTGGTCCCTATGCTGAAACATGCTCTGGAAACACCTGTTTGTCTCTGCTGACTACAACCAGACTCCAGCAGAGGCAGATGTGCCTATTACAGGTGATTAAACTTGGGAGGGTGAGTCCTGTGCTTCCTGCCTGCTCACTAGGGTTTGATTTTCGCATCCGATGGCCACCTGCTGAGATTTCCATCCTTTATTTTTGGGGGGGAAAATAGCAGAGTAATTTCCCCAGTAAGCAGCCATGTGTGGGAAGCTGCTTAGCCTACGCAGTTCTGGGGGCTTTTCACCTGCAGAGCTCAAATATCTTTTGTGAGTAGCAGCCAGAAACGCTAGCTGCATTTTACAGATTAGGAAAGTGAAGCACTGAAGTGACTGTCGAGGTCACCCAGCAGGACTGATTAAAGCAGAAACACAACTGAGGCCTCCTGAGCTCGTACATGTGAAATCCCTTCACGTAGTTTGAGCTCCTTCAGGCCCTCAGCTTTGCATGATGGGCTTGTTTGCGGAACTACAGAAGTGATGCACATATCCTGTCCCAAAGGACACGGTGGTGAAGAGCACTGAAAGATGTAGACAGTGGTAACACTCGGTCAACCCCATCACTCCATTAATGGGAGGCTGTCTGAGGAAATGCTTGAGTGTCCCACACTGGGGAAATACAGCATGGAAATACCTCTTCACTAACAAAATGTTTACATCTTTGCTAAATTAGCTTTTCTAACAGGTTACAGATTAACAAAGGACAAGTGGAATAAGGAACAAATTGGGTAGGGAAAAGTCCTTCAAACAGATCTTAAATTTTGCATTTACAAACATATCTGAAGGATTTCTAACCTTTTGAAATGAGTACTGTATGTGTGTGAGGTGGGGCACGCAACTTGTATGCGTGTGTGAGCATGCTTGTGCTTCATTATTAATACATTAAATTAGTATTTATACACTACAGATGAGCTATTGATAAGCACAGCTACTGGGAGTTCTCTATTTTAATACTGTGCCTTCGGTTACTTACAACAGTGCCGAACTTTTAAGCATGTAATGTGATTTTTTTCCATGCTAGAGCTAATTCATTAGTTTGTTTCCTTTACTCCCTTTCAGTGCAAGCTGCAAACATTCAGCTGTTTTGGAAAATGAGAGGAAGAATCTCATTACTTGTTAAAAGGACTTGCTAAAGTTACTTAGGTAGGTAGATAATCTTACTTTGGAGCAGATAAATTCCATTTGGATAGGCCCATCCTGACAGTTGGGATATGCCATTTTCCCCCTCTTTATAAATCAGATTAAATGTGTCTAGACAAAAAGCCTCTGGAGAAAGCTGACGAAATCACTTTCTGTGTGTTCTGCATCACTTCAGTAGTTGGCAGCTCAATTCTGCAATGACAATATTGCATCACCATTGAGCACACTTTGTGATTTACTGCTCTGCTGCAACAGCTAGACTCTTCATAACCTATCCTAAAAATTCTTTTCTATCTATCTTGCCACTGCAGAGACCAAGCAGGACACTCCTTGAAAAGGGTGGTAGTGTTGTCTTGGATAGGAGTGAAGTGAGAATCTAAGAGAATTGGGAGATGAGAGCTTGAAGAGACCACTCTAAAAGTATGAGAGGAGAAAGGTTGGATAGCACCCGACTTTTAACCCAACAAGTCTTTGGAGGTGCAAGAAGATGGGTTTCAGAAATTCTTTCCTGGAGCTAAATACAATAGAATTGTAAGGTCATACAGGAGTAGATCCAAGTGCTGGAAATAGTTTAAGTTAGGGCTACGATGAAAATTCAGACTGTATTCATTTTAACTTCTTTAAGTATATTTTCCATTGCTCAATTTTTTGAAGGAAAATATCAAAAGAAAGAATCATAGAATCATAGAATCATTAAGGTTGGAAAAGATCTCAAAGTTCATCTAGTCCAACTGTCCACCCATCACCGATGCTGCCCACTAAGCTACGTTTCTTAGTACCAAATCTAACCTTATTAGACAAAAAAAAAAAAAAAAATACTGTACTGATTGCTTCTTGTGAGACTGAAAAAAAACCCAAATATATTATCTTCAGATGCCTCTCACGTGACAAGTGTCCAGCAGGTATTGGTAAAAAATGTATAATTGTATAAATGAGCAGTTAACATTGGACTACTGAAAGTCCTCCACTTTCTCACTTTCCACATAGGGAGGGGAGGTTGTGGAGTGACAGAAAAAGTCTGATATAATTATTATAGAGACACCTCCTGCCTCTGAGAAAAGGAGTAGAGTTTGATTTGTACACTCTAGAATAGAAAAGGCTGAAAAGATTATGATTGTTTTCCACAAATTCATGAAACAGATAAACAGTGAGAAGGAAAACAGCTATTTAAGCTAAAGAGAATAATGCTGGCATAAGAACAAATGGACCTAAACCAAGCATGAATAATTTCTGGCTGGAAATTAGAAAGGGAAAAACAAAACAACCACATTTGTCAGGATGAAAGGAATAAAGTTTTGGAATAACCTCCCAGTGGGATGATTAAGGCAAAGAAGCCTCAGTGATATATATATATGGAGCTTGGTACATATATATAAAATTCTATACGACAGGGTTGCCCTTGTCCATTTGTGGGCAAGGAGAGATGGGTTTTGGACTATTCGAATGGAGTTCCGTGATTTCCTGCTGAACTTCTTCAACTGGACTCAGAGAAATTATGTCAATCGTTGCAAAAGGCTAACAGAGGGAAAACACCATTCAGGAGAGGAAAGAAAGAGGAGAGTATCTCATAAGATAATGTCTTCACAAACTGTCCACTCCTCCTCCTCCTTGACTGTTAAAGGAATCTGGAGTCACTAGCTGAGACACAAGCTGCAGGTACCTACTGTGGGATGACTCCCTCTGTAAGGCCACTACATACTGCATTGCCATCTTCCCAGTCTAGAGAGCAGTTTGCCTCCTCTCGTCAATAAGAGAAACAACCCCAGTTCCTAACAAGAAAAATCTCTTCCAAGGAGTCAGAGATAGCTATTTCCCAATGAACTGACCTCCTCTTCACAGGTCCATGAATTCAAAAGTTACAGCAAAGTATCAGTGCTGTGAAGACTACGTTGTACCTGTCCTATGTGGTAGTATGGTAGGAGAACAGTTAGTTTTCATAAGTAATAAAGGAAATCATTAATAGAAAACAACACAATTTAACTGCTGTCAGAGCACTCCTAGAGTCAGCAAGTTAGAAATTAATATTGATATGCAGGTCAACATATCTAGCAGAATGGACTTAGAAAGTATTACTATTTCTGAAAGTTCTGCTGCGTACAAACTTGACCATCACTACCACTACTGAGATAGAACATACAATATTCCACATTCCACAAACAGTGCTCTTCAAAGCGCTTGTAGAAAAGGTTACACAAATTAAGCTTATCCATTTCACCTGTTCTGGGTAATAAGGGAAAAAGACCACTGTATCTCCAAAGTGCTTCTGAACATCAACACAGAAGGCTCAACCTTCCAGCACCATGGAGGGGAGTTGGACGAGACAACTTTTAGGGTCCCTTCCAACTCAAATGATTCTATGACTGTGATAATCTTGGAGCTCTGATTTCTCATGGCTAGAGTCACTAATGATCCTGTACTCCTGTTTGTGTCTCTTAACTGTATTTGGGTGACTAAGATAATTAAATACATGAATAGGGCTTTCTGAGGGGGAAGAAGCCTTTTATGTGACTTTCTAACTGAAGCACATGAAAGTACAGCTGATACTGTGAGACACTCACACAGACGTCAGGTCTGCCATACAAGAGAAAATACAGAGCAGGGAAGCATTACAAAAAGTGGACAGATTTTGAACTACCCAAAAAAATGTGTCAAAGGAGACAGTCACCACAGTAAGAAATGATGGTGCCAATTCTAAGATTAAGATTGGTGGTAAAACAGTCTGCTCTTAATGAACTGTACAGTTAAGGCTTTCTCTAATTAGTACAATTAAAAACAATGTCTAATGACATTTTTTTTCATGTTAAGGCTCATTGCCACTTGAAATTGGACTTAAAAGATATAAGACTTTCCTACTTCTGATCTTAAAGTGTTGATAGACAACAATTTTATTACTTTTGTCAGTCCTCTCTCACCAGTAAGAAAGGGTTCTTAAGGGATGTTCTAGTGAGTCTCAGTAGAGTAGTGGCTCTGAAATGAGTGGGATCTGGCTGACTGGAACACGTGAAGATGCAAACACCTGCACCTTGAGAAAACAAACCTCAGTAAGGTATCTGCAGAATTTGGAGTAGGAGTTTCTGGTTGGAATAGATGATCTTAGAGGTCCAACCTTAATGATTTTGTGATTCCAAGTTCTATGGAACTGAAGGGGATGAGTGAAACATCAAGAGATCTCTACAGATCATGAAAACCTATTAAATTGTCCTGAAAAACACGCAACTCCTAAGCTGGTGGGTATTAAGAAACCTTTCATCAGATGGCTCCTGAAAGATGAATAATAAGAAATGACTTGCCGGAGCTCCCATTGTTTCCAACTGCAGAAATGGAGGAACTGACCTTGAGTTCTCACTGCTTCTCAGAACAAAGAAGTGACCTTGCAGTCATCCCTGAATTCAGACGAAGGCAGCTGTTCAAAATCTTTATCTTTCAGACTAGCTGTTATCCACCTCACTACAGCATTAATGCGGTTATTTCTTAAGTGTGACAATGGATCAACAGCAATAGAAATTAAATATACGGATGTTTTGGCAGTTCCAATAGTATTCTGGATGGAGGAGCTCTCTCTAAAACCATACATCTTTAATATTAGGTACTTATTTTCATTTTAAGCATTACTGGTGTTAATTAAGCCTTAGACTGGAACACTCTATTCCAATCCTAGTTGTAGCTTCTTGGCTTAATCTCTCTGATGTCTGCTCTTGAAACTTGCCCTCTAACTTAGAAACAATTCTGTATCTTGTTTGATTTACTGGTTTATTGTAAAGCTGTAGGAAAGACCCAGCAGTAAATCAGGCTCACTCTTGACAACACGGGATTACTGGGAAGAGATTTCAACCCAAAAGATGTTAATAATTAAGAAAGCCAAAAGAGCATGAGTAATTTAGTTTTGAAAAATGCACGCCGTGAAGTCAGCCAAGTAAAAAGCATGTACTTTTAATGTTTCAGCTGTTGCTAATCTTTCCAAAAGAGGCCATGTACTGTAAGATACGATCGTTGCTCTTAGCATGTTGCCTAAGCTGTTACCCACTTACAGTACTCACTAAATACAACGTGTCTTTATTCTTGGTGTAAAGGTGAGTTAAAAGGTTATCCAGAGGAGAAGTGACAGCTACACAAGACTTACTGAACCAAATGAGTAATGGAGATCCCTGGGCACAAGCTCTACAGACCGGTTACTCATCTGTTCTAGCCTCCTGGTGCTTACCTTTTGACCCAGCCCTCTGCAATACAAGTTGAGATGAAAAGGAGAACTCCTGGAGTTTTGAAATGCAAAACACTGAGATGCGGAACACCAACAGGAGGTTCTGCTCACACTGCCTAGTGTCGACCTGTACCTTCTCCTATGAATGTCACCATTCCTCTGTAGGAGTACAGACAGTGGCCCTCTTTCCTTGATTTAAGAAGGAGAATGTCATTTTTCCCCAGGCTTAAGTCAAATCAAACATGTTTCACTGATGCTAAGCAATGAGGAAAAAACTACAACTGAATGATCCACTGATCTACAAACAGTGGTTCAAGGAAAATTGCTGTTTGCTGTGCATTAGACCGAAGATAAAAGTCTCATTAATTAAACCTTGGCCAATCCCCTATCATTAATATTTGTCTGCTCAAAGTTTTTCCCTGGTAATAATTGTACCTGAAACTTCTTTTAAGCCACAATGAGAACATGAAACGTTAGATTGTAAATTCATCCAGAGAAGTGAACTCAGTAGGACAACCATGTTGCTTGTCTCACAACAAGAGCTTTACACGGCAGATTTTATTTTAACTGTTCACCGGACAAATATTTTGGCATATCTGTCCTTCTTCATCAGCTTCTCACAGCTGCTATTCCTGATTGCTCACAACCTGAAAGGGAGAGTAACGCTATGGAAGAAACTGATTTGTTCAACCTGATTTTTTGGTTTGTTTAACCAGCAAACATATGATGCTGCGTGGTGTCAGCACTGTGTTGTTGTTAGTGTCAAATCAGCCATGTAGAAGGATATCGGTGTCCAACCCAATCATATTTACTGTCAGATTACTGCATTCACTAGATGTGTACTACTTCAATATTTTTCGAAAGCTAAGTGGAACTACTTTTATTTAAAAATCCTGTTTAATATACCTTGTTGCTCTGATTAAAGTGAGATTTTTCTAAGATCTCAGTACCTCTGCTCCATAGCAGTTCAATGCCATACCTTTGCTGCTGAGAAAATACCTGGGTCCTAAACTTGCTTTACTTTTCAAAAATAGGAAGATAGGGTAGGATTTCTTTATAGGGTATATTGATGGAACATCACTTATTTGAATTTGTTAATTTTGTACCTAGAGGCTTTGAGGCCACAACATTTTGTATTTATATATACATATAATTATTCTAAGTTCCCGTGTAAGACTCGGCAGTCATGGCTCAAAAATATGAAGACTCCACACAGAAAGCACACTCACCTGCTTGTTACAAAATGGATCATAGACAACTGATTACAACACATCACTGTACAGGGCTCCTGATGTATTTGTTTCCTCCTGACTTGCCTTACCTGGGTAGTAGGGGTGAGGATGAGAGATGATTCGGAGGGGAGGGCAGGGACAAGGGGAAGGGCAGGAACACTGATACGATGTTAACACAGGATCACAGCACTTACGAAGGTACTTCCTACCTAAATGACTGGAAAGTTCACCCTTCCAGACATTAGGGAGCATTTTGGTGACGATGAGGAAGAGATGCAACCTCAACACAGCATGTTCACGGTGCATTTAAAAAAAAGAAAACCACAAAGACAATAGGAAAAATAGGAAGGAAGAGCATACCTTTCACTACCTTATCCAGATAGTGAGCTTGGGAGATAAAAGACAGGACATTTAAGGTAGGATTGAATAAGTGCATTGCGGCTTACTACGAGACTGTGCAGGTGCTAGAAAGGCAAAGGAGACTTCGCTGTGATATGGAAAGAAAAACCTTGATAATGAGGAGAGAAAAGAGGGAGAAGGGTGGAGCACAGCCCTCCTCAGTCAAGGAGCTCAAGAAGGCTATGTTTAGGCATCCAGTCATCTTTGCTCATTAAGACCAGGAAGAGAAACAGGAAAGTTAAATATATATATATATATTTATGTGTTTTGATATATATATATGTATATATATATGTATAAATATATATATGTGTGTGTGGCAGAATATTTTAATGTTCTGCTCGTTTGCAACCCCTGTTTTACTGCCTTTAATCATTTGAAAGCACTCCACCTCACCTGATTGCCTTACACTTTTCTGCACAAAGACACACAGTTCTCCTGTGGCCTTACCAGAGGCTTTTCCCTGGATCTTCTTAATGTGAACATACTGCGTTTACACAGCATCCTCTACCCCAAGATCAAATTATTTTACAAACATTAAATTAACCTTGTGGCAGCTTTACCAGATAGGTAGGTCTTAATATACTCATTCCAAGGAGGGATGCAGCAAAGAAAAGAAAGTTTGAGATGCAGTGGGAGCAGTCATGTGCCCAATTCCCATGGAACATTAATTTAGAAAATGAATTTTTGATTGCTTTTCTGGGGTCAAATAGAAAGCTGGTGGCAAGGCCACAAGTAGGAGCCAGGAGTTCTGTCTGGGTGAGCCTTATGCATACCAGCAGGCGGCACTCACTCTCCTAACACCAGCTGGTTCTTGCTAATAAATGAGAGGCTCCAAGTCTTGCTCTTCTCTCTTTCGTTCTCAGTTGAAATGTTATTTCCCTTGTTCAAGTAAAGCTTGCCTGCTCTCTGCTCACTCTTTCTCAGTTGTGTCCTGGTACCTTTAGGAAAAGTTTTGTTTTCTGTTCACTCATGTAGATTGCTCAACGGGGAAGTCTTGCAAGAATTTTTTTCCATGTTGGAACCTTTATGATCTAAGCACTACGGTAAGTAAGTGGAGAGGCCACAGAACTATTCAAGGCCAGGTTGGATGGGATCCTGGGCAGCCTGATCTACTGGGTGGCAACCCTGCCCAAGGCAGAGATGTTAGAGCTAGATGGTCTTTAAGGTCCCTTTCAACTAAGCCATTCTGTGATTCTATGATCCTACTGTGGGGCAGTTATGAGGATTGGAAATGACATTTCCAAATCATACTAGTACAGCAGTTGCCATGTGGGAAGTGCAGAATCACCATCCACTTGGGAACTTCTCTTTGGGATGCTAAAATCAAATACCTAACACTGTGCAGATAAAGATAAGGGAGGCAGCTGCCAATGCCAACCATGTCATTAATGTGTCAGTATTATCCTGCAATAGGACAATAATAGAGTCTTTCTAAGTGAATCTTCCACATGTGGCCATGCAGCTGTAGCATGACTCTTTCTTCTCTAAACCTGTATAATTCTCATTCATGTGCTATTCTTGCACTAAAACATATCTGCAGAAACTCCTTTGGAAAACCCATGGACATGTGGGGCAGGATGAAGAGCTGTGCTACTTTTCCAACTTGCACACAGCTCCACGTCATCAGTGGAAGCCACTGTCCCTTCAGATCCATTACTGGGGAAGCTCATGCTGTTATTTTTCTATATGAGTCCTCTCATTTTTCCACTTTGAGCTTAGTCTGAGTTAGTTTTGTCTGAAATATATTAGGAAGGAGTTAAACTGAGATTGGGAAGATCTGAAGGAGTGGAGGCAGAAGTTTATGCCAGAGGGGCAGGGAAAAAATCATCTTTGAAGTTCTGTGCTTCATACTCACTGCCAAACATGGTGTCAAACTACCCTAAGCCAGATTACCTGTTCTCCCTGTTCATTGCAGAGGAGTTGGACTAGGTGACCTTTATAGGTCCCATCCAACTCATCTGTGATTCTATGATTGTTTGATTCTACCTCTAGCTTATGCAAAATCATGTTGGAACAAAGCTGCAAGGTCTTATTTTCCACTGAAAGTTATAACCATGGCTTTCTATTGCCCAGAGGTGCCCAACCCATAAAGAAAAGGTGGGTGCCAGAGGTCCAGCTCAGCTCAGATTCTTCTCTGGATATGGAGTGTGCTGCAGAGAGCTGAGCATCTACTATTGGGCTGAGGCCACCCCACGCAGGTGGGCTTATTTTATGCTGGGCTGCACATAGACCAAACTACTTTAAAAGGCATGAGTGACTCGTTAGAAAACTGGGAAAAGAGAGCAGAATCCACCTGCAATGTGCTTTGTCTGGATTCCAGCTGCTTGAGCAGAATCAGAGGGCAATGATTACAAGCCCAACTATTCAGAACATGTGTGACTGTTTATGCAAGAAGACTGATGAAAGGCAAATTGGAAAAGGCAGATTTCTCAAAAATCAGAGTTTCGCTAAGTCAACCAAAAAGCTTAATGGCACCATAAGCAGAAGCCCGCGTGGGACAGGCTCTGTCTGTTTACGCATTGTTACTGCATACATCAGGTGTACATGCCAGGACCAGATTTCCAAAAGGAGTTGAGCAAGCATTTTTTTTGCAAAGATCAATGGGAATTAGGCACTGAGGTGCTTTGAAAAGCTGCTGTATGGACCTGTGTGTATTTGGAAAGCTCACTGCTGGCCCCTTAGGGCTCTGGTGAGACCCCACAGTGTTCAGATGCAGCAATGGAACTCCAAGCAATGCCTCAGGCCTCGTGTTCTGGCACTGAATATCTCAGCTCTGCTTGAAGGGAACCCCTTTCTGCCCTTATTTCCAAGTAATCCTAATAGGAATCAAAGAATCAAGGCTTGTTTACTGATAAAATATCATGCAGAGAGATTCACATCAAATTCAATACAAGAACTCCACCGAGTGTAGACTCACTAAACCTGACATTGTGCCTCTGCAGCAGTGCTGGAGCACTCTCCAGGCTGTATCAGCAGCTGTATGGAATCTGAGGCCCTGGACAACCTCTGGAGTTGTTCATTCTACTCGGGAAATTTTCTGTGCTGCCTCTTCTGAAACAATAGCCTACCACAGAGCTGGCTTTTGATTTGCTCTTTCAGGGCCTTCAATGAGAGGATTGATTTCACCTTTAAACTGAATGTTCCTAGAACCCACCATGCTCCCTGGATATTGCTGGCATGTTTGGGGCTGGAATAGAAGAAAGTCAAATTCTTTCAGTGTTTCTAACTATAAGGAAATCTGGAGTATGCTGGAGAGCCCAACACAGGTGTCTTGTATAATGGGTATTGTAATGATGTTTTCTCCTTTAAAATATTAGAGTGAACCAATTGGACCGTTCTGCTGGGTTTCAGGCTTCCTGCAGTTCTATAATCAACTTTCTGTTCTACTCTTATGCCTGGATGTGCTAAGTTTGCTGAGTTAAAATGATGAATGCACACTTCTGCATCAATTTCCTGGTTGGGAATTAACTGGGGTTTGCCTAATGAAATCTCTGAATGTGAGCAATCAAGCTAGTATATTTGGTAACATGACTCTTTGTATGAGCAAACAGAATTAATCCACCGGGATCACAGTTCCCTTGTACATCATAAGAGCTTCCTATGACCTACAAAACAAAAGGATTTCTTACTCTTAAACATGCTCAACAGGAAATGGAAGAAGTCTACTTTACTGGTATCATCCATTTCTACCATGTTACCTGCGCACATGGCAATACTGTAAAAGCGTCACTTCAGCAATGGGGTTTTATGCTTGTCAGTGCTAGAGGAAACTGGGCCATGACACAGACATAGAAGGAATTACTATCAACAGAACAAGTTGTCATGCAGGGAAATTACACAAGGACAAGGGAATGCTTTCCACATACTTCATGTACGTAATTCCAAGTCAATGTCCTTTCATCTGTGCCAATATCGCTTATTACTCCTAAAGCTATTCAATTTTCTTGGGTATTTATGGCTTTGCCAAATCTCCCTTATATTCTACTCATTTATCAATGAAATACTCTGTAGGAAATACAGTTTACATCGTTAGAGGTATGAAACTGTACAGATTTGTTGCTAAATTACCATGCAAGAAGATGAGGAGGGAGGAGAAGTGAAAAGAAATGGAAATGCTCCAGTGCTCTGAGTATTAAAGGGTGACTGGGAACCCAATACAGCACTGCAATAGGCAGGTAGCACCATACACAATGACAGTGTGCACCATTAAAATCTCAGTGCTGACTGCATTGCGGTGCTGGCCTTTCCCAGGATAACAAGGACTCTTCATGTTTAGAGTGAGGAATAGCACAAATAATGGGGTAAATTTAATTACCAGGAAAGATAAAAGCTTGTTGTTTGAAATCAGCCCGGGCATATCAGTGGTGTGGAGAAATATCATACACCGAACTAGTGGCATTTTGGTTTTGCAAGAGAACTAATAAAATGGCACTGAGGGAATGAATCAGGCTTTGTGTGCATAAATGCCTTTCACATAAAATTGTCCCCTGGATTCGGTGCCTTTTTGCTGAACTTTTTTTTTTTTTTTTTTCCTTTAAAACCCTTTCATGAATCTGTGTAGCTTTCCAAATCAAAGTGCTTGAACACAAGGCTATAAAGTAATATTACAAAAACACAGGATTCCAATTAACACAGGCCTGCTCCCTTTTCATTCTAAAGTCATTTAAGAGAGGGTTTTTTTTTCTTTTTTTTTATGCCTTCCTCATGAAAAGAAATGAAAGCTGTTAAGGACATAGACAAGAAAGCAGAAAGAATGTAACGTCTAATGAGACAGAGGAAGTTTTTAGAGCTAGATATTTTTCATTAAGGGATACATGTGGAGACCATATTGTGGTAGGGTGACATTAGCATAAATAAATGATAAGTGAAATCGAGCCAGAGATATGGTTTGAACCATTATCCTAATGCTGGAATTAAAATATTGTGATCAGGCTCCATTTTCCGTCTCCCTTTATGTGTGCAAGCTTACCTGATGTTCAAACAACATCAGTGGATGACTACATGCAACTGAGTTGATCATCTACAGGGATAACTATGTTAACTTTTGCCCAGGTATTGCTAGTGGTTAGTTCTGTTGCAGTGTGATTTATAGGTATCGCTGCATGAGGAAAGCCATGTAGGAGCAGATTTTCTTATCTTTAAAAAGCTGATTAAAACAAAGTGCCCGGAGAAGAATTCTGACTCTGAAATAACTCTTCTAAAGTTGACTGAGTTTCTTCAGGTTCACAGGAATTACTGACAGTGGAACTGGATCAACTCAGTTAGTTTTCCATTAATGTAAAACAAACAGTGTCTGGGGAGTTATAATGCTCTTGGTTTTACAGCATGACTATGGAATGGAGAATAAAGTGTTTGAGCATGTGACAGGCAGAAGAAAATGGAAAAGTGCATCAAGGAGTTAAGTGAGATGAAGGAGGAAGGCAAACAGAAGCCCATTCATTAATGATGCTGCAAACTGCTTAATGTAGGAACTGCATTTCTTGCATGATTTCAGTATATTGGTGGTACCTTACTACTAATAAAAATAGACATGCCACTGGGAGCTCAAGGTAAGATCCAGGTGCATGAGGAATACAGAACCAAATAGAGAGGACAATGAAATGATTAGAAAGGTAGCAGAGCAGACAGGGTGCATGCAAGGCAGCGTTCAATACCAGGCAGAACCTGCCCGACTGCCGCTTCCAAGCAAAGTGGCAGGGCAAAAAATGGAGCAAATTAAGGGAAAGAAAGCTTCAAACCAGAAGCATGTTTCTAAGCTGCTAACATACTAGGGAGAAGTCTTGAAGGCCACAGAAAGACCTTTTGAGAGAGGCAAAGCAGGATGTTCAGAAAGCACCTAGCTGCCATTTGACAGCTTGTCTCCAGATCAAACACCACGTAGGTGTACTCTGAGTCTGATAAACACATTTTACCACGTCATCAACAAATGAAAGGACATTTTGCTCCCACGTGAAAATGTATGATGTCAGAACTTGAAATCCAAGAACAAAGGTGCTCATGCTACACTAAGTCACACATATTCAATTAAGCATGCGTCTTTCCTCCTCCCTGATCATCGATTACTCTTTGAAAAGCAGTCGGTTTTTCTTTCTCCCTACCAATAGTGCAGTGCTCTCCGTTCCAGCCCGGGCTGCATTCACACTTGCCATCCCGGCATGTCCCGTGCTCATTGCAGCGTGGGTGACACGCTCGCTGATCACAGGCTGTGCCCATCCAGCCCTCCTCGCAGCGGCAGGTGCCTCCGACGCAAACTCCGTGTCCTCCGCAGTCTGCTGCACAAATCTCTGTGGGAGAGGAGAGAAGAGAGAGGAGGGGATAAGGGTGGAGAGAAGGGAGAGGGGGAGAAAATCCAGAATGTTATTGTGAAGAAAAGCAGCCACACTTCACTACCTCGCCTTACGGGGCAATGAAAGGAATTCCTGGAGCCCGTAACACTAATCCTTCCAGACAATAAGAATCTAATAAGTATATTACAAAAAAAAAAAGGATGGAAGTGGATTGCAGAGGTCTGCTGTGATTGATCCCCCTATTTGCTTTCTTATCCTCTAGCACTCCTCGAGCTTTTGAGATCACCAAATCCAAAGGGGAAGGCTCTTCCAATAAGCAGAACAAAAGTCACATTTAATTAAAATTTGGTTAAGTGTGGAAACAATGTGCTGATAAACCACCGATGCTGAAGTTAAGTGCTGGCAGAGCCTGTTTATGGTTTGTTAACCCACGGTTCTGGGGATGGGATTCATTAAGTCCTTTCTCTGTTTAATATTAATACAGAATATTTCTATTTATGCTGAGTATGCTCATCTGCTCCATTTGTGTTCTCCTGCCACTCCACTAAAAATCTCCTCTCGGGGATCTGGTGGTACCTCCATGTTCTTTTTATGAGCTACACGAACTGGAGTTTGTAGGACCGTGCTTGTTCCCAAGTCTTATTGGAGTTAATGGAAGAAGGGAGTCAGGACTGAGTATTTCAGTAATCACCTTCTAAAAAGAGAAGAGCTAAAGGACGTTGACTTTTCAGAGGTGCTGGCCTTTCCCACCCTCTGTGAGCCCCAGTGAGCACCACGACACAGATATGCATAATATTTAGACCCAGAACCAAGCATTTGGCTAAAACCTCACAAGGTCTTGGCATGGATTTGGGGGAGTGCACTGTGTTTTATCTGCACTGTATGTGTCTGGAAAAACTGAGGTCTGGTGGAGAACAGATACTTAGGTGTTAAAGTATCTGTTACTGCCGCTGCATAGCACTGATTTCACTGAAAAAAATTACAACCAAATACCAATATGGTGTTATACCACTGATGAAATGAAATGATTTTATTTCTTCTTCTCATCACCTGGCTGCTCACTTTCAATCTCATATGCAGACTGCACTCTCCTGTTTTCGATCCCAGTGGCAATTCAGAGTGCATTTCGGTGATCCGCCTCCTCTCTGACTTCTGCACCTAAACTGGGGTAAACTCTCCCAAACGTTTTGTATTCAAACCCATAGCTTGACTGAGCCATTTATAGATTGTATAGGGCAGGGACACAGCTCCCTTTGGGGAGAATGGAGAGAAGATGTGAACAGACAAAATTTTGAGCAGAGCTGGGCTGAAGGCCTATGAAAGAGTGCTAGGGTACCTGCAGAGCACATTTTCTCTCTTTTTCTCCCACTCCTGTTTCCCCAGAGTCAATATCTCAGACACTGTCTCTGCCAGCCCATCCCCAGTGCCTCTCTGTGCCTCAGAGCACACTAAGCAAAGAACTCAGGCCTCGAGGCTTGTGGTGGTGGGGAGACTGGTATTATACAAGACATTTTCTTCAGGTCACTGGCTGCACATAAAATATTCAAAACTACTCAGCCTGCATTAACATCACACCTGACTGAAATTCAGCCTTCCATAGGTTTGCATTAGTGTTTTGCTAATTAATACCACCAGTAGGAGGAAGCTTGGGCTCTTCAGGGAGTTTGGCACACTCATGACGTGGGGTTGGAACATACCCTTCCCTGAAAGTTTTGCACCAGCCCATAGGAGAGGGCTGCAAAATCTTCAGCCCCTCATGCTGAGACAGACTGTGAGAGCAATGACAACAGTGTTTTGCATGTCTAGGAAAAGTCTGATTTTCCAAATGCAACACAAACACAATATGTATTTCCCGCTTACTTCAGCTCAGGGTAGTGGAACCTTTTCCAGCCAAACTCACAGTATCACAGAGTCTTTTGATTTGGAAGGGACCTTAGAGGTCATCTAGTCCAACTCTTTTTACTGCAGTAGCTCAGATGCCTCCAAATGCTCTTAGACACTTGTTAATAAGCATGTAAATCTGCATTGAAAGAACTGTGGAGTTCAAACGTGCTTAGGACACTGAGAACTTTTCTTTCCCATTAGGGTTAAACTTGCAAAAGTATCTGGGCTCCCTGGGTGCTTAAATCATGGATGTGAGGCAGTATTTTGAAAATACTACTAGCTGACTAAATGTAAGAGAATCTAACATAAACCTCATTGGAAGTCAGTCAAAGTTATACTGTGAAATGCCTAAGTCATGTGCGCAGAAGGACTCCAGCGTTGCTTTCAGAAGTTTTTACTTTGCATTTGGCATTGAGACACTGATTTTCACAGCTCCTACATGTGAGGGAGGTAATATCCTACTACCATGCCCATTACAAACATAAGGGATGGTGCAATTATTGGCTCGTTCAAGAGCTGCAGTCCAGATGTGTGCTTTCTGCCCTTCTCACTGATTGCCAGACAGTACTGCAATGGAGAGTGTGCTGATCAGGGTGGTATGTGAACATATAGGATGTGTCAGTTACTGTAGTACTAAAGCTGCACTGGAAAAAAAGTTGGTTTTGCTTGGCTGACCTGATGAACAAAGTCAGGGGGAGGATAAAGGAAACAGCAAATATAAAATTGAAAGCTAGATTTATGATGCTAAAATTCCAACAAGCTGAGAAGAAACGCCTCAAGAAAGTACTGTTTGAGACTGCTGGTACTTCAACCCAAATCAGAAAAGTATTGCTGTGGTCTCCACTGCTTCTCATCAGTCTCACTATGGGACCGCTCTAGTGTTGGATTGGAGCAGCTCCTCAGCTTACTGCTTTGCACTCTTTATTCACGTGCGCTGAAATTTATACCTCAAATTCATAGAATCACAGAACGTTTAAGGCTGGAGGCACCTCAGGGTCCCAGCCCAGACACTCAGAGCAGGGTGCCCAGCACCACGTCCAGGGTTTCTGGAGCTCCCCCAGGATCAGCCCCAGCCCATCTCTGCTCCCTGCACACAGCAGTGCGGCCTGGTGTCCTGAGGGACCTCCTGGGCTCCAGCAACGGGCAGGAAAACAGGCAACATGGAGGGCTTCTCCCCTTTTGACTCCAAAAATCCATAATGACATTTTAAAGACTTCACTGCTGTCTATTCAACATTTTCTCTTCTGTGTGGGGATATTAATCAGTTTGAATAGTACTGGATATATTTTTTTTATATTTTGTTATTTCCAATTTCACAGACAAACAAGACATAAAAAAGCAAAGCGATGGGTCTGCATGTACGTGTGAACTCTGTGACCAGCACAGGACCTCCCGGATATCCTAATGTCTTGTGTCCTGTCTGTCAGGGAGATGACAGCTCATGGAAGATAAGATATCTACAGGCTGGGGGAAAAAAAAAAAAAAAAAAAAAAGAGAAGAAAAAGCAGGGACAAAAGGCAGCTATTTTGAGTGATATTCAGAAGCCTTCTTGGAGTTATTTAAAGGTGTGAAACTAGGATAATGGAGTGACATTCAAAAATGGTGAAGAGATTAAATAAAAAAAGCACTTTCTGAAAGGCAGAATCTCTGTGGAGACAACCCTATGAAAAGGGATGGAAAACCCACGGGGATGTTTACATCTCGACTGAACCATTTCTCAGACAGTGTGCTGTCAGGGAACAGGCCGAGGCCATGTGTTTATGGCCTGCAACAAGATCTGAGCCCAATCCAGAACCACAATGCTGGGGATGTTTGGGGGTTCATCTCCCACTTGCAGGGACCCCAATCGTCCTACTAGAGAGTGCAAGCTCCAGGCTGTGAAAACACAGCACGGGATACATAAGGTAGTGTGCATCCCCAGGCCCCAAAATGTAATACTGAACCTCAGCTGTTGAAAACACTTGTGAAGCAAACTACTTATGACAGTCTCCCTAAAATGCAGTTTAATTATTTCTGACAGGGTATCAGGAGCCAGGAACTCTCAAAACTAAATCTTCCATTTAGCTGCCAGTTTTAAGATAGATGGGAACCATTTCAATATGAATAGCCCTACAATACACATCGTGCTGTATGCATCAGCCCTTATAACATGGAGCTCCTAAACACTCACAGATATCTCATAGGTAATTAAACTGCCTGAGTAGCTTTTACTGCATTTGGTGGCACTCAAAGAAATGAACAAAATGGATTTCAGGTTAAGTTTGCACTCAAATCCAGATCTTTTTGGGTAGCTGAAGGCTGATTTGCAGCCTACTAAGGCTGATTTGCAAAAGAGGACAGGTGAGTCGTTCCTCTGTCTATCAGACCCAGAGATAGAATTTGCCACCTCCGTTCTTAATACAAGATGTATTTTTTTGGTACATTTCCCAATTCCATTGTTAAAATTAGAGGACATGATTAGCTAACATCTGATCTACGTGAGCAAATGAGAAGGAAAGCTGTTAATTCTCCCGTACTAGTGTTCACAGACTGGCTGGCTGCATTACATTGCTCTGCCTATTTAAGCTTAGTGAGGATGCAGTGCTTGTGCATAAAAGCACTGACTGTTAAATATTTTCACACCAGCTGTTCCCAAAAGGTGACTAAGTATTTCCTTTCATCTCTAATCTCCTTTACAGTTCGTATGAATAGATTAGCCATGCTTTATCTCTTCCTAGCGGGGCATTGTGTTTTACTTCATATTGCCATCCAGCCCATAGAGCTGCCTTCAGTCCCTTGGAGGAAGGGAGCAAATTGGGAGTTTAGCAAACTCTGCCCAATTCTAAATGTGGATATGAACCTCACTGTCTTTACAAGGCACAATCAGCCCATGCACCTCTGAAGGAATTACCTAGACTTTGAGTTTGGGGTGATTCATCCACGGAGGTCCCAGGTGCACCAGAAATTCTTGGAAAAAGATAATGCCATTCGGGGATGGTGAACCATACAACCACAGAACCATTAAGGTTGGAAAAGACCACAAGATCATCTAGTTCAACCATCAACCCATCTCCACCATGCCCAGTAACCATTTGCCTCAGTGCCATGTCTACTCTTTTCCTGAACACCTCCAGGGATGGTGACTCCACTACTTCCCTGAGCACTCTGTGCCTCTGCATTGCCACTCTTTCTGAGAAGACAGTTCTCCTAATACCCAACCTGAACCTCCCCTGACACAACTTGAGGACATTCCCTCTCATCCCATGACTAGTTAAGCGGGAGAAGCAGCTGACCCCCACCTCACCACAACCTCCTTTCAGGAAATTGTAGAGAGAATAAAGTCTCCCCTGAGGGTCCTCTTCTCCAGACCGAACCATCCCAGTTCCCTCAGTCCTCCCCATTAGATTTGCGCTCCAGACCCCTCACAGCTCTGTTGCCCTTCTCTGGTCACACTCCAGGGCCTCAATATCTCTTTTGCAGTGAGAGGCCCAAAGCTGAACACAGCATTCAAGGTACCAGTACACAACCAGTGCCAAGTGCAGAGGGTTGATCACCTCCTGCTCCTGCTGGCTGCACTATTGCAGATCCAAGGCAGGATGCTGCTGGCCATTGTGGCCACCTGGGCACACTGCTGACTCATGTTCAGCTGGCTGTCAGCTAACAGCCTCAGATGAAATAAGAGCTTTGATCTCTCCTTTTTCTAACAGGATTCTGGTAATTTTTCATGCAAATAATAAATAAGATTTTATTTGTTTTCTGTTTCAAGACCTACTCTATTTCACCATCGCTCATCCCAGCTAGGAACCTGCCTAGGAAACCAGACTACTGCTTGCTGGTTAGTTTTTGTATGAATGTGTTGGGTTGTTGTCGGTTTTTCGTTTTTTTTTTTGCCTTATCCCCTCAGTATTTGAGGAGAGACATCTTCCCTCTGGTCTGTAAAACTGCCTCAGTATTGCTCAGGGCTTTCTTAAAAATCTGAAACCACCTTGGAAACCCATCAAAATCTTGACAGTGGCCACTGATACACCTTAGCTGCTGTGTATTGCGTGGACCAAAATTGTGTTCTGGTTTTGCTCTGCCTCTGTCAGCATGTCTCTGACTGTTGTTGTTTGCTTAATGCTTATGGATCTCAGCTATCTGAGGCCAGGATTATGCTTTTTGTTCTGCGTTTGCACTGTGCCAGGTGTAATGAGGTCACAGTCCATTAACAACAGTTCAGAAATAAGAGTACTAAAGCAATTATTCATACAAATAAAAACCTTGTACCTGATTTTTTTCTTTTTTTTTTTTTTTTTTTTGCATATCCTGCTGAAAACCGACCCAAATCTGTCCCCTTAAGAATAAAACGTCTGCTGTGCTGCCTTTGATATTTCAGAAGAAAAATGGGAAAAGAAATCTATCAAACACTAGCCACCAATGTAATGCTTTGTTCATTGCCCTTTTTAATTGATATAACAGACGCGGTAGCTTCCAACACAGGATGTGGAGTAATCCAGACTTTCATATTATTTTCACATTACATTAAAGAATTGGGTTGAGAAAGAGGGATAATGATGTCAATTTGTGCTTAATTTATGGCAAATCCATTTTTACATGTTTACCTCTACCCTAAAATCCTAAAATTGGCTTGACAACAGTTTAAAGCTCTCCAGCTTAGAGAACAGCAATGCAGATGAAATTTTTCTTTAGCATTCATGTGATGCAGAATCAGAGATTTAGCAGCTTCTGACCTGCCTGCTAAATCCTTTAATAAATATGGATTTAGTGCTAAAATATTAGATCAGGTGAAATTGCTCAGAGCTCCCTGAAAACTGGGGTAGTTCCAGTGACCTTCAACACATTAATAGAAAATTTAATAATTAAAAATCTGTCTTAACTGAGATTTTCCAGTTCTGAGTTGGCTCATCTGAGGCAATTTCCAGCCTCAGATTTTTCCAGAAAAGAGGCACATGAGGGAGGCACCACTCAGAGCTAAAAGGCAATGGTTGGTGAAGAGCTAAGCCTTGTTTTCCCAACCTGCCTTTGCTTTAGAAGGCAAATTATGGGGAGATTCTGGGAAAGCATCTGATAGAGAGATATGGATGGTGAGAAACAAAAGGTCCATAATCAGCATGAGTGCTAAATACATGCTTCGTAATGAAACATAATTTCCAGTGTGATGAAACTCTCGTTTATGTGATTTGATAACTCTGGAGTGACATATGAACTCCTGGGTTGAAACTGAAGATAGCACAATGCTAATTAGCTATTCAAAATAATGAGAAGTTTAAATTGCAGAGCAAGACAAAGCACAAAAAGGGAGATCTGAATTCTCTGTCCTTGTCATCTCAGCGTGCCATCCAAACATAGAGTCTGAAGAGCATCTCTCTCCACTAAGCACTGGGAGCAGGCCTGCAATGCGTGGCAATGTCACTGCTTGAAGGTCATTTCTCTTTTCCTTCAGAGCTTATGACCCAAAGCAAGGTCTCCATAATTTAATGCCATTATACAAATGAATGTTGACTTATTGTTTTTAAAATGTATTGATTATTTAGGTAGTAGTAATGTGTAAGTGATAATTATTACCTTGGACAGTAAATTTAAGAGCTGTACACAAGATCTGCATTTTTAATGCCTTTATACAAATAAGCTGTTTACTTTCTCTTATTTAAAATATATCAATTATGTAAGTAATACTAATATTTAAGTAATTATTATTTATATCAGTAAGTAGAAAAGCCGTTTGCTTTTACAAATGCAGCTGAATGCTACTGAGACAACTTTCTGCCTTTCCACCCTGCTCAAGGATCTGAGCTCAGAATATACCTCTAAGGTAACAGTTACGTCTTTTCTTTCCATGAATGATGAAATTGAGATTAAAGGATGCCCTCCAGAGACAGAAAATGAATCCATCAGCTCAGCTATCATTCCTCACTGGGTAAAGCTGCAGTAGAGCTTCAAAGGGACACCTTGGTGACTTGGGACACCTCAGTTTTAACCTGCCGCACCTGAAGCCCTGCAGGAGCACCTTTGCAGGACCAAGTTTGGTGGAAATGCCGAATAAAAGAAGGCATCTGTCTATGTCCCTCAGCCTGGCACAAAAGCTTAACCCTGCTTCAGCTCTTTCCCCCACTCTTGTCTTGTTATTCAGATCTTTGCTTGCATAAGCAGCCTTGTGTTTAACTGAAAGTTTCTGCAAATCCCTTTTTAGGTGTCATCTCTCCGGGGACTTGGTTCAGGAATCTCAGTGGCTCTGAGCTAACTTGGAGATTAAAAGTCCTCAGAGCAGCTGCTCACCTGGTGCTGGGCAGATCCAGGAGAGTTGCCTCATAAGTGCCCTGGGAACTGTCTTTGAACTCTATAAGGAGCAAAGAATGACTTGGGTTTGGTCATTTCCATCCACTTATATCTGTTTGTCCAAGACTGAGTCTTTTGTGCTGTAAATGTACAGCACCTAGCATAGGGGGACTCGTGGGGAACAGCAACAGTGAGAACAGGAGTCATTAGCAATCCCCATGGCAATGGATCAAAGCTCTTAGCCAACCTACATGGCTGCACAATGTACAGTGGTGCAGTTGCCAGGAATTTAACAACAACAAAAATATATATATATATATCCCTTCTAAGTGCAATTTCAGCTTGCTCCATATTTGCATAAAGGTTTTCCAGTTTCCATCTGAAATGCTATAACTCTGTGAGATGAAATTCCATTAAACTGGTCTGCTGTCTTTTATCTGCCTCTATTTTCTACACTATTTATACCCAATTTTCATCCTTGCCTTAAATGTTAGCGACTGACCATCACATTTTGTCTGTGGCATCTCCTCTATAGCTGTGATTTACTTTTGTATTCCTGTCAATCTTCCCTTTATTTATTATTCTGAACTTCATTTGAAACTGTGTCTTGCTGTTGAATAGCAGGACATGAAATGCCAGGTACTGACAGCCTTCAGTCTCGGAGCTAAGATTTGCTGAATAAAAACAAATATCCCAAAGTACAGGATTATGTTTTCCTCTTTGAAGTTCAATTAGATCTCTGTACTTTCCAAGATGTGAGTTAAAGCTTCCCAGAGAAGAAATAATTTCTACAGTATTGAATGGAGTTCTTTACATGGATTCTTCTCTAGGCTGATGTTAATTTCCTCCCAGTGTCCATAAAGAGATCATTTGACAGTAAAGCCTTTTGCTCATGCTTACAATCATTAAAAAGAACTAATTTATTTCTTAATTCTGTGCAGTTTGGTTTTGTCTAAAATAAATTTAACAGCACTTTCTAATGTGTGTGCATAAGTAATTACAAGATTTGCTTGGGCTTTCCTAACTCTGAGCTCAGCACTATACAGGTTTTTCTTTTACCTCAGACAATTTTTTACTGGAGAACTTTAGGAGGAAGTTTTTCACACAGAGGATAGTGACACACTGGAACAGGTTGCCCAAGGAGGTTGTGGATGCCCCATCCCTGGAGGCATTCAAGGCCAGGCTGGAT
>JAOWBP010000001.1:152122504-152139879 GCA_028571105.1 Tragopan temminckii | reverse complement strand
GGCCTTGTTGAACCTCATCCCATTCACCTCAGCCCAGTGATCCAGCTTATCTAGATCCCCCTGAAGGGCCTCCCTACCCTCAGGCAGATCGACACTACCTCCCAACTTGGTGTCACCTGCAAGCTTACTGAGGGTACACTCAATCCCATCATCTACGTCATCAATAAAGATATTAAACAAGATGGGGGACACCACTCATAAAGGGTTGTCAGCTGGACTCACCTCCATTAGCCACTACCTGCTGGGCACAGCCCTCTAGCCAGTTCCTTACCCAAAGAAGGTTATACCTGTCCAGGTCACGGGCAGCCAGTTTCCCCAGAAGAACACTGTGAGAGATCATGTCAGAGGCTTTGCTGAAGTCTAGACAGACTACATCAACAGCCTTTCTCTCATCTACCAGGGTGGTCACCCAGTCATAGAAAGAGATGAGGTTGGTCAAGCACGACCTGCCTTTCACGAACCCATGCTGGCTGGGCCTGATCTCCTGGATGCCATGCACATGCCATGTGATCTCTCCCAAGATGATTTGCTCCATAACTTTCCCTGGTACCAAGGTCAGGCTGACAGGTCTGTAGTTCCCCTGATCCTCCTTACTCCCTTCTTGTAGATGGCAGTCACATCGTCAAGCCTTCAGTCCTCTGGGACCTCTCCAGATAACCAGGAGTGCTGGTAGATGGCTGCAAGCAGCTCGGCAATCACCCCTACCAGCTCCCTCAGCACCCTAGGATGAAGCCCGTCCAGTGCCGTGGACTTGAGATAGTCCAGATGGAGGAGGAGTTCTCTAACTGTCTCCACCTGAATCACCGGGGGTGAAGAGTCCTAGGGTAATCATTCTGGATTGGCAGCTGGAGATAATGCATGAAATTTACAGGGTGTTTCAAATGGCACTACATATTTATAGTCAGGAATATGTATTGAACCATTGCTTATGATCCACATTCCTGGCTGCTTTCACAGTCAATAGACAAATGCATCCTTATTGAAGAGGAGTTTTAGAATTTTTGAGTTCAATAGATACAATTAACACAATCTAACAAGTATCCCACCAAATAATGAGTGAAGTTATGATTGCACTTTCACCGTATCAGATAGTTGCTTCGAAGGAGCATTAAACATTGTTTTTCACAGTTCTTGTTGGACTGAGAAAAAGAGATGTGAAAATCAAACCAAGAATTTGCAATTTGATGGACATTACAAGACATGGGACTTATTTAGCAATTAAGCTGGGACAAACTCAGAGACTCTAATTGGAAATAAGTGTGAGAAAGGTTCACAGGATTTGGTCCGGAGGGAAAGGTAATGAGATGACTAGCTTCATTTATTCAGTACCTGGTTCAGTACCTAGTGTTCCTACAATTAGGAGATGTGAAGTGACTTCTTTCCTCATTAACGCTACTGAAACCTCAGTGGAGTCAAGCAGGAAGCACACAATTTGTTGCTACACTTGTTATTATTTCTACCTTGGCAGGCTACTGTTTGTCACTAAAAGCAATACCCAGGATACACTAAGTACTGGCATCTAGGACCCAGGGAATAACATGTCCAAGAAAGGAAAACTTGAATTCTGATAATCCATACATTTCAACACAGTGAATATTTTTACAGAGGAAAGGTCATTCAGTTGTTTGGCTCATTCATTCAGTTCAAAACCCAACTTTCCACTCAGCAAAATACTCTGAATTCACACCATGTTGCTAAAACTAGTTTATGTGACTTTATATAACGTGACCAGGAATTGGTCTCAGTGATGATCATGGGTCCTTTCCAACTCAGGGTATTCTAGGATTCTATGATACTATCCTTCATGAAAAAAAAAGAAAAATGGGGATGAGAAAGGACAAGCCACCCCATCCCTTTGCTCAACTATTGCAGGTATCATGGCATGAAATAAAACTTAGGTTCTTAGTATGCTGGCCTTTTGCCATGTCGTTCGCTGGCTGACTGTGCATCTCAGCATCTTTGCTGACTAATGGCGGCATCTTCAAGCCCTGTGGGTAATGCCCAGTGGGTTAAATCTGCTCTTGAACAAGAGAATGGCATCAGAGCAGAAGTTCATAAGCCTTGCATGGGGCACTGGAGTACTGAATGCCAAAGAACTACCTTAAAGTGACTGTGGCTTACATCAGGCCTCAATCTACCTACCACAGGTGCTAAAAGAAAGCAAAGCAAGGCCAAGGCAGGATTCCACTGAAAGATGCAAGCGTTTGGTCTCCATCTGTCAGGGATAAGGTGAAATAAACCTTCTGGATAACGGGAAACAATCCTTCCAGCTAAGTATATGTTTGGAAGAGAGGGCACTTGGCAAAATCTGAAAAATGGGGAAGCAAAGTGGGAATGCTTCTTTTTAGAATAGTAGGTAGGGGAATAGAAAAAGACATAGAGGCACAGTATTGTTCAATTTGCTCAGAGTAGGCAGAAGAAGTGGAGAAAAGAACTGGATGATGTTCTCTTAAGCTCATACCTGGATTTCAGGAACAATAGGACCTTTCTCGGAGCAGGAACTTGCAAAAGCCGTCAGCGGAGATGGTGAGACCACAGGGTTGGGTCGAGCAAAGTTACTGAGATCGCAGCTTGGGATCTCATTCTCTTCGTGTCTCATGACGATGGTCTCCATGACAAAGAAGCGATCCCATGGCAACCACAGTGTGTGCTCCTGGGTGATGAAGGGAGCCCGCTCAAAGTGCAGGATAATGGAGATCCCGCCGATGGTAACGAGATCAAAGCTGTTATAAGAGATGGAATGCGAAGTTAGTGTAAGCAACATCCTGCAAGAAAACATGTTTGAAGGAGAAAAACAATCATCCTTCTAGACCACAGAAATACCATCACTCACATTTTACAGATACGGAATCTACAGCTTGAAGAAGCTTTTGTTGGGTAAGAGCAAGCAGCAAAGGCAGGAGAACTAACCTGGCATCTTTTTGTATTGTTCCCTTGTGAATAAAAACACCCCTATCTCTTTTTTTCAGACAAATGTTTATCTTTGTTAATGGTTTTCTAGTGTTATTTGACCATATATACTCATTTTCTTTTTTCTTGGAGTATTTGTCAGACACAGTTGCAGATTGGATCCATTTGCGCAATGAAATAAACTGTCTGGAAAGTAGTTTTTCTGACATGCCAGCATATAAATTGTCTTGGCATCCACTGCTAACCCAACTAATACCTAATGCAACCCAGGGAACATGTGGAGCCCAGTCATGGACTGCATTGTACTAGACACAAGGAAGAAATGGAGACTAGAAGGCTGTCCCTGTGCCCAGTACTCAACACTCATACACGTATCTTTTTTGACTCTTAATCGTTTAGGGCAGAGTAGATAAGCCACTGCCTGTGGTCCAATTACAGTCTGCAACTTCATCCTATGCTACCCCCAGCTAAGTGGCTTTTCTGTCTGAGTTAGTGTTGGAGAACATTATGTTGGGTGAGCAGACAGCCCGCCAGAGCTGTCTGAACGGATGTCATCTCAACAAAGGAAATATTCTTCCTCTTGATGTAAAGATGTTGAGATGGAGTTTTTGAGTTGTTTTTGGTTTCCTTTGTGTTATACTTAAAATTCATGCCTTGTCAGAGGACAATTTAGTGGAGCACCACAGGATATATCTATTATGTATATACTCAAACAAGAGGTACGACTGAGAAAGGAAAGGATATCAGCATGATTTGAAGACCTTCTGGTTTTGCTTGTTTTTTGTTTGTTTGTTTGTTTGTTTGTTTTCCTCAGTTATGTATTCAGGCACAGAAAGTTTTCTAGTTCTCTCTTCCTTCCTTCTCACTTGAGGTGCTTGGTGCTGGTGTCTGATGGTCTCCCACAGAACTACAAGCTTAGTGAGGCGTCCCCGTCTTCAGTGGAGCCACTCAAGTGCTTCAGAGCTGTGTGCTGAAGCACTTTTCTGTGCATGAGGACCAGGTCCATAAGCACTCTGACAGCCCAAAGCCAGCACCTTGTAATTACAAGGTGAGAAAGTAGGTGAAAGAAGTCCCTAAAATTATCATTTTTTATAAATCAAGAGGTTTTTGGGTCTGCTGCGAAAACCCCAGAGTAGCAACAAAAAGGGTGCACTGTCCATTTTTTTCTGATAGACAATAGACTGAGGTTCCACTTAGTAAACACAGATATGAAAAGACCGAGTTATTCAGGAAAGAATGCTAAATTGAGTCCATAGGAGGGATTGGAAAGCATTTTAGAAACCTGAAGACATGTTTATTCTACCACGCAAGTGGGGACATCCGCTTCCCAGCCCGATGGAGCTTGGATTGTAGAGACTAACAAGCAACTTGCAGCTCCTTGCCAGCAAAGCTGCACAGCATTTCTGCTTTGATGAGAGCATTTTTAACAGTCAGTTAGCATCTGGCAAGCCCTTCAGCTACAAGGGCGAAATTCTTGCTGGGTGAATCTGGGCACTAAAAGGGGCAACAGGAGGGAAGAAACAAACATTACAAATGATGCCCATGTTTTTAGGCAAGAGGGAAAGTGTTTTTATTTGGAAACACCTCCATTTTGCTTCTTTGTGAGTGATTCTTGGCTCCAACCAAGCCTCGGTCAGGGATGGGGTAACCTGTTCAGGGAAACAGCCTTGCCTCCCTGCATACGTGAAGCAGCATGCAGAAGGTGAAGTGCTGCCTCCATGTTAGCTCCAGCAGCTGTGAAAACACAGAGGTGCAGAGAACACAGGACTGCTGCTTATAAGCTGTTCTTCCCAGAGTCACAGGGTGCAGCTCTGAAGCTCCCCTGATTAACTAAATAAGATTATAGCTAAAACCAAACAGAAAATCCTAAACTGAAAACACCCTCATCCCGGCTTCCCTTAGTGAAATTAAATTTAACAGGAAATAAAGCTGTCTTGGGATTGAAGGAATGAGATGCTTTTGATTCTGGTTTTGTTCCTGATCTCTGATGTCTTTTTTATCACTCTAAAAAAATTGCACTTATTGTACAGTCATATTGTTCCATTTTCCTTAAAAGGCTCCGGAGAGGATGGCCAAAGGCTGAAATTCTCTATTTACCCACAAAGCAGGCTCAACAAAATCCCAACCCAAAGGCACAGAAAAGTGTAACCCTTTCTCATCTCTGCTCTGAAAGGTCCATGTGCTTGGACATTATATGAGAGCCATTGACAGAGTTGCTGAATGTGATAGTGGCAAAGTCGTGCTGAAATCCTTCCTGTCATTTTATTAACAGCATGCCAACAACCACGTGATGACTCATAGACTTTACAAGCTACAAGTTTGATCAAATTTAAGGTTCTGTTTGAAAGTATGGCTTATGGATTGGCAATGCATGCAGCCTGTTACTGCAGATCAGGGGAAACTACACTTTGCTTTAAAAACATCAACTTCTTAAAACACAGTGAGTCAATCACGTGAAAACTGCACTGTGGAAAAGCTGACGAGAATAGAGCTCTATTGAGAAAGAAGTCTGAAAGCCATCAAAGTACATAATAGAAACAGTAATAGCAATAATTCTCTATTTGATTTTGAAAGTGCTTTACAAATAGTATTTAATAAATGATGTTGCAACCAGTAAGGAAGGCAAGTAAATGTTATCTTCCTTTTACAGGCTGGTTGGCTGGCCCAGCAAGGCTCAGGGACACGTCTCATGCTATCTGCTAAATTGGGAACAAGACTAAGTGTAGAAATAAAGGATGTCTAACACTATTTCTTGCCCTGATAATTTTAGTCTGAATGCTCTTGAAGATTTTAAGGTAATTTTTAGAAGACCTTGCTAGTGAGGAAGCCATTGGATTCAGAATCATAGTAACACAGAATTGTAGGTGTTGGAAGGGACCTCTGGAGACCACCTAGTCCACCCCCTGCTAGAGCAGGTTCCCTGGAGCAGGTTACACAGGAAAGCATCCAGGCAGATTCTGAATATATTCAGAGAAGGAGACTCCACAGCCTCTCAGTGCAGTCTGTTCCAGCCTCTGTCACTCTCAAAGGAAAGAAGTTTTTCCTCATGTTCATACAGAATGTGCTGTGTTTCAGTCTGCTCAATGCCCCTTGTTCTGCTGTTGGGCATTGTTGTAAAGAGCCTGGCCTCATTCACTTGACTCCCTTTAGATATTTATAACACAATGATAATATCCCCGATAAGTCTTCTCCTGTCCAGACTGAACAGTCTGTTTACTTGCCTATTTACTACCTCCACAGTACTCAGATGCACTGCTGTGCCTTTCCATTTGAGAAAATATCTGCCTGACAATTTTGGAAAGTATTTTTATGATCCAAGAGACGCAGTTTTGCAGTTGGACAGTTTGTGGAACATTCGTTATATGCACAAGGTTTCTGCAGAAGCAGATTGATCTGAGGGGAAGGTGAAGGAAATGAGTTGAGAAGAGCTGATATCACGCTATCTGAGCTAGGCCGCACTCTTTCAGCCACTGACAGAAATCCTGGCTTCACAACAAGTCCCACCTGATCTCAGACTCCCTGGTCTGCAACAGCTGATCTCTGTCATTTTTATCATTTGGAACCAAGGGGAATGGCTGGGGCTGAGTCAGCAAAGTTCACTGAAGGTTGGTGGAGCATACTGATGCTGTGGCTGTGTTGCTTTCTGCCTGGGTCCCTTGCCAGACATTGGGAAGGATGTGGTGTGCAAGCCCTGATCTAACCCTACAGCAGTAACAGAATTATTGCTACAGGAAAGAAATAGAAACACAACTACTGCAAAGGTGCTGGGATAGCACTGCTCACCTCTGTGCTCTTGCCCTGTTATGTTTGCTGGCTAGAGATGTGGTTAAAAGCAAGGTCCCTTCTCAAAGCAAAGAGACAGTCCTTTCCTCAAAGTCCATTCAATCTCAGGGAAATATTACACATAGTAATTGTGTGTTATCTAGGGCAAGGAAACAAGCAGATGGAAAAAGGTTCTGGAAGGTATGATTGCCCACAAACTTTGCAGGCATATATATGTGTCCTAATACATGCAGATTTTGTGCAGGTTTGTTTGGAGCAGTTTGATGCTGAGAGTGCAGTTTCAATCTCACTCTCATGCAAAGTACGTTCAGTGAGTTTGACAGAGATATTTTTAGCATAAATGTGCAAGACTTTTTCCCTTTTGCAGTGATGCCTAAGCTACATGCAATACACAGGCACCAGTTCCAAAGGTGTTTTCTGAAGGAGGGCACTGGATTTTCACTCTTTACCATCAAGACGTTACTATCACATCATCCAAAAGGTGGAGCATCAATAAGACAACTCAGTCACCATTACTGTTGGAGTAGGTGCAAAACCCCAAGCATGAACAAGGCAGCATTCAGCACATGTTGCTAGCACATGCACCTCTTTTTCATCACAATTCTACCAGCTTCTCTTGCCAAGTCAAACCTTTAATGAAAGTGGTGGATTGGAGGGTGCTAAAATCTATAAATCCTCTCCCAAGTGCTAGTGGTTAGCAGTCAATACATGGAGCATGTGCAGCTGGAACCCTTTATGTTTCATTTTTATTCTTAAAAGAAAGGGAGCCAATTAGCACTGACAGACAAAAGATAAGATGAAAGACTTTCTCAATTTGCAACGGTTTTGTTTTGGTTGAGTGTGATTGCTCAAATATTAAGCACTTGCCTGTAACATAACTGTAATCTTAATGACTTCTTCCTAATTATTTTAACATGAATTAGTAAGAATAGAACTGCAGGAGACATCTTTTCTTTACATGCATATGCAGTGCATTTCCTAATTGTTGGCTAATGATTCTAGTCTATATGACAAAGTTAACAGTAATAAAAAATAAGAATGAACAACCAGCAACAACAAAACTGCATCAACATCTTCAAAATGCATCAACAATAATTGAGCCTTTCGAAGTTTTTCTTTAGTGTTGACAGTATTAGTAGCTTAATCATTGCTTGAATACTGCAAATCCTATAAAGATATCCTACCTGCCGTCTTGTCTGCTGATTGTGTATCCAAAAAGAGGATTGTTGACAAAACTGATGTTGACTCCAACCAGGGGGGTTCCATCCACTGTCATCACCTGGCCTCGAATCACGCACGCGTGTCTGGAGGAAGGAGAGAAATGATAAGAAATAGTCTTCTGACAAACAAGGGATTTTTCTCTACTTCTGTGGCTAGAAATTCCTGTCAATTAGACAATGCATACACTTACTGAGGCTGGGAAGCATAGGGCCATGCAGTATTCCTTGAAGGTGGCCCTCTGCTCCAGAAAATTTTACTCAGGAGTATGAGGATATTTGATATCAGAATTGAGGTTCACTTCTAACCTTCTCTTGAAAAATACAGCTGCTGCAGCATATACCTCATGAACCATGAGCCTGTTCACAGCATCACACTGGAATTTGCTCTAACCAAGCTTCAGTGTCTTGACAATACTGCCCTAACTGAGGGCAAAACATGTTGTAATCAAAACAAACAGAAACACAGCAAGTCATGAACAGATACATTTATGGCAGAAAAGCTCTCAGAAATAAGAACAATGGGCTTGATGGATTTTTTCTCCCAGATTCTAAAAAGACCCTTAAGTTACCAGTTGTGAAAAACATGACAGATTGTTTTCTGGGTTCACATAGGTTCCTTACAACAATGCTTGAGGAACTGAGAACTCTAACAAGGCAGGATTTTCCTTCCCATCTTTTTCTTTCCAAGTTTGGTAGCTTGCAGTATTTTATAGGCTACATCTGTTCCAATTACTCTATGCTCTTTTTTCTAAAGATCGTAAGGATCTTTACAAATATTGATTAATCCTGCACAACAGATATTTTACAAAGAGAGGAAATAAAGCAGAGTGCATTTTGATTGTCCAAGGTCAGTCAGAAAATCTGCAGCAAAGCCAAAGACAGATTTTTCTATGTTCTCATTCAAAAGTCTGCTTCCAGACCTCTAAGTCATTATCGTGCTGCAACCTGAAGAGCTTCCTGCAAAGACAAAGCATCACATGTCTATGAGAGTGTCTGAGCCCAATTTTTGGCTGAGGGCAACTATTTTTTTCTGAGCAACAATAGCAAATAGTGGTGTCAGTGTACTAACGTGAGCCAGTGAGTGATTTTCCTAACTGCTGTCCTGGTGGAGAGCTGGGATTGAAAGGTAATGTATCTGCAGGTGCAGGACCAGATTTCAGCGAGAGTAAATCATCCCGGCTGCACTTGCTATCTACTCACTTGAGCTGAGAAATGCCAGTTTACTTCTTCATTCAGGCAAAGGATGATACTTGCAATGTTTTGTAAAGTTGCTTTCATAAACACTTGAAAGATCAAGTTATTTTCTTTGAGTCCATCTAAAAATCTGATACTGCATAATACAAGCAGATAACATATAATTTCTATTAAGTAAAGGCTGTGTTAGTTGTATTTTCTGCAGCACAGCAAACAGACTATTTTTCAGGGAGTCTTAAAACTCCTACTGATGTAAATGGAGAGCTCAAATATTAACAAAAATTCTCGAAGCATAACCAGAATGTGCCAGAAATCTGAAATGTGACTTGTTTCTTAGGCAATTTTGGAATAGAACACAAGAGAATGAGATAATAGAAGTGATTTTTCAGTCACAGAGTTTTTTCTGATATATCATCGCTAGGAGTCATGAAGGAAAAGACCTGGACCCAGCTTGCAGTTAATAATGTTCTTCATATTTCTACTGCCTTTCTCATTGAATGCTCTAACACAACTTCACACATACAAAAAAACTGAGATAATATTCAAGTATGGTAAAGCAAAGCATGTGTCACTCCCTACCAGACAGAGAAAATATAACTTAAAGGATCACAATACCACAGAATATACCTGGGATAATGACAACGCTTAGAACAATCCTGCTGAAGCCTACAGGTCAGCAACCATAGTGCAATTCTGCACAAGTGAGTATGTGTAACCTCACACCTGAGCTAAGAGCAGAAGACAGGCTCTCCCTTCCCAGGTTTTTTCATGATGCCCACCGCCCTGCCCCATCTTCTTCCATACCCTCTGGAACTATCATCTCCTCTCAGCTTCTTATCCAGAGGCAGTGTCATCATCTCTGGAGGTACTTAAAGAGATGTGTGGATGTGGTGCTTAAGGATGTGGTTTAGTGGTGGAACTGTAGTGTTGGGTGATGACTGGACTTCATGACCTTCTGGGTATTTTCCAGCTGAGATGATTCCGCGATTCTGTGATATTTCATGAAAGATAATCACTACAGATTTGCTTGCAAACCAGAACCTTCCTCTTGGTTGGGCCTCAGTGTTCTGATTTACTGATTGCATATTCAAGTCAACAATGGCACTCTTAATGTTTTAAAATACTTTAGAAGCAAGATCAGAAAACGTTTTTGCAAATTCAGAAAGAACACTTCCATTTGTTGTTCCTTCCATCCAAGAGTTAAAAGCAAGGAAAGGAAAACATGCAAAATGTTGCAGGTGTCTCTCCTCCTGTCATACATAAAACAGGTCCAAGCAGTTTCAAACATCTAACTAATATTGCAAACACATTAGCCTAGATCCTCAGTTTCTGTTAATGTTTTATATCAGCAAGCATCTGGTCTATTACATATCACAGACAACTATTTCTTCAGTAACAGTGATCAGCACAGTGTGGACAAGCACAGAACTTTGCAACTCTAACAAATGCATTTGAACTTCCAGCAAGAGACAGGATTCCCATTCCAGCCAATGCTTCGCAGCACATCTGTGTGCTCACTAAGTTGGATGAGGCTAACATCTCTTCTCAGAGAAGCAGCTGCATCCACCAGTCCTCTAGAGGACTACAACAACAGCTTTACTTACGTGCTATATGGGAAGATGTTCCCACAAAGGGGATGTCCTTCCCAAACCACAGTGATAAAAAGAAGCTGGAGCAATAAGCACAAATCTGAATTCACTTAAAGGCAGGAGGGATGGGAACTGGAGGAAAACCAAAGCATGATTAGATTCTCAACTCTCCTCCTTCCCTAGGTGATAAAATTTGCCCCGCTTGGGAAAAGCAGTGAACACAATGCGTGGGAAGCAGCTGGCTTCTCTAGTGTCAACGTGTCCTTTCTGGAGGCAAGATCGACTACCCACAACGCGCCAAGCCCCCCAGGAACCTGGTTAATGCTAATTTAGTCAGCCATTTCCTTCAGAAGACCTTGGTCTAAATGCAATTACGCTACAAACAAGTTAAGTGGTACCGCTAAGACGCTCAGCCCTGCTAGGTCTCCCGATATATTTACATAAAATTATCTTTCATGTTAATAGAAGAGATTTATTCCATCAGTTTAGGCCTGCCAGTTCAGAGTGCTTTCTACAGTCGAGCAAAATTAAATTTCTCATAGCTGGAGTCTTGGCTTCCCATTGAAATAATAAAAGTTTCTATCTACTGCCTCTGGTTTTCGTTTGTCTCATTTTTACTTGTTTCCTTCAATATTTTCATATGAGGCTGTATGGATTCTTGTTTTGCAATGAACAGTAGTCCGTCTGTTTTCTACTTTTAAATCAGACATTCCTGATCTATTTTATTTTTAATTTGTCCATAAAAACATCTCAGAAACCCCAAGGCATTGTCAAATTGCTATTTCAGGTGGCATACTACACAATTTTATACCACTGCTTTCTGAAGTCCAGGATTCAAGTCCTTCTTTATGCTTTAGAAAAGTTAAGCCTTTCTGGTAAGAGCTGGGACACAGAAGCAAAGTAGACAGGGCTGCACTGATACCTTTACATTCCCATTGGTAAGATATAAGGAAAGTTCCATAGGCTGCTTTACTTTTCTACAAAATCCGAACAGACCTAAAGAGTTTTAGAACAGAAGCCAGAGAAGTAAATCCCCAAAAGCCATTTCACAGATTCTTATTAAGGATTTGTCTTTAATACTGACTCTGACCCAATGTCTCATAACTTAGACGTTGGCCCTTCCAACACTTCTTATTCATAGATGTTTTCTGCTGACACTGTGCTTGGCACTGACAAAATTTCTGCTTTTGCTGAGCATTTTTTCATTGTGGAAAGAAAATTCTACACATCTTAAATCTTTCTTTTTCTTTCTTTTTTTTTTTTTTTTTTCCTGGCAGAAATATATATTCTTTCCTTGACTGAGAATAGGTGCCAAGGGGAAATCTCACTCCCAATGAATTTCCGTAGTGCCTCAAAATATTTCCTCCAGAACACACTGTGCCTTCTCCCCCAAAGGTTTCAGATATATGGAGATAGTTATCATGACCACTTAGCCAGCTTCAGCCAAGTTACTCATAATAAGTATTTCAATTTACTGTCATAAATCTCTTCATCTCTTTGATCTTATCTACCACTTCACATTTTACTGGGATAGACATGCTGGGAACCTTCAGTAGAGCACCGTGGAGTGAAAATCTAGGAATTTATTTCTTAGAATGAGAGAATCATAGAATGGTTTGAGTTGGAAGGGACCTTAAAGCCCACCCATTTTCAACCCCTGTCACTGGCTGGTTGCCCCCACCAGCTCAGGCTGCCCAGGGCCCAATCCAGCCTGGCCTTGAACACCTCCAGGGATGGGGCATGCACAGCTCTCTTGGCAGCAGTGCCAGGGCCTCAGCACCCTTGTTGGTAAGAGCCTTACTATTGAAATTAGTCAGTCTTAGCTCTATTTCTTTCTCTACTACAGACCTGTGCAACACAGGACACATCAGATTGTATGTGTTCTAGTACTCCTGTAAAATTAGTACTGAGGTACATCTCCTTCTGGGGACATGAAAAGGATAATTGTAGCACTCTGCTATTTGCTTGCATAGGGAATTTAACTGTCTCAAGGTACTTCATATGTGACACTCTGGGAAACGTAACCAATAAATAAAGATTATTGCAGTTGTATGTTAGAAACACAAGCTGGTGGCTTTAGCTATTGTTACTTTTTTGTTTGGTAAGAACACGGGATGCAGCAAAATATACCTTGGCCATGTTGGGTTGGATGCACCTGTCTCATGTCAAACAACCTCAGAGCTGTCTGGTCCTGGACAGGCAAAAACATTGGTAGGATGCCAGATAGAAGCTAAGGGCATCACAATCAAACACGTGGCCACACAGACAATGCCTGAGCTGACAGATGAAGGGCAAAAGAAGAAAAGAAAACTGCAGAACATACAGATCTTCAAGTTTATTGCTTGTGGCAGTGTCCCCTTCAAAAGCTGTCTGTAAAAAAAAGCTCTGTCTGGAAATAAAGCTCTGCCCACTTGTTTCTTAACTGTGCCGAAACATCTCCTGATAGGCTTTTCTTGAACTGAGTTAATTCCTTTCTAGGTTCTTCATTTTAGCTGTAGGAAAAGCTTAAATTGGCAACTCCTCTGCTGTCTTCTGAATTAAGGAGCTAAGGTTTGAAAAAAGAATGGAAAAGATCCTGATAAAAGGGTGTTTTGTTAGAGAAGAAAGGTATGCTCAAATGAAAAAAATAAAATTAAATTGAAAAGTAGCCATCCAGAAAGACTCCATAGCCCTCACGGATAACACAAGTGAATTTCTGAAAGACTTTGGTACATATGGGGCAGTGAGGATAGAAATCGTGAATTAGACTCAGCAGGGAACCTTGCCAATAAGGAGAGCACCAGAATGCCCCTGTCAATCTGACACAGGACTGAACGTGTTGATATTCAACCAAGTCCCAACCAGGGATCTGCTAAAGTGGCTCTGGCAGACGTGGTTTGCAGCAGATTCTGTCACTCAACCTTCTAAGAAGCCCAGGAGATCTGGGAGAAAAACACTGGATAATGAAGAGCAAAGTTTAGGAGAGCTCTGACCAGGCTCAGTAAAATAAAGTCAACGTTATGATGTTTGCAGCAAGATAGAGGATCTGCTCTGTTTGTTCAACCTGCTCAATTAAGCTCTCTATAAGGTCCCAACACTGAAGGGCTAGGAGATGTCGATGGCTCCTTACATGGGTAAGGACTTTAATTGTTAGCCTTTTTCAAGAAACCCTCAGCTCTGTCTACTGTACAGACAGCTGAACAAAATGCTCCAATGAAAACATTGCTTAAATTGTCTGAAGAAGGGCAGGAGAAAAAGGAATGTATGGTTTATATGATAATGGCTAAAGAAGGTGGTATTCCAAATATAGAAGGAAAGCACTCGTTAATCAAGATTTACAATAACATCTTCAGAAGCAGATTTGATCATCTTTGTCTCATTAGATGAAGTTTAACCTGGCAGTATCAAAACAGTGGGTCTTCTTCATCTGAATTTTGATGTATCTGTGACTGCTGTCCAGTTTCTCCAGCTCTTCGCTGTGTGCATCTGCCTCTGTTCTGCTCTGTGAATAACTGGCTTTCAGAAATCTGAGGAACCATGTTAGTTGGCAGTACTGGTGACTGAGTTCTAGATGATCCAAAGGGAGAAGAACGCTCTTTTCTTGCATGACAGTTAGTAACCAAAACCAGCATCATTTGAGGAAAGAGCTGAACACCTATCCCTTCTAGAAAACACAATTAAATGATCATTGCTCTCAAAACAATTCCCTAAAGTCTCTAAAGGCTCAGGTCTTCACGGTTTTGAAAACTTCTCCCAGTATTTGAGCCTTACCGCCACACTTGATATGTGCCTTGTTCCTCAAGGGATGGAAGGAGGAAGATGAAGGCAGAGTCTGCCCCTCCAATCAGCCAAGCAATGTGGTCACTGCTGGACAGAAATGCCACTTGTGCTATCCAAAACATCTTGGGTCTCTGTGCCTCACTGACCCACTAGTTCTGCATCCCCAGATTTTTCAGTTGAGGCGTAATGGAAAGATGGGAGGATAAAAGATGTGGGAAAGATGTTCAGCAAGGAGGAAATGAAGAGGAAAAGACATTGACACTGGTCTATGAAATTATTCAGCCGACTCCAACTATAACATGGAAGTGAAAGTATTTTAGAAAAGTGTTTTTTAGGAAATACAATGCCTATAAAGTTGGGCTGTGCATCACTGCAAAGTTTCAGTGCAAAATCCCTTTATTCAGTGTGTGGCTGGCTAAGAAGTGCTTTAAAATCTGGTTTCTTTTCTTCACTTCAGTACGACCAAAGAAACGCACCCCTACAAGGAAACAAAACCACATTCTCGTTTTGTTAGATCTGTAAAATCCATGTCAGGTTCAATAGCTCATGAGATGCTAGATAATTTTTGCACCTAATGCTGAATTATGCTCATTTCAAAATTTTTTCAGAAGTGATCCTATAATCATTATTTCTATGAGAGGTAAAGACTTTATAGAGCAATAACTTTCAGAGATGAATAATGTATTTGTGTCAAGTCATCACACACACAAAAAAAAGTCTGCAGATCTTGCTAGTTCTGTGTTATATATTTTATGGCTGGTATTTATGTTATAAGCTATGGTCACCTATTCAGCTCTGCAGAAGACCCAGAATAAATGCCATACCTCCCACTGAATTGAAGGCACCGTGAAAGCAAAACTGAACAGGACAGAAGAAATACATTATTGCCAGGTTAATGATAAGATGAGCTCTCGTTTTGATGATCACAGGGAAAGCTCTTTAACTACACACAGCCCTTCTGATAGTTTTGTGGTGATCCAAAGGAATTACAGAAAAAAAATGACACAATAAAATAGAAAAGATTTTATGATTGGGGCTTTAAAACCAATCTTTTATATATGAGGTTTTAACAAATTTAACAAGCAAATGTCACGCTCAAAGGACACACTTTTCCTGACAAATGGAAATGGTTGACAACCTCAGTAGGACTCAGCTGTTTGCATCCAACAGCTCCAGGCTGCTGCCCAGCGCTGATCTGGTGTGGCAGAGCATCACCCCAGCAGTGTAAAGCCAACGGGATCAGCTCATCTTGTGTAGCTTGAGGCAGGAAAACAGATTTTGTGCTGAGGAGAACGAGGGTGCCCCAGCGGTCCTGTTTGCACATGGATTACCAAACTTGTGTAGAAGCAAGGCAGTAAGCAGCTTGGGGCAGAAAGCTCCAACTTTTCGAAGGATAAATGGGTCCAAGTGCCACGTGAGAATCATTACAACCATGAGTTGATATTTTCTTTGGAGGAGACATAATGAAATAATCAAATCATTCCATCAAACAGGATACGCTATTTCTAGTGATGTTATTAAACTGAAGGGAGCTACTGACTCAGCTCAGTGCTATCACACCGGGCATGTCTATTAAGGAGCAATACAAAACAATGGGTGTGTGGGCTGCTTGTTTCAAGGGACCGTTATCTTGAATACTGAATAAACATTAATCAAATGTCTACATGCCAGATCTAAGAGAATACATCAGCGTCTACAGAGCGGTTTGGACTCCAAAACCCAAATAAGCACAACAGAAACTTCGTAATCCAGGAGGTACTTAACTCACTAGGAAAGTTTTGCTTTTCTGCTCGGGAATTCTGAAGGCTCAAGCTTTGTTTGCTTCACACCCAAAAAGCTCCCAGGTCCACTGACATTATGAGAGCTTCAAGGTCTCGCAGGCTCAGACACGGCTCATCCAGGTGGGTCTCCCAAGGTGATGGACATAGGAACCATGAGCCTCCATCTACATGCCAAAGGCCAGGACTCTCAAATTAAGTGTGGCAGATGGGTCTGCCCTTATCTCTGCTTCTTCTCTTCATATTTTCCATTTCCAATCTGTTTTGTTGGCTATATACATGACATGCTATTTTATCCTTCATATAATGCCAGTATTTGTTTAAATATTCTTTTGGTTTTAAACATTTCTTTCCCCACTGAGAGATCAATAGTTTAATGTATACTAACAGAGAAAAGATGAATTCGTAATTCATCAAGTATGACTTTTTCTTGTAGAAGTTCCTAGAAAATCCAGTATAAGAGCACTTGGTAATAAATACTCAATAATTATTAATATTTGTTAAAAACTGAATCTCAGCTTCTCTAATGACTGTACACAGAATTTCCTTTTACTGCCACCTGTGAAAGGGGGATATAATGACATTATGATAGTGCTATGTTATGAGAAGAAACATTAAAAATGGTAGGAACTTTTATTTCATAGAATCCTGGGTTTACAAACGCCACAAAATGGAAGTAGGTAGCTGCATATTATGCATTAATTCATTATATGGAAATAATGTCATGTTCAACTCAAAATCACTGTGAGCTGAAATAATGCTGTGGTGTGTAATTTAAAATGAAAAGAGAAAGGCAAACATTGAAAACACACACACACATACATATATACTCTGTATGCTGAAAAAAATAAGTTTTAAAAGTATGCTTTTTTGCATGTGAGAGCAATAATTTCTAAAATAATAACTGTTAAGTCTTTGAAAATTCCTCATTATTCTGTATTTCAAAAAGCTGTGATCTGTCACTTAAAAGTAGTTCATTTAAGCAGAAAGATACAAAAATAGAAGGATGCCCTTGGAAGACAGTGAAGCTGAGATGATTTGAAGAGGTGTTGTGTTAGATTGGTTTAAGATACAGAAAAATATGACCCCATTCTCACAGCCAGGTACAGGAACATAAGTACCATCCCTTGCCTTGAACACTC
>JAOWBP010000001.1:152104947-152120692 GCA_028571105.1 Tragopan temminckii | reverse complement strand
GAGCACCTCCCCTATGAAGACAGGCTGAGGGAGCTGGGCTTGTTCAGCCTGGAGAAGAGAAGGCTGCGGGGTGACCTAATTGCAGCCTTTCAGTACCTAAAGGGAGCCTACACACAGGAGGGGAATCAACTCTTTGAAAGAGTTGATAACTGCAGGACAGGGGGAAATGGTTTTAAGTTGAAAGAGAGAAGGTTTAGGTTGGATGTCAGGGGCAAGTTCTTTACAGAGACAGTGGTGAGGTGCTGTAACAGTTGCGCTGAGATTTTGTGGATGCCCCATCCCTGGAAGTGTTCAAAGCCAGGTTGGATGGGCAAACTAAACCAACCAACCAAACAACAACAACAAAAAACATGGTTTCACTTGCTTTTGGAGATCCGAGCTGTGACCAGACAGTGAATGTGGAAGACCATGGATAGACTCCCTGTGCCTGCCACCCAGAGCTCTGCTTCCCCTTCCCATCGAGTTATCCCCAAGGCCCATGCAAGTATACTTTCCTCCATACTCATTTGGCCATATTTTCTGATGTTGTTCCTCAGCTTCCTCTGAAGCACCAGAAGAAGCCAGCACTGGGGCTGGGCCACCATACAGCATCAAATAAGTTTTCCCATGGGTTGCTATGTCAAATGCTGCAGTGGCTTCTCCCTCTGGATGAGCACATTTCTTTGCTGGATGTTTTCTCACCATGCCAATGATGATAACTTTATTTTTATTTTTATTTTTCAGGGGGTGATAAATTGATTTTTTTTTTTGGGAAGGGGGGGGGGGCAGTGGTTTTCTGAGAATCTGACTCAGTGAGTGTTGCATCACTAAAAGTGCATACTGTTATTATGTACAGTGCATAATGTGTGGGACAGGAGATCATGTTTTGACTTTCCCTGGTTCTCTGAGGAAGTGGCTGATGATGGTACATGTAACACTTGAGTAATGGGAGAGTGATCTCCACTGTGGGGAAAAAACATGCATAACAAAAGATTTCAGAGGTCTTTATGGATTTAGTTTCCAAAATGAAGAACAGAACTTTCTGCTAGGATGGGAGCTTCCCCCAGTGCCATGGGGATGCCCCAAATCCTAGGATATAACCTATGGAAATACAAAGCCCTGAGGAATTTGTACATCCCCCATAGAGTAACAGAATCAAACAGAATAGTTTGAGTTGGAAGGGACTTCAATGATCACCCAGTTCCAACCCCCTGCCATGGTCTGGTTGCCACCCACCAGCTCAGGATGCCCAGGGTATCATCCAACCAGGCCATGGGAATCAAAAGGTATGGGGCATCCACAACTTCCCTGGACAGCTTGTACTGATGCAAATGCTCATGGGAGTGCAAATTCACAGCAACACCAGATGGCTGAGGCTGGAGGCACCTTTAGATACCACCTGCCCCAGCAGGAGCACTCAGAGAGGGTGCACATCACCACGGACAGGGGCTTTTGGAGCTGCCCGAAGTGATGCTCTTAGCCCTGCTCTGGTCCCTGTATTGGATCCATCTCCTTGGGGCTGGTTTTCCAGCTCCAGTCCCATGCCAGAAGCAAACAGTGGAGGTGAGAAAATTTAGCATTTTCATTAAAAAAAAAAAAAAAAAAAAAAAAAAAAAAAAAAAAAAAAAAAAAGCTATTTAAACACAAAATAGTCTTTTATTTGCCACCGAAGGCTACACACGGTCACTTTTGTCTGTTCATTTTTTGTTGGTGGTTTTTTTTTTTTCTTCTCTCTCTTTTTTTTTTTTTCTTTTTCTTTTTTCTTTTTTTTTCTAGAAGGTATCTACATCTGCACTTATTTACAGCCTGGTTGTATTTACACAGTCAAGAGTACAGCATTAGAAATGCAAAGTGTCGAGAAAAAAAAATTCTCAAAAAATTAATTCCAGACTTCAGGAAAATTATTACACAGGGGAATGAGAAGAGTCTCCAGTGCTGGGCTTGTATATGCAGCATTGACACAAAGTCCTTCTCTCAGATGCAGCTGCATTAGAAGTCCTTGCACAAAATTAATCTTTTTTAATAAGAAAGTGTGTTTCTTTGATTGGTTATTTCAGCAATATCCATGAATTGTCCAGAAGTTGTAACAGTTTTTGGAAAGTTCTGTTGTTTGCTTGAGCAGTTTTAAGTTCTGAGGAAAAAAAATACACACATATATATGTGTGTGTATAGATATTTATGTTAGTTAATTTTCACTCGTGGTTTTCAGTGTTCCCCTGACCGGAAGGCATGGGCCCCTGGAGTGGGAGTTAAGAGTTTTCCAGGAACACCAAGTTTTGCACTAATTAGAGGAAAGCACAGAAGGATTCCCTTTGGTGGGATGGTTTTGGGGGCATGGCATTGTGCATGCTGCACGATGCCTGGGAGCAACACAGGGCTCCTGTCCCCCAGAAGGTGTTGGAAATTCACTCTGCAGTCACAAGTAATTATATTGAACTGTAGAGATGAAAAAGAAATCTGTTTTATTGTTGACAAAACTTGGAATCGTTCAGTATAACAGGGGAGTTCAAATAACCACATATTTAGTGATGGTGACAAAAAGAGTGATTTTAAAAAAGAGATGCTCAAAGGTGTCCACTGAAGGATGCTGTAGGACAGAGGGTGCTGCATTCATCCCACCAAACCCAACCCCAGTACATTCCCATTCCCAGCTCCAGCAGCACAGACATGCAGCCCTTCACCACCATCAAGGGGAGATACAGGAAAAAAGGTTTAACAGCAAAGTGATCTTTTTAGCTCTATTATTAACATTATGGGTACTTATTTCTCCTCCCTGTTTAAAAAGTGGCAGAGTGAGCAGCCGAGACCCGTGTCCCTGGTTTCAATTACACCGAGAGCAGATTCAAACAGGCTGCTGCGCTGTAAATATGAGGGGGGCCCTCTCTGTAAATCGTAAAATTGAATTCTAAAATTTCATGTTAAGAGCCTTGTCTTTGCATAATGGATTGCGCTGCCATCTATCACGGTGACACTTACAAGTCACAGCTGAAAAAGTACTTTATTAGATTTTTTTTTATTTTTATTTTTAACTATGTTGATTTATTCTGGTTACACTCTCTGTATAATAGACAGAGTAGAATCTCACCCGGTTCCCTAAGCTCAATAGAGCAACTACAGGATATATGACAGAAATCCCTCACTGCTTCCAACCTACAGCCAGACAGGTCCTGGGGATGGCTCTCAATCTGTGGCTTTAAACCCAAATCAAGCACCAGGCTTGTAATGACCTTCATCTTGTTAGCTCCTGCCTGGTATAATTTAGGTTTGTTGTCCCATTTTCGTGGTGGCTCTATCAATAGTTGTGATGACACAGATATGATGAACTGTATGATTCCCTCTGGTCATCACTGATTAATGATTTTTCCAAGCTCTAATCTTCAATTGCAAAGGACAAAAATAAAAATTAAAAAAAAAAAAAAGAACTTAGAGGAAACAAATACTGTGTCATTTCTTGCAATGTCAAATTAGATTCGCTCTGTCCAGGTTGAGCATGCAGGATATATCACAGATGTAGAGCCATCATGGCACCAACTTGTGTCCAAATCCAGTCGATCCCATTACTGGTACATCTCCAAATGAAGCTCATTTTGGCACCAGCAGTGGCTATGGAGGGTTGAAGCCACCAGCCTTCACCTACCACTCCTATCAGGACTGACCAGTATGGGATGTTGGAATTGGTCCTCCAGCTTTGGTCCCAAGCCTTCACACAGCTCTTCAATATGAAGACATTCCCAGGAGTTTGAAGTAATTCAAGCAAGTTCCTTTGCATTTTGAAGTGGTTCCTCTTTTTGGGAATCTCCAAGTCAAACCATGAATGCATATAAGGCCGAAACCATGTTCTGTGATTCTCTGTAGCGATGGTCATGCACTTGATTGGCTTTCAGAAGTGCATCAAGAGCCATGGGATATGGGGCTTAGCTCAGTGGGATTGGTGTCCAAAGCCTTCCAGAAGTGAAGCATCCACTGTCCATAAGCAAAACAAGAAGGGTTGGGAAGCCATGATGTGGTCCTGCAGGGAGGCAAATGGGGTTGCGCAAGGGCTACATGGCCAGGAGTTGAATGTAAATGCTTGGTAACAGCATTAAGCAGTCCCTTACTTTGGCTCAGGGTTTGGCTCAGCACTTGTTATGTTATAGCTTCCTCCTTTAAGTTCCATGGAAAAACAGCAGAGTCCTGTAGAAAAAGCACTTTTCATTAACAAAGGAGGAAATTTAGGGCTTCAAGACTGAAAATGTTTGTTTCTAGTTTCACCGCATAAGTAGAGTGGAAATGTTGAAGGTTTCACAGTGGACAAAGTTTCAGAAATAGAATCACATAATCACCAAAAGGTTGGCAGAGACCTCTGGGTTCTCTGCCCAGCCCCTGCTCTAGCAGGGGCACCTAGAACCCTGCCCAGTAGATGTCTTCAGATAGGTCTGTACCCATCACTGAAGAGCCATCCTTTTCTTTTTTTCTTTTTCCAGTTAAAAACTTTGATAAATCAAAGAACATCACCTATATATACATACAAATATATATATGTATTTTTTTTTCCTTTTTTTGACATGTTGTCAATAGTTCCATATAGGGTGCAGGTCTGCAGAGCTTGGGCATGCAGAGAAGAGCAGCCTGTTCTGCCTGCACCATGGTGGGTGGGACCATGAGACTCAAAAAATGGGTGAGCTCCTCAAAGACATTACCTCCTGTAATAACCTGAAGAGTCTGTAAGGCTGTAGAGGTGCCATCTCAGGCTGACAGTGTTCCAGTAGGAAATTTTCACACTCAGACCTCTTTCCTTGATGGTGTGGTTTTTTCTTGCTCTGTTCCTGCTAGCATTGTAACACATGGATGGGGATGAAAGTAGGCGCACCGCTTCTCTTCAGAGCCACTTGGACAGGAGCACTGGGTAGGATGTATATGGGACATTTATGCCTTTCCATTCATCTTCCCATATATCTCTTTTTGCTCCACGTGTGCTCTTTTAGCTACTTGAAGCCACCACAAAATCGAGGAGCTGTGGGAATGCTAGTGTTTCCCAGGGAGGGGAGCTGGTCAGCCCTGAGAAGGCAACGCTGCCTCTGAGTGGCAGCTGCTGTTTGCTTGATGTTGCCCCAATCCCCACCAGAGCATCCTCACATCAGCCGAGGCTTGTCAAGGGCTCTATCCCAACAACACAAGCGGTGATGCCATGGCTTTTTCATCAATGACTGCCGAAGCCCTGAGTGGTGCTGCTGCTCCCACCTGGCTCTACCAGGGCTGGATGCCCTTTCTAACCCAGTTGCCTGTGATTCACTCCTGCTAAAGCATAAAGGTTGCATGCGGCAAGGGGTGGTGGCGATTAGGACATTGGTTATGGCATCAGCAATATCACCCTTGCTGCAGACAGGAGAGATGGCCAGATTCAGGGCTGTACCAGTGAGTGGCTCCAAGGAGGGTCAGCCCTGGTCTCTGCAGTTGCCACAATACAAATGATGGTGAATTGGAGGAGGAATAGTCTGCTGGGGGAATTTGCATCCCATCACCTTCCTCCTGGCAAATGCCCAGGATCAGAGAGGCAAGGCAGCTGGAGCTGTCGGCCAGCATCTACAGGGAAACTGGGACTGCATTGGGGTTGCCCACATCTCACTGCTCAAGCAGTGCATGTCCGATGTGCATTATCTTGGGGAATGGAGCCTGCAGAGAAGTATCAGGCTGGGTTGAGGATGCCAGCAGTAGTGGCTCTGAGGACATGAGTTGTAGGGTGCCGAGCAAAAGAACAGCCTTGGCCTGGTTTCACATGTCTCTGCAAATCCAGAAAAAAAAAAAACAACGAAGTGGATGAGGAAAAAAAAGATCAGGATTGATATGTTCTCAGAGAGGCACAATGAGATCTCTCAGAGTCAGGATACATACGTGTCAGTGTGATGGAGATGCCTGTTCAGGACCGGGGTTGGCCACCTCCAGCCATAGCCCCAGTGAGAGATGGGCAATATCTCTGCCTGCAGGAATGGCCCCTGGCTACCATGGGGCTGCTGCAGGCAGGGAAGAGGATGCTCGGCTCATCTCCTCGTTCCCTTGAATTTCAAGGACTCTTGCAAATACCAGAGCACAGAGGTTATGTGAATACAAATTACATTAGCATGCTGAGTAACTCTGTCAGCAGTTTCTCATTAAAGCACTTGGTCCCCTCCGTAGTGGGCATTTCCATCCAAATTTCCCCCTCTGCACTGCTAACAGTCAACTGGGCTCTCCATTAAACTCAATCTTGTGTAAGAAACAGTGAGAGGGTTGACTCCAGCATTCCCCTTCTTGTCCCACCACGCACAAGCTGTTGCTACTTATTAAACGTTTTAAAATCCCTGCTGCCAAAGTCCCCTAGAGACATTTATCTGCCATAGTCATAAATGACTTGCCAGCATGCTACTCAAAACTGCATTTCCCAGCCAATAAATACAAGCTCTAGAATCAGGAAAAGCAGGGTTTGGCTTGCTCTAATTTTCAGTGGTATGTCACTGGGATACTGTAACTACTTTTAAATTCAAATCAGCTTCCTAAAAATTAACTGGTTTTATCAGATACAGCACAGTGGACTGTTAAACACGTAGCCTCATGTACTGAAACACTATACATTTAATGAAGTAATGCCATTAGCAAATGTACAACATGGGTGCATTAAATCCACCTATAGAACAGCTCTACGTATGAGAGAGGATTTATTTCAGCTTTTCTCAATAGAGCAGGAGTCCCTTTCTTGGCTTTTGCTAGGTTTTAACTAAAACCAGGATTTGCACACACACAAGAAAACAAACAAAAAGTATCTACTCTCATAATAAAAAAAGACTGATTTTTTTTCTTTTTTTATTCCAGTTCAGGAAGGAAGAGAATCATCTTGCAAGTTAATATAATCAGCTCCTTCGCCTCTATAATCTACTTCTGCTCAGCAGGAGCCCCCAAAAAACACTCTTAAGTCCCAAGTGAAACGTGAAAACTACTTGTAACGTCTCTTTTGAGGCACATGATTCAGACGGTCGCTTTCGGAGTTCAGGAATCAGTGTCATCTTCCTTTTCCTTTCTTCTCAGAAAGAGCTCTCCGGCACGCCGTGGGCTCCCTATGTTTTGGGTGGAAGGCTATCTGTCCCTGCCCCAGATCAGAAAGGGTTAGGATGACACAAGTTAGCACAGACACCCATTTCTCACTTCACACCTAAGGACGTACGTTGACGACTCCTCACTTCAAATTCCTCACAAAGGGGAAAAATAAAAAGGACAAGAGACAGTAAATTTCACTGTGATCACACTACGGCAAAATATTCCTTCTGTTCATTGCAAAAAACGTGTGAAGGCCAAATTAAAGGGGAAAAAAAGTTATGTTGCATGAGTTACAGTGCAACTGTATTATTCCTTCTCTTTCTAATTTTCCTCCCCCCCCACCTTGTTCAGTTTAGAAAAAGGATTGAGTACAACACAGTCAGGTAAGTGGCCACAAAAGAGTAGCTGTCTTTGGCAAGAAGTCACCGTATCGACCCTCTCTGTCACCTTCTGCCCATTTCACTCTGTCTCATGAAGTGGATGTTGTTGGCGCTGTCTGAGAGTTCTGGGTACTGCTCCACTGAGATCACAAAATAGCCGTCGTAGCCCTGTACCCGGCCTGTGTTTAGCACTTGCTGCTTCTCCCCTTCTGTCCACGAGCGAATCCCCTCCTCCCCATCCCTCAATCTCTGTTGTTCCCGGGCCCAAGCTTGGGCCACAGCGCGCTGCCGGGCCAGCTCCAGGACACGGGCCTTCTCCTCGTCCAAAGTGGTCCCGTAGCGAGTGTTCAGACACAGCGCGCCATACTGCAGCTGGATGTCCGTGTAACGTCTAGTCCTTCCACCCAGCACTGTGTTGATCTGGGACACCGTGACGTTGACACCATTCTCCAGGGTCCTCCGCCCGCCACTGAGGCCTAAGATGGACAAGTCGCCCTCTGACGGGCCCTGCTTGATGAAGTAGTGCGTGTCCACCCCGTCGATGGTGAAGTGCAAGTTCTCTAGGTAATGGGCATTGTTCAAGATGGCGGCGATCCTCCGCCCGTCCTCATTGGCCACACTGATGATGTCGGTGGCCACGCGCCCGTCCTTCATGGCAAACTTGACGCCTTTGCCGAAGATAGAGCCTCCGGAGGCGAAGTTCTTGTTCTTCTTGACCTGCTGGCACCCGGCGATGCTGGAGCTGTAGATCCGTTCGAAGCGCTCAAGGGTGACAAAGGCCTTCAGCTGCTTCTGCACTTCACACTGGACCCCTAAAATTGACTGAGAACAGAAAGAAGAGAAAGATTAATTAGAAGGAGATGCCCAATGACCTGAAAGCACTGTTTAACATGATGGAGACCAGCGGAGTCATAGAATCATAAAATCGTTTGAGTTGGAAGGGACCCTTCAAGGCCATCTAATTCAACTCCCCTGCAATGAGCAGGGACACCCACAGCTCCATCGGGTGCTCAGAGCCCCATCCAGCCTGACTTTGAATGTTTCCAACAATATTTAATGAAGAGCTCCACGTTTTTTTTTTTTTTTTTTCCCCACCTTGCCTTTTTTTAGATCTTCAATTCTTTGTAGTGGAAAAGAGCTGTTGTCAGGTTATTCCCCCTGATACTCAATGTTTCAATAAATAGAATTGTATTTACACTTACAGACCGAAGGAGATAAAGGGAAAAATGAGTTTTTGCCTTAATGCTGTGAGGGTCTAGTTTGGACTCCGACAGCTGAGCTATTATTTTGTGCTTCAGTGTTCTCCATCTGTAAATAAGAAATTGTTCCTAGAGAATCTAGGGGCCATTATGCTTTATAAAATGCTTTGAGGTTTCTGTGTCAAAGTATCAAAGTATTTGTAACAGTTCCCTCTATCTTAATTTCTCCTTGTGCCACCTTTCAATGTCCTGCATTGCACGTATGACACTCAAAGTTGCCACAATCCCTCTATATCCCATTCTAGCTTGGCCAAAGCAGGTTGTTCAAAACTCAAGGAGGACCCTAAATCCAACCATTTCCCACAAACCCTGTACAATGTTCCACACCTTTGTTTGAGTTTTGGCTTATACGGAGGAAACACTGCAGGGATACGACAGCCTGGATCATTTGTAGTCAGGTATAATACAAAGTCACTTTTGCTGTTAGCGTATAATGGAGCAAGCACAGAGCGAGTCAGCAGCTCATCATTACGGCAAAATGTCTCTGGAAATGCTCTCATCAATTCATGGCAGCGCAGTCTTCTTACAGACCCTTGCTCATGAACAATTATTTGCTCAAATTTCATGAAAGCAAGAGGATGCTACAACAAAACTCTCCTGGCACTGCCAATGGCTCAGTTCAATAATGTAATGACATCCAGGATTAAAAATAGGCTACAAAGGAAAGTTTGCTGCACTCCAATTATTTTGAGGAAATTTAACATCCATGAAGGGTATTGCCTTAAACAGTCCACAAGCTAAAGGCTCACATCCTTACCTGGCTGTCAAAAGACAATTCACACAATACAGGCACTGCAACATGGATCTCTTTGCAATGATTTATCAAATGGTGGGGGAAGGGAAATAAACCCTCACTTTCATGGTGGCCATTTCTAGGGAAAGGTTTCAAAGCACAGGGGAAATAAAATTAAGGATTTAGCATAACTCTCCTGGTGGTTGTGAGCAGTTTGCTCTGTGAAGGAGAAAATTATAAGGGAACATAGATATACAAGTTCAAGGACGCATTTTGGGTTTATTCAAGTTAAAATATCTAAAACCTAAGAGGGACTTCTATTCATAGTGACAGGAAAGATGGAGAAATCCCCTCCACTCCCCCTTTCCATTGCTAGCACAATAGCCAGAGAAGCAATAGGAGCTCTTTCTGGTTCTCCCTGTGCTGTCTGTGGGGGATCTCATGCACAGCCTAGAGAGTGACATAATTAACAGATGGATGGGGAGCCAAGTCGAGCCTCCCCACCAGATGAACAAGAACTCTAATTATGCTAAAGTTGGACATAATTAATGTAGATGTCACCAATGATGGACATGGGACAATGAGCTTTTCAGGCTCCATGAAGCACACTTATAAATAAGCGTATATTGCACACCCTTGGGTAGGTATTTCATTTTCAGAGAGACTTAGATGGGGATGTACTCTTCTCACATGCTTTTCATAAGATTTGACTCTAGGTGATCCTTGCTCAGTACCCAGGCGTGCCCTGTTGCTCCTCCAACTGGCTCAGTAACTTTTACAAACAATGGGAAAAAGCCTCTCTCATTACTCACTTTGAATCACCATTTAGTGCAGGATCCTTCATTGAAGAATGTTAATAAGGTCTTCTGCACTGCATTTCTACATCTTGGGGTAATTTATGTGCACCATCTCTCTATACACATCACTACGTTTACTGGAAGTGATAAGGGATCCCTAGAATAAATTGCAACATCTACTCAATATTGTCCTGAGGGAGGAAACTTTGAAAAACTAGGCAGTGGCAGCCATGGTTTGGACAAGAATGTTATAGTTCATAATGACATATTCATAAATGACAGATGCTTGGGCAGCGAGGTTTTGCACTGGGTCTCCTATCATTCACCCTGGTTAATTTTTATCCTGGTTTATGTCATGCTGGTATGACTTCAGACCCCTCCAGCTGCTCTCTCCAAGACATGTTTCCTAACTCTCTAGGTCACTGACACCTAGCCTCAGAGCCAGGGACTGAACCTAGCCTGCTTCTCCTTGGCAGCAGAGACACACTCAAAGATGTTTGGGATTCTAGTGATGACAAGAACTGTGCAGCAAAGTATAACAGATGATGTCCTAGAGTTTGCCACTAATTCAGGAAGGATTGTAGCCTGGTTGACACACGCTGTGACACAGAAGGTACCACAACCAGCAGCTGTGACACGATCTACCTTCATCAACCTTCACAGCCCACTGCGTGGGACTCTCTGGTCTGAGATCTAATTTTTCAATTTTCAATTTTATTTTCAAATATTCTATACATTTGAATTTAGATCAGCAATGGTCCATTGCAGAAGGAAAGCCAGATTCTGAAAGTCTTTTTCATTTTTTTCCCCTCAACTTATTGACACATTAATAGAATACAGGGCCTTTCCTTTGTCTAATAACAAGATGCCTTCATGGTATTATATGAAATCACACAATTTGCACAGCTCCACTGTTCATCTGGATATCATTTAGAAAGAAAATAAGCAGCACTCACCCCTCTTCTGGCAGGACTTGGAGGTTTAATGGATTACACGTGAGCTAACAGCAATGCACTGTCACTTTCTGCCTAAGCACACTTAGGATGTAAGGCCAACAGTTTTGTTGGTCCTCTCTACATCCATCCAGAACGCATCTCCTCTGTACAGGAAGAGTATTTTTCCTGCTGCATGTGCAATGGCAGGACTATTACTGACATTACTGGTGGCTAAGATAGAGATGAAAGGACTGACCAAAGCCACAGAAATCCATCAGTGTGTCTACTTAGAGGCACTGCAGGTGGGAAGTTTGTAAGGTTGGGGTCTTGATCACTTTTGCTGGCAAAGAAACTGGGTATAGAATCATAGAATGGCTTGGGTTGAAAGGGATCTTAAAGATCACCTATTTCCACCTGCCCTATAGCTGCACCACTGGCAGGCTGCAGAGGATGTACAGAACTAGCACACATGGTGACACCAACATCCACAGGCCTTAGTCTTGATTTCAATTCTAGCCCCAGGCAGCTGATCATTGGAACAGTGCTTTGGGCTCCACTGTAGACTCACCCAAATGGTGGTATCTCATGTCATTTTACACACCGCAGGGAGCCCTGCTGGCCCATCACTTGTTGCTTTAAAGCAGTGCAGGTCACCATTCTAGTAGTCATGAGGAAGGCCAGGAGGCTCTGTGACACCTCAAATGGCATCAACAACTGACAACGCAAATCTCTGTTGGTTATAATGGAAGTCTGGACACCAAGTTCACAAGCAGAGACCTAAATTCTGGTGTCTTAAGTTAGAGCAAAATCACATCCAAATGGCTTCTCATTGGATACTGGTTACTGGCCTTCTAGTATATGCCCTTTTACATCATGATGTAGTCTCTCCCTTAGGGAAGTGGGGGAACAGAGGAAGCAGGAGAACGCTCACAGCACAGTAATGATGAACATCATCACTTAACTACTCTAATAATAAAACACATCTCTATTATCTTGAAAATGAGCACAGGATGACTTTGAAATGACTTTTTAAGTGCATTTCTTTGATAAAGGAATGTATTTGGGAACAGCAACTTTTTAAAAAGAAAAGCAAACTCATTCAATATAAGAAAAAAAATACTCAATTCAGGCAAGCCATGGCATAGCGAGCTGGTATGCTCTGCTGTTAATATAAAGGGGGTGGAGGCAAACAGATTACATGCAGTTCAAAGAGGCAGTGTATCCCTGACTTTGAAATTACCATTTCTGTTTCATCTCAGAACTCATTTCAATGAACTGGCAGGGAAAGGAAACAGAAAATTTCCATCCAAGGCTGCAGTGGTATATAGTATTCTCTAAAAAAACGCCACTGCTTTTAGCTACTATAAAGGAAGGTGTCTGTAAAATCAGCATTAAGGAAGAAAGAGAGGAATTCATAGTTATTGTATTTCAATATTTGTTCTTAGATGTGAGTGACAAATAGGCTGGGTTTGTTTTTCCTCACGGCCTCTTTTAATCAGATGTCCTTAGGTGACATTTCACTTTATCTAGTAACAACCCGTTGGAGAGAAGAGAATGACCTTCATCATTTCTTTGCTGCTGCACAGAGCTCAAGAGTACAGCACATTACAGAGCTCTCTGAAAAGCCTCTTGCATTTTCCCTGCACCTCTTGAGGATTTGAAATACCACAGCAAGATCCTATCATCTGTTGTTTTTAAATACCGCCTTCCAGTGTGAGACTGAAAGCTTTAATTTCCCATCAAGGATCCAAGATGTGCAATACGTGAATACGTTTCCAAGTTTCTCTGTATCCCCTGCCATTACACACAGATAGGTGTTTCTCTTACTGCCATATGGATCACAATGCAGAAAGTCAGTTCTTTTGAAATAACTGGCCCAAGCTACGACTCTTTTCACTGTCTTTGAGACTTCAACTCTCTTCTCCACATCAGATTGAGTGAAAATTGGCTAAAATGTTGGTAAAATGTATCAAGTGGCTGATGGATAGACATGGAGATGGCCCAAGCCCAGGACAAAGCACAACCCCATGAATGATGAGCACTGGCAGAGCCAATTCCTCAAAAGGGGAAGAATGTCCCTGGGAGAGGCCATGCAGAAAGCCCAGCAAAATGCAGAATGCCTCCAAAATGCTGCTCTATAAGGAATGTGGCAATCTGGTCCTGCAAAGAACAGAACTCTTCCTGGAGGCACAGTGCTCATGGGGTGGAGAGAAGCACAGATAATATGAGGTTTTCAAGAACCGTGGAGATGTGTCACTGAGGGACATGGCAGCCATGGTGCGGATGGGCTGATGGTTGGACTACATGAGCTTAGAGGTCTTTTCCAACCTTAGTGATTCTGTAATTCTGTGATGTAGCTAACAAGATATGCACTGCTTCACTAACATCCCACATTGCAAATAGAGTTGTTTTGGCTCCGGCAATTACCTGACAGTTCAACAAGACAAAAGGTAAGGGGGCAAAAAAGAAAAAAAACACAAGAAATTGGATTCAGGTGCAGCAGCTCCACAATTTGCCAGGGGTCACCCAGCATCCCCTGTGGCCAATAACACCGAATTTGTTCAACAAACAATACAGTTTCAGCCTCATGGTTGCAGGGAGGGTGGGGGAAAAGTGCTGCACCACAGTGTATTGGATTTTAAATGTCACTGCAGAGCTGCAGGGGGTTAGCACGAGCTTTATGACATGCTGAGCTGGTGGAGGCTCAAAGCCAGAATTATCTCTCCCATCTTGCAGCCCTGCAAGGCAAGCACCAAAAATGTTTGGAAGGAGATGCTAAGACCCTCTGGTTATGCACGCTGAAGAGATACGGTGCAGCCATTTGCAAGGAGTTGGCTGCTTTGCTGTTATGCTCCGGCTATTCATTCCTCTCTGATAAAAGAACTCACTCAATCTGCCAGCTGAGGCTTTGATCAGTGGAGCCAGCGGAGTAACGCACATTTTCTTTGGTCTATCACAAGGGGGGATGTGACCCAGAGAAACTAGGGATTGGAAGAAGCAGAGATGAGAGAGCTGTGGTACATCACGCAGAGAATATCCCTGTATTTCAAACAGAATGGGCATTGTCCAGTGCCTTGTCCAGGCTACTTTTAAATGATAGAGGATCTGCGGCTTCTTCCAAATGCTCTGGAAAGCCATTCCGCAGTGAGATCAATCTCATTAAATGAAAATATTTCCTAAGCTTCCCTTTAACTTTGTTTAATTTTGTCATTTGCCACCTAAGACTTTAAAAAGTTTGAATTTTATTCCACACGCTTTGTAGAATCATAAAGGTTGGAAAAGCCCACTAAGATCCCCAAGTCCAACCCCAACCCATCCCCACCATGCCCACTGACCATGTCTCTCAGTGCCACATCTCTGCAGTTCTTGAACACCTCCAGGGATGGTGACTCCACCAGCTCCCTGGGCAGCCTGTGCCAATGATGCAGAGAGGATCACTATGAAGGAGCACTGATTGCTTCTGGGGTGTGTGTGGGAGGGCTGGGAGCAAACAGGACTGAAACATCAGTGTTGGATACATGGGTACGTTTAGGAGAAAATGGATCGTAAGTTGAAGTATTATATGTGAATGAGTTCATTTTATGCAAATATATGTCTACAGTATGTTGGGTGTGACAGAAAGGAAGGGAATTCTGCTCTACAGCATTTGAGAGCCACTTGCTATCACAGCATGATCCTGCAGCTGTAGTTTAAAATACAAATGCTCATGTTTTGTTGCTGTCATAACACGGGGGAAGAATATGAAACAACCTGCAACAGTTAAATTCCATTTTCAGTACCGTGAATGTAAAGTGACTCATCTGGAAGCACAACAGCTGCAGAAAGCCCCTATCCACCAAGCAGGTCCCTACACAGAGCTCACTGCAGCTTCCTGGCTTACAGACCCAAAGGGGACAGGGAGACTTCTCTCTTTATTGCTCATTCAGGCACATTCACCTAAAATGGGCGGCTGGAAGGGAGGGCTCCTTGGTTTTTATTTCCAGCTTCTGTATGAACAAGTGTCAGACTTCATCTCAAGCTGTCCATTAAATTACCTGGTTGTTCAGTAAGCTTAACAGTAATACTGAAATGATATAATAATAACAATATTATTTCTATTAATCTCTGTATGTGTTATTATGTACTGTACATAATAATTTACAGGCAATCTTTTGTGCAGCCTCTGAAGGAGTGCTCCCTGTTTGCCTTCTCCTGCACAGCTTTGCCTGGGGAGATGCTGTGTCACAGCAATGAGGGGGAGAAATCCTGAGGCTATTTCTCATTTCAAAAATCATATCTGTTAGCACTTCACTGTTTAACCTAAAGAAGAGAGAAACAAAAGAGGAGTCTGAGCTCTGAAACACAGCTGAGCTCCTGTGGCGTCAAGGTTTTCAAGCATCAACTCAGCCAGGGTATCAAAAGGCATAGATCCTTCTGTCCCCTTCTATTATAAAGTGATATGTCTTAATTTCCAGGAGTTGGACTCGATTGTCACGGGTCCCTTCCAATCCAGGATATTCTATGATTCTGTGATTAATTCAAATCTCTCTTACTGATCCACAAGGGTGGATAGTGATAGGACAAGGGGGAATGGATTTAAACTGAGACAGGGGAGGTTTAGGTTAGATATTAGGAG
>JAOWBP010000001.1:152080891-152104827 GCA_028571105.1 Tragopan temminckii | reverse complement strand
AGAGAAGAGAAGAGAAGAGAAGAGAAGAGAAGAGAAGAGAAGAGAAGAGAAGAGAAGAGAAGAGAAGAGAAGAGAGCTCAGTTAATGTACAGAAGAAGGGAGTCAAGGGTGCTTCAGCCTGCCAGAGTTGGCTGAAAATATCCAGACTGCAATGTTTCAGGAAGAATGTTCATACATACTTCTCACTTGGTCAACAGTCATAAAAATGAGAGAAACAAAAGGCTGATTTCTAATGGTTCCCTATTTCTTCCACCAGTTGTAGAGCTATTCGTGCTTTTGATATTCCCATCAGAAATCTCCGATGCTATTAATAAAGGCCTATGACTCTTTTGGGATGTTTCCCTCCCTTCATACTCTGTCCTGCCCTGAGATCTTTGTTCCTGTCCCTGCCCTGAGGGGACATCTCAGCCCCAGCAAAACGACACCAGAAAGACCCCAAGACTGGAGAAACACCCAGGAAAAGATGATGAATGTGATGGACTGCAGGTTGGTCTTGTTACAGACCTTACAGATCCTCCTTAAGCGAGACCTTTGAGATGCATGCCCCATCATCCTCCTCCATGCCCCGGATGGTTCAAGAAAAAATAGCCAGCACAACAGGATACAAAAAGCTAGTGTAATAATAGTGACAGGATAATCGCCTTTGTTCGTTATTAATTTCCTTTTAGCTGGTTTTATTGAGACTCAGTCTTAGGTGCTGATGAATTAACATGAATTGCCATCTTATTAATGGCTCCTGCTCTAATCTTCCTTGTGATAAGAAAGATCGAGGTGAAAATTCTCAACAGAAGTTTCATTTTCTGGCAGTTTTTTAATTATAATTATTGAGGTTTTTTTTTTTTTCTTTTTTTCTTTTCTTTCTTTTTTTTTTTTTTTTTCCTTTTAATTGTAATTAACTAACAGTTGAGAAAGTCAGGCTTGCAGTGTCACCTGCAATTGCTAGGGTCCAAGCTGCAGCTGTAATTTAAAGGGCTGGAATAATCACATAATTACTCTGCAGTGATTATAGGAGACTTGCATGGTCAGTGGATAAGAGAGATTAAATGGCAGTGTGAGAAAAGATGCAGACATATGTTGCTAGTTAAGTTAACTGCTTCATATTAATCCTGGCCCAAACAGAGAAAGTGCTATACTTCTGCCAAAGGACTGGATCCACAAAATCCTTGCCCACACTGCAGGGAGCACAAAGAACCAGTGCCCTAGTTCCAGTGAATGGCAAAAGTAGTTTTAAAGGAGGAAACAGGACGTAGGAGGGTTAAGTCCTGGGGGAAATTTCCTTTTCCAGCACTGCTGAGACAGCCTGGCATGCATTCCCTTGGGATGAAGAAGCAAACTTCATGGGCTGCAGCAGGAGGTGGGTCTGGAGTAGAGGACTGGAGGTCTGATGGAGTGTTTGACCCACCAGGACTTCTCCCTAGGAGGCAGAGCGTGGTAACTAAATCACACCGCATTTGTGCTTTATAGCAAGGTATTCTGAATCAGTCCTGAATGCTTGACAGCACAGGTCAGGTGTGCTTGTGTGTGTGTCTCAAGCTGTTTCCCATTCCTCAGCCTGCAAAGGCAGAGGGGGGATTTTACGGCTGTGACTGATTCTTTGCTAAAAGAAAGCCTGTACATTGCGATCAATTTTGTTAATGAGAGAGGGAGCCTGGGCATGGGTAGGGATGATGCAACTCTTATTTTCATATGAGAACTATTAGGGACATGCCTGTTCCCACCCCAGCTGGGCAAACAGGACTCACTGTGCCTCTTCACTTGCCCCAGTACTCGCTCACAGGTCTGATCCTGCACATGCAGTACGGCTCAGATGAATGAGTACATGTCAAACTGAGGTTCAAGGTGGCCTTGGGCTTCAAAAGAATGCAGCTCAGAGCCTGATCTTTGCCGAATGGGCTGGAATGGGCTGCCCAGGGAGGTGGTGGAGTCACCGACCCTGGAGGTGTTCAAGAAACATTTAGATGTTGTGTTGAGGGACGTGATTTAGTGAGAACTATTGGTTGTTGATGGATGGTTGGACTGGATGATCTTGCAGATCTTTTCCAACCTTGGTGATTCTATGAATCCATTGTGCACGTTTGGGTGCTGCAAGGCGGTGTGAGGCATCTTCCTCCTGCTCCCAGCCTTGTTCTGGGTTCTCTGCTGATGAGACTGCACCACAGGCAGCAAAGCTCATTAAAACAGCAGGGAACTGACCTAGCATGGAGCAAGTGGGATCCCTTCTTGCTAGTTTTTCAACTGGGTATATCCACTTGTGGGAGTATCCACCCAGAGCTGCCACCAGGAGAGTGATGAGGGCAACCACCATGCATGAGGACAGGGCTTGGTCAAGAGAGGGACATTTCAGCTGCTGTGCAGAGGCGACTCTTGGAGATGTCAGCAAAGACAGAGTTTCCCAGGGAGGTGGCTGCCTCTGTTTCTCTAAAAGTTCTGGGCAAAAAAAAAAAAACAACCCAAACTTGCAATGAGATACAAAATGCTTTAAATCCAGATGGGCTCAGTTGGTGGGGAAGTGGGGCAGTCTAAAATCTGCTTTCCAAACACCGCTGTGTTATCAGTTGCACAGGTACAGTGTACACAAGGTGAATAAAGGCTGGATGGGAGAGGAATAGTAATGCACTGCAAACAAGTTTGTGCTAAGTGGCTTAGGGTTCATCCCGTCCAACTTTTAAATACCGATCTCTGCTGTTTTCACCTTCCAAAGCACATAAACTGTTGATTTTGATTAGTAAATGAATTTATCCAGATAAGCTTTTAGCCATCTGCTAACAGCAAGACGTGTCCCCCCACCTCGTCCTTTGACATTCAGAACTTGTGTGGTTTTGGTGCAGGGGGAGGACTGTGGGGTATCCATGCTGACATGAATCCAAACCATCCAGCACAGCCCCATCCTTGGGAGTACCCTCTGTGGTACAAGCATGCATAGCACATCCTCTCTCTGAAAATCTGTCCCGAGTTCCATAAATCAGCCTCATAAACAACTATGCAATGGGCCCCCAGCTATGTTGCAGAAGACATTGCGGTGGGGATGTGTGGTGGCACCCAGCTGTGTGGTTGAGCAATTTCCAGACCAGCTGTGTTTAGAGCTGTTAATAGCAGGAGCAGAGAGGGCAGGATTCATGAATTTTTGCTCTCTGTTCTGCAGGGAGAGGCTGTGTTTTGTTTCCTAAGTGTGAAAGAAACTGGAGAGAGACCCCAGAAAGGAGGCAGAGCTCCCCTATGCATCAGGAGTCCTCAGGGGCTGGAGGCAGCTTCCCTGCTCCCTGTTCAACAGGTTTACCTATTGAACCATCTTCACTGCTCATACTGTTCTTCAGCCCATTGTCTCCGAGTTAACCTCAAAATTAACATGACTATTCTTGCTTACCAGGCTTCAGAAACCTCACAGCTAGGGGAGGCACTTCCAATCCTTCAGCGTTCCTTACTGCACAAGGAAATTTCTTTGAAGCCAACAGGCATGGAAGAAATAATTCTACGACAGTTAACATCCAGGCCATACAGCAGAGCTCCTGAAAGGTAAAACTGAAAAAGTAAAAGGTAAAGAAATGGTAAAACCCAAAGTCCACAGTAAAGTTTTGTTTGGAAACCAATACACAGTGATTGTGCAGCAAAGGATGAAGAGATCTGAAGAGCCCTTTAGTTCCCATCACCCAGATCTGGAGATCTTTTGTAAATGTTTTGGTCTAGAGTAACTAATAATAGATGAGTGACTGTTCATAGTTATTCTAGAAGAATAGAAGGAGTAATTAATAACAGAAGTCAATTAAAGCTGTTTTAGTGCATTTTGGATGGGAGAAAACATTTTTTTTTGGGCTGAGCCTGTTCTCTTTAGCGTCAAGTGAATTTCTTACTATTATTTTCAATGACAAAGGGCAGTTGAGTTGCAGCCAGTATTTAGTAGGAAATTTGGAAGTATTCTCAAACTCTTCTACAAGCCATGGGCCCTGCTTGATTTGATTGTCCAAATCCACCAAAGCTCTCAGCCACACAGTGGATTCAGAAGCAATTTAAGAGCTCATTACCTCTAATTTGTTTTTAATTCTTTTCACTGAAACCCAGCAAGCTGCTAGCAGTCTCTGAGTGATTACAGGGACTATTCCTGGTAAACAAAGATCCTTGGAAGGAGGCAGAAACCTATCAGCAGGATGTGGGGCCATTTCATGCCACTGTATTCAAGCTGTCTCCTTGCAGCATCCCATCCAGATAGTGGCTGTGCAAGATTGGTTGGTGGCAGCCAACACCTTACACATGAGCATGTCAACCGTTTCCCCAGTTTATCAGGAAAATTGGGGATGATGAGCTTTTCTGTCCTTTGTAATAAGGGCTCTGGTTGGTTTTGACCTCATAACACAGGCTGGCATCAGATTCATCTACCCTGTCCTCTGTCTGCAGCACACAGTAGGACTAAATGTTCTGCTTTAATTAAAGTCATTCAGCTTCATGTAGGTGGTGTATAGGGAGGTGATGCACCTGTGATGTACAGGAGGGGAGACTATTTCATCAAATGGTCGTCTTTTCATCTTGAACCTGTGTGTCCTTCATTGTGTTCACTGAAAGATTAAAAGACCTTCACCTTTTAATATTTCTCTTCGTGCAGAAAATGGGGAGTCTGCTCCTGCACTAAAATGGTGCCCTTACGTTCCTAGCCTGATGCACAGATCCATGGCAAGAGGTTCGGACTGCTCCTGTCCTTGTAAGCATTAGCTATAGCCAACCTCATCACAGACACGTCTGACCCATGTAGATGGAGCCAAGGCTCCCGGAGGACACCATGAACTATGTACTCATGGCAGGTAATGAGGACATAAAATCACAGGATGGTTTGGATAGGAAGAGATCTTAAAGCCCATCTAGTCCCATCTCCTGTAATGAGCAGGGACACCTCCCACCAGATCAGACTGCTCAAAGCTCCATCCAGCCTGGCACAGAGCACTGCTGGGGATGGGGCACCCACAGCTTCTCTAGGCAGCCTGTGCCACTGCCTCACCACCTCTGAGTATGAGTAAAGAATTTCCTCCTAACATCTAATCTAAATCCTATAAAGTGATTACCCCTTGTCCCATCACTATGCTCCCTGACAGAGTCCATCTCCACTTTTCCTGTAGGCTCCTTTTGGCATTGGAATGCCACAGTGAGATCTCCCCAGAGCTTTCTGCAGTCTAAACAACCTGTCTCCATAGTAGAAGTGCTCCAACATCTGAGCATCCTTGTATCCTCTGGACTCCCTCCAAGAACACCATCACCTCTCATCTCTTTCCTCCGTAATCCATTGCTCTTCCAGCCAAACCTGCTGTACACTTGATATCAACTTCTGTGGTGCCATTGGGTGGCTCGGGTGGAAGAGACAAAGCAGACATAGCTGAAAATAATCTTGTGGAGCCATAACAAGGGGAAACACCATCTCCATAAAATTAAACTCTGAATCCACTTCCTAAGAAACCTCCCCACTCTCTGTAAAAGCCAGAGATAGAGATGTCCATTCACCTTCCCTGCAAGGTGATTATTTCTGAGGTGAAAAACACCAAATCCAACCCAACCTCCCACTGACAGCCCAGTGCCTGGCAGCCCACCCCAGGAGGTGGCAGTCTCGCACAGCGCAGGACTGGCTTCATCCCACCCAGCAATTCTGAGAGAGCATGAAATATTTATCTGCAGATATATTTGGATCTGATTTTCTTTTCTTTTTTTTTTCCCCCTCTTTGTATCTGAACGATCTCTTTCTAGCTTTGCCTGCACAGCGGTTTTCCAGAAAAATGAGACCTTGCATTCTTGTCTACTTTCTGACTTAAAGCCTGCAGGTTTGTTGTATTTTTTTTTTTTTTTTTTTTTTTTCTCTCTCACAGTGGAAAAAAAAAAAAAAAAGTAGAAAATGAATTACTAGTAAATGCTTTAAAGCTGATTCGAGGCTCCTGGTAAATAGAAATCATTAAAATCCAGTGTGTTTTACAATAGAAAAGGTGAAGTAAATTTGCAGAGTGTGTATTCTCCCTTTCCCCTGCTCATATTATGGTTTGCTTGTAATATTGAACCAAACTTTTAGCTAGAAACTTGCCAGGCCTTGGTCGTGTTGATGAACAAGGATTAGAAAAGATGCCTGGGACTGCTTGCATTGAGGTCATGAAAGAGGAATCTAAGGGCATCGAAGAGCAACTTAGGAAGTTACTTACTGCTAAGGCTGGGACTGGCTTTTCCCCAGATTTAGTCCAAGAGGGTATAGAATTGTAGAATCATAGAATGGCCTGGGTTGACCACAAAGGACCACAATGATCATCTAGTTTCAACCCCTTGCTATGTATAGGGTCGCCAACCAGCAGACCAGGCTGCCCAGAGCCACATCCAGCCTGGCCTTGAATGCCTCCAGGTTTGGGGCATATATGAAATAATGAGTGTCCTGCTACATCCTGGGGGAGACTCTTAGAGACACCACTGCTGGCCTGAGTTTTTCTGGTCCAAAACTGACCTGAAAAAAGGGTTAAGGAGAAAGAAGAGGGAACGTGTGACTGTTTCCATGTTTTCTGGTGGGAAAAAAATTGATACATATATCAGCTGTTCTCTTTTGAAGGGGCTGTTTGTCTGTTTGTTTTGCATAAAAAAGAACCACAACTATTGAGTTCGTTAACAAAACCTTTGGAAATGAGTAGAGAAATGGGATTGCTCACAGCTTGCTCTGAAGGCATCTGAGATCAGTGGGAAGTGAGTGTCTGGGCATAAGATTGGAAAAGCACAGGGTGTTTGCAGTCCTTTACTGAAGAGAATGAAAACTAGCCTGATAAAAAGAGAGAGGAGCTGCTGGAGCAGCAAGGGCAGGCTGGGAGATGCTGGGCTTTGTGGTAACACCAAAGGTGGCTGTGAAGCAGAACTGCCAATATTGAGGAGATGCTAGATAAAGACCCACTGCCCTATTCCTTGCAAATCTAAATGAAGAAAACCAAAGGACCCTATGAAGAGGACTGGAAAAAGCTGCTACGAACCAGAATGTGTGCTGCAAGAGTCTGGCTGGGATTTTCCGGGATTTGTTGGCTGGGGTGAGAACTGAGCTGTAGTCAATAGAGATAGATTCAACACCGTGTTAGCTTGTTTACCTCTAAAGCTGTCCCAGTGCTGAACATAAACTTGTTGTGTATTCCACATTGCTTCTTAGGCTAGTGCTGTTGGCTGCTTTCAGCACAGTCCTTGAGGAAAGCCTGCATTTTGTGCCTTTATGGTATGACATGGCTTAGATCTGCTCTGCTCTGCCCTGCCCTGGCAGGGATATGTTTTGGTGGGGAAATATTGTTGGTAGGTGGACAGTCGGACTGGATGATCTTGGAGGTCTTTTCCATCCTAAGTGATTCTATGATTCTCTGAGTCAGGCTGCACTTGGACTTGAGCACAAATTGGGAAGGATGGCTGTGCCTGCACATGGACATTCAGTGAGGTCCTGTGTGCCAACAAACTCTGGCACACAGCCACCAGACCCTAAGCATGACGAAGAAAAGCGAAAAATTTAGCAACCATCTCTGTTGACAAGCTAAGTGAAATAGGGAGCTGGGAAATAATGCCCTCATTCATTGCATGAATTGCTGCTGCTCGTGGGGGTGGTGTTGTCTGGAGGTTCAGACACTTGCAGTTGCAACAGTAGGAAATGCCACCCAAATCTGGCTGCTTTGAGGAGATCTAGATGGCTAGAGGTGTTCTATGGAGATTGGTCAGTGTAGGGCACCAGAAATTGTGGAAACAGCAGAGGCTTCCAAGTGGATTAGGAGGTTGGATTGCAGCAGCCTCTGGAATGAGCCAGCAGAGGATGGGAAAAGTTAAGAACAGAGTTTGCAAACAGTTCTGGGGACTGCCTGAAGGAAAAGCAGAGGATAATGTGAGAACTTTCTCCCAAGTCTCTATATCCCTCTGGATACAGGTGAGCCCATTGATACGTTCCTGTGAGCAAAGCTTGCTACACTGCTTGTGGGGAATGACCTGGCTTTCTGCTGGGTATCTGTTTTTGTTGTGGCTGGCACAGAGCTGGCATGTCCCTCTCACTCTGGGCCATATCTGGGCTGTTCTTTTGGTTGCTGGAGCAAAAAGCAGATCTCCTGTGAGGGACAGGGCAGCTGGGGCCACTGTCTGAAAATAAAAAGGTCCAGGGATAAAGAAGAGCTGGTGCAGCTCTGTTTCACACAAAAGGGAATAAACATATGGAACAGGTTAACAAGTGAGGTGGCTGAAGCTGTGCTATAAATAAGGCTATAAATGAGTTCAAGAGGCATGTCAACGGGCTGCTGGGGAAGAAAAAAAAAAAGCTGTTGGGAAGGAAGGGATTGAGGATATGAAGATAGAGGTGGAGAGACCCAAAAGGGAAGTTTATGATAAAGGGAAAATGAGAGAGAAAGTATGTTTGGCTTCTTCTGTTTCCAGCTGTGAGTTAGAGAAAAGCTGTTTCTGGCTGATGTGTATGTAACTGTGGTGATTCAGCTAGTGAAGTAAATGGCAGATCAGATTTTGCCCCTAAAATTGGAGGGTGTTGAAGAGAGCCATTCTCTCGTGGTGTAAGAAATGGAGTGTTACGAGATGTTGGAGTAGCTCTAAGGGATGGAAGTGCATTTTTGGAGGCTTGTGTACTTGGAAATGTGTCTGCAAGGTGAGGAAATCTCCTACAAGGCTTCCTGATGAGAGCACTGAGGGTACAAGGGGAAGGAGCTTGGTTCTGGGAAGTGATGGCAAAGCACAGTGTCCTCCACTACCTGCACAAATCTCCATCTGCAGTGGAGCTCAGAGAAGCCATTGTCTGATGGAATAAGATCTCATGTCGGGTGTCGTGTTGGGCCAAACAGATAGGAGCTGCACTGTGATGTTGCCTGTGGGCTGCTGGAGATGTGGATATGCAGCTCTGGTGTGAGAGATACCAGAAATAAGTCCTGTCTCAGTGACCCCAAACACTCTTTTCTCTCTGTACAAGAATATGTGGTCAGTTGGCTCTGGGAGAAGGGAGAGAGGAAGTCAAGAGCACCACTTGGATGTAGCAGATATTCTGGGGAGTTATCTTAGCAAATCAGATCTTTAGATGTGACCAAGCCACCAGCCTCCAAGATCTCCAAGGTTTTAAGTCATCTTATATCTCTTCTCCCTTCCCTTCCCTTCCCTTCCCTTCCCTTCCCTTCCCTTCCCTTCCCTTCCCTTCCCTTCCCTTCCCTTCCCTTCCCATTCTGCATGGCAGACTTCTCTGCTATATGCACCAGAAAGTCCTAGTCCTTAAACCAAACAGAAAACAAGTCCTGAGCTTTGCAAGGGAGCACATTTCTAAAATTCTCACATGGATGAGCATCCCCTTAGCCAAAAGGGGGAAACATTCTACATGGTGGTACTTGCAGATCCAGCCAAATGGATTTTATCAGCCACCATTTGGACTGCCATGGTAGGAAATGAGCTGGGAAGCTCCAGTCTGTGAAGATAAACATTGTTAAACTGGAATTTTAGGCCACGTTAGCAGTAGACTGCACTTACAGGGAATGCAATGAATGGATTTTAGGTATTTTCTGGTGCCTGTCCTGACACCAAGCTCTTGATGTCTGCTCTGACTGCCTGAAACCTGGCATTATCCCCAGCTTAAAGGACATATTGTCTTCCCTGCATTGCTTCAATGAAAAGAATGAATCTCTCTTGCCATCTGAGTGGCCACTAGGAGGATCTGCCTGTCCTGGGAAGGTGATAATTCTGCTGAGTTGAGACCTATCTATCTCCTAACATTGACCATAATGGTCTTTTCCAAGAATCTAGGCAAAAATCCGAGTTTTGAAACGGTGTAACAAATATTAATGGATGCAATCTGAGCAACGTGACCTAAGGGGTAATGTGTCTTTGGTGAAACTTTCTGTTGAAAATTTAGAGATTCCAGGAACTTTTATGGCAATGACTCCGGTGCCTGTGAATGCTAAGATGTCTGGGCAGGCGGGTGTTTCTTTTCTCAATCACTGTATTTTTGTGGCTTCCTAAGTTCTAGTTCAGCTGAAGTGCAGATACGTAAGTCTCTTTGCAGATTTGGGTCTACATTTCTCTTCAAAGCTTTCCGTATCCATGTCCAGAAAGTAACCTAATGTGATGTTAGCCTGTAACCATCACAGCCCAGTGAAAGCATCATCAGATGGTTCCTCAGAGTTAATTCATGCATTCATTATTAATGTGTGCCTGGAATTTCAATTTACTCTCATTAAAATGTGATTGATGGTAAAGATACAGCAGATTACGGTCACACTGCATCGGTTCTTTCCTTGCACTCAGCAGAACTAGTCAGGCAGTGCTTGGTGGGCAAAATCAAGCCTTTTGCTTTGCTTTCTTTGCAATAGTGGGATTTTGGCAGGAGGTCTCTGTGTAGAAACAGCACTTCCTTTCCCTCATTTAAAATAAAGATTGCTGTTAATTCATTGCCAGTTGAAAATTAGGCTGTAAATTGATAGAAATTGAGAGGAATGAAGGGAAAATGTGGAATGTCACTGCTGAGCTCTCAGTTTTAAATCGAGCAGCAGTAGAGGGATGCTTGAACCCCAGTGCCTGAAGATGAGCATGGGGACTTCTTCAACACTCCATGGAGCAGCCTTGCTATGCTGTGACCGCAACCACCCTGCTCCTGATTGCCCTCATAGCCTGGCCAGGCTCCAGGCTACACTGGGAGCCAAGCACTGGTCTGCAGTTATCCAGAAGTTAAAGCCTCATTAGTTTCTTACTCCCGTGTCAGCAGGCTGTTAGCAGGCTCTGAATTGGCAAACGGGTTTCTGGAGAAGAGCCAGGCCACAGCCGTGCTTGGGGCTTGGCCTCTTGCAGCCAGTGTTGGTTCAAGAGAGGCATTTTTGCATGCATCCCATGTCACTGGTTCCAGCTCTGCTTGCTGCCTGCTCCTGGGGCGCTCTTCTCGTGTTGGGTTGTGTAGCATGGGGTCCTGGGAGCTCCTGGCTAGACTCCACCATTGATCCAATGTTTCTGGGGACGTGTTTCTCCACCAGCCCGTTTTCTCCTTGGCTATTTCTCCTCCAAATTCCCAAGTGGCCTGGTGCAGAATGAGCTCTTTTTGACTGCTTGGTTCTGCAGAGAGCTGGCTGTAATCTGGCTTGTAGTGTTGCGTATTGCTTTGCTACATGAAATGCACATCTGAAGGGTTGGATACTCTTTCATCTCTTGAGTCTAATTTTTAACGCAGACTTGGAATCAGACAAGTCTGATCTGGACTTCAGATCTACATTGGGGAAGCTCCAGCCTCAGCCTGTGAAGACCCACTCCTTTCATCTGGCACTAGATGCAAAATCCATTGGCAAGAGTTTCCCATTCCTTACATGCAAGAGAAGGAAACACCGTTGCAAATCATGCTTAAAATTCAAGCTGGCAGGAAAGCTCTGAAATGCTTTTGAAAAGCTGAGCAAAACATTTATGTAAGATGGTGCAGCCTGTCCCTGGAGAAAGGAAACTGTTGGTGTCCCAAGCATAGTTGGTTTTTTTCACCTGTTCCCTCTTGATCTCATTCATGCCTTTATTTTTTTTTTACTGTGCTTAGATCTCCTCGGTAATATGGTCCATATGTTTATTACCCTTCAAGTGAAAGTGACACCAGCCTTCACACCACATGCTTCTACCTTGCAGTGTTTTCCCAGCGAGCGGCAGTTTGCAAGGAGGAATTTCAAGCCTTTTCATAATTTCCAAAGGTGGCAATTAGATCACTGCCTCCAAACAGCCTCTTGCAGGGAAAATAAACTCCCATTTCCTTTACTCTCTGTCATACCAACAGCCAGGAATTCCTGAATGCTTTGTGTCATTCTCCAAAGCCCTGTCCCTCCAGGGTAATTACAGGTCATCTGAGACAAGGTCATGAATCACATGTACAGTTCTCTAGGTGGGATGCAGACACTCCTTTACAAAGGAAAACCTCTTTTTTTGTCCCAGCTTAGACACTATTCTGTTGCAGCATGACACCACATTCATTGCTTTCTTTACTGCAGCATTACATATCAGTATCTAAAGGGGGGCTATAAGAAATAAGGGGACAGACTCTTTAGTGGGATCTGTTATGATAGGACAAGGGGAAATGGTCTTTTCAAACTAAAAGAGGGGAGATTTAGATTGGATATAAGAAAGAAGTTTTTACAATGAGGGTGGTGAAACACTGGCATGCATTGCCCAGAGAGGTGATGGATGCCCCATCCCTGGAGACATTCAAGGTCAAGCTGGATGGGTCTGAGCATCTGATGGAGCTGTGGGTGTCTCTGTGCATTGCAGGGGAGTTGGATCAGATGATCTTTAAGGGTCTCTTCCAATCCAAACAATTCTATGATTCTATATGAGGAAAATTTTCTGCTCTGGGAAACTGACTGTTTTAGATACTGCACAAGGAATGTGGGTTGGGCTCTTTTCGTCTCTCTTGCTCTGTTGTCCTTCTCATTCCCTGTGGTTAAGGAGGAGATGTTTGCTAAGCACCATCTGGTCCTCTGTGCGCTGTGTGGTGAGGAGTGCTAGTTTCCTATGGATGTGCAATTACAGATTCAGAAATCATAGAATTGTAGAATTATAGAATGGCTTGGGTTGGGAGGGACCCCAAAGATCATCTAGTTCCAAACTGCTGCCACGGGCAGGATTGCCAAACACTAAATCAGATACTTGACCGAGTTATCTAGGGCTCACCCAACACTTTGAACACCTAAAATGGAGGGACATTTTCCAGAATGTATTTGGTTTCATGGAGAGCCACATACTGAAGAGCACATGTCCATCTTTCAAGCAAAATCCCAAGGTTTCACAGGCTGAAGTTCTACTTTGTCTCACTTATTTTAAAGGTATAGATTCTGCAATGTTGTGAGCTTAAAAGGGTGTTTCCGGATGTCTCAGAACACTGAGCCACATTCTGGAAAGCTATGGTAGCTCATCCAGTAAAATAAAAATATGACTGCAGGAACTGGAACAGCTAAAGAACAGGAAGAGAGAGTCCAAAGAATCTGTTTATGAAGAAGTTTTGAAAATCCCAGTATGAAAAGCATAGTAATATTCTGAGGCAGCTGAAACAGAGACTTAATGGGAAGAAAATATCCCACATACTGTGGAGGAACTTTTCTTAGCCAGAAGTCTAGAGCAGAAGAGATGAGTACGGTGTTTCTTACAGGGGCAGAAAAATTGCTTCTGAAAACAAATGTCAACAGCCTGTCCGCCCTATGGATTGCTGTTCATTCACATTAGCATCTTTGAATGAAGAGAATTCAACAAAGGTTTCACCAGCAAGTGGCACTTCTTCCAGATCTCCCCCTGTCAGGCTGGGAGTTCAATACAGGTTTGAGATCTGAAACTTGAATATTATGGGAGACCTAGTGGCCTTCCTGCCAGGCTCTCTGAATTGTGAAATTCAAACCTTCTTGCTTCTGACTGCATATGCCAAAATTTCATCCCTGGAACTAGTTAAACTTGAAGGAAGTGTCTAGAAAGAGACCAGTTTTTATAGTTCTATTGCATTTTGCAGTCATCTCTCATAGCGCTAGTCCCAGTGATTTTTAGGGTGTCTACTTGGATAACAGATATGGCCGATGAAGGCTGTGAGTTCAGGGCTGTAGTTCGCACTAGGAAATAATTTGCTGATTAGAAAAAAATAAATTGTGGACTTGAAGAAGAAGGTTTTGCAGAGCCAAGCAGCAGAGGAGGGCCTACACTTTGGAGGGGAGAAGTCCCAGATTAAAGTTGCTGCCAGTAACTTCAGCCATGCAAGTGCATATTGACTTGTAGAGAATCATAGAATCATTAAGGTTGGCAAAGACCTCTGATACTATCAAGCCCAATCATCAACCCATTCTCCACCATAACCATTAACCACATCCCTCAGTGCCACATCTCCATGATTCTCGAATGCCTCCAGGAAGAGTGACTCCACCACTTCCCTGGGCAACCTGTGCCAGTGCTTTATAGATTATAGCTGTGATGTACCTTCCTGATTAAAGACTTCTTATTTGGCATGTGGAATGGCTGCAAAGGAGACACACAAAAGGATGTGAGCGAACACTCATTCACTATTGTGTTGCTGTCTCACCATACTTCATCCTGCCTTTGTGCACAAGGCTGCGTCTGTGTGTAGAAAGATCAGTTTGTGGAGGGAAGGGCTTTCAAGTCTTTGCGCAGGGAAAACACCTTATTCTTTGGTAATTCTGTTTAAGGACATATAGAAGGAGTCTTGATGTCTTATTTAGAATACTGTGTTATTCACAGAATTTATCTGTGTCTTCTTGCTGCCAGTGCTATCGTGAGCATGCGTCTGCACATTGAATAAGACATATGTATCATTCTGGTTTGTTGATAGCCTTGTGGATCGATAGCTGTCAGTGGATTGTAGATAATCTGCACCCTGCCTTATTGCTTGTGGCGTGTGTGTGTGTGTGTGTGAGTGTTCAGAACTTCAGATAATACAATAAATTAGTAGGCATGTGGGTATTTGTTTTGTTCTGCACTGATGTCCAGCTAAGCCAGAGATACCACTTTATGGTTTTCTGTGCAATGCTGTACGACTGTCTATGAAGATGAGACAGAAGGGACAGTACAGAGGTATGCGCTGGCTGTCACAGCAGTGCTCCAAAAGTCACTTACACCATTGTTGTGTTTCTAATCACCCCAGAACAGGCATGTGTGCTTAATTAATTGTAAATCCCTTTCTGTCTTTTCATGGTCCTGGTCAGCCAAGACCCATTTTGGAAGGTATACAAGCTCTCACCAAGCAAAGTTGTATCCAGTGGAGTAGCAGCTGTAGCTGATGCTTGAGCAGATAATATGTGGTTGAATACTTTGGATAAGACTGATGAAACATGAGCCTGGACAGGAACAGAAATTCAGCCTCCATAGAGGAGGCCAAGTCATTAGGAACACTGAGATCACATCCTGTCTGCTTTATTCTGCCCTACCACCTGCTCTTGGAGAACTTCATCCAGCTTAATCCAATCACCTGGCCCACTGCAACAAACGCACCCTCTGCAGACTGTTCTCAAGGCACACAAATACCTGTTGGCTGATCTCAGAGTAAGAGATGCTCTTCCATACCAGACCATGCATGGTAGCATGATGTGCAGGGTGCTGTCATGTCTCTGGGCACCCTCCCTCTGATTCTCATTTTAGTTGAGCACAGAACTGGGCCACAGTGTCTTCTTACAGCTCAGCTTCCTTCTACTGCAGTTCATTGCCAAAATAATTAGATAAACCCAATGGCTTCCCAACAGGCCTTCAACCCTGTCACACAGCTTAGTTTGTGAGGCTGTCAACAACATTTACATTGGGGACTAAAGCTTGCAGAAAGTCCTGGCCCAAGCTCAGCCCCTCCTCTACACTGTAACCCCATTGCAAGCAGCCAAAATCTACCCCTTGAGTTCCCTGCTGTCTCTTATGCCTGTTTCCCATCTACTCCTTGCACGTGCTTATCCTTACTTGGAGCAGTACTTCATGGGCTCCCTCCCTGTGATCCTATAACCAACACAGGAGCTGGTGCCAGCACTCTCCTCCAACTCATGTTGGTCCCAAAGCAGCTCCTGTTGTCTTGCTTCAGGAAAAGAGCCTACAGACTTCTTTCCCTCACTTGAGTTTTTCGCCGCATGCCCCAAACTCTTCGTTTCTTGGCTTTCATTGGCTTTCTCATCGCCACTCTGTGGCCAGCGCACACCTTCATGTTGGCCCCAGTGCGCCAGGGCAGGCTGCAGATGGATGTAGATCTGGCACACATGATAGATGGAGGTCAGCTTTCTAAACAAGTTGCTCTGGGGTGTGTTGGCAGCTGTTCAAGCAATTTTTTTGCTCAACCTGGAAATTCCTATCTACTGCTGTAAAGGTAATGAATAATGTTATACAGCACAGAGGATAAATCCAAGACCCAAACAATTCCTGTGTTGTGAAGAAGCATTTTGAACTTCTGGCGTTCAGCTTGACTGATGGAGCCCTTTTGAATTGAGCATGTTGCTATATACCAAAGCTCACCTCTTCCAGCTGGCACAGGGAGGTTTAGCTGCGTTGTGTCTGCTTCGCACCTCATCATCAGCAAGGATGATGCTGGAAACAATTTAGGTGGTGATGTGGTAGACGGAGCATGAGGCAGAGCAGAATGTTGGGAGTGGCTCTGCATCTGTCTTCCATCACAGTTTGTTCCAGGGGTCTGGTGAGGAATTCTCAACTGATCGCAAGGAGAGAAGGATTAGGGAGCAAGGACCACATGTGTCCTTGGTGCATGGTCATGGCTGGGATTGCAACCAGGGAGGCAGTGGTGTTTAAACATAGAATCATAGAGTCAAAGAATGGTTTAGATTGGAGGAGACCTTAAAGATCACCCACTTCCAACCCCCTGCCATGGGCTGGTGGCCACTCACCAGCTCAGGCTGCCCAGGGCCCAGTCAGCCTGGCCTTATGCACTGTCTGGGATGGGGCACCCATAGCTTCCCTGGGCAACCTGTGCCATCTTCCCTCTTTTAGTTTAAAACCACTCCCCCTTGTCCTTTCACTATCAGACCATGTAAAAAGTTGGTCTACCTCCTGCCTGTAAGCTCCCTTCAAGTACTAGTAGGCATGGCATTGGATGGTGTAAGCACTGAACAATTAATTGGTCTGTGTCCCTAACTTGATTTGGATTTGTTGCTTAAGCCCTGCAGAGCCTTAAGCTCTTTTCTGCAATTGATAAAATGCACAAATTGGTCTTGCTGGATCTTGTGAATGCCCTGTCTCTGCAGGTGCTCAAGGCCAGGTTGAATGGGGCCCTGGACAGCCTGATCTGGTACTTGATCTAGTGGCTGGCAACCCTGCCTGCAGCAGGGGGTTGGAGCTAGATGATATTTGAGGTCCCTTCCAACCCAAGCTGTTTGATGATTTTGTGATTCTATGATCCTATGGGATGTGGTGCAGCTTAGAGTTTGGAATGTCGTGTAAGACTGGTTTATCCATGAAGGGAACCTTAACCAAAGCATTACTGTAACATGAATTCATAGAGTAACTGTTGTTGGAAGGAACTTCTGAAGATCATTTTTCCACCCCCTCCCGCTCAGAATGGTGTTTGTGCTGCAAGTTTGCAGAGCTTTCTTTACTGGGCAGGACAGCTAAGTGCATTTTGAATTTTTGATATTGTTTCCTTGCAAAATGCCTTCCAGTGTCTGTCTCATCTGTGTATCTTCCGAGTTTCAAGCAGCTGATTGGGCTGAATGGTGCCAAACTGCAGAGTAAGGCCTTTCCTTTCTTTTCATCTGCACCCCTCTGCTCCATGGAAAACTGCCTGGAAAACAATTTGATTCAGAGCAGATTTCAAGGCTGTGGATCCTCAGCAGGACAAGGTTTTTGTCTGAGGGCTCTGATGTGTACAGCATTGAACAGAGATGGCTGAGAGACGTGAGGACAAGCTCCTACACTGGGGAAGATGCCACCATCTGGATTGCTAGGAAGCCCTGTGCTATCAACAGGCCTCAGGTTGGGCAGAGGTACCAGAAATATCTCTGCTGTACCACCAGTAGGATGGGGCTGAGCAGCTGAAGGGGATAACACCGACAACCTAATGTCTGCCAACTCCAATCAAATCTCCAACACAGTGCGGGCCTCACCCTTGATGTGCATGGGGCCTTTTGGGTGGCCGAGGCTGAGTGGATCGGGCCGTAGCCTTACTCTCCTCCTCAGATTTGTGTTTCCTGAGCTTTTGAAACTTTCCTCCAACCTGCACCTTTCTTCTCAGAAACTCTCCACCATTCCTTTTTAAATAATAAAGCAACCTGTTTGGTAGTTATCTGTCTGCTGCCCAGTGCCTCATCAACAGGGCACGGAGCTTATTTCTGCTTCACATGGGCTGGCACCCCTTCTTATTTTTTTTTTTTGCAATCTGTGAAAGGCAAACAGAAGAAAGCTGGTTGCTATCTGTGCTGTTGCTTAATCCTCAGTCTCCAATTCCCACTATCAGCACTATCAGAGAGACTTTTCTCTCTGCCACCATGTTGCAGAACAGCAGATAACATAATCCTAAATCCCAGGTACAATTTTGACCCTTCCGCCGTACTGAGCTTATTTTTGAAAGTCTCTTGCATCAGATGAATCACAGCTGGTAATATTCTCCCTCAGCCTATATTTCCTTAGTATCAAACCAAGCCCCATGTGCTTTGTGCTGCCTTATTTTCTGAAACTATTTTCAGTTTTCATTTGAAAACCTCTTTTAATGTGGCCATGCGTGTAAGGCTTTCTGGTAAGAGGAACCAAAAAAAATTCCATGATGCGTCTTTCCCTCCTAAGGAGCTCTGATTTATGACTAAGAAGAATTACTCTTTCTGTCCATAAAGTAATTTTTCCAGCATGTTGGTTAACATACAGGGTAAGATTAGATCCAAATCCAGATAGCTGTGGATTTATCAAGCCATCTGAAACATACATATGCATACACACACAAATACATTTTTAAAAGAATCAATGGGCCAATTTTTTTCTGCTACGTAAAGTAATTCAATAAAATTCATTTCGTTGCTTTGGCTTGCTACCAACATAGTCAAGGCTGGGATATGGCCCAGAGGCTGCATCTGCATCAGCATTGCTGCGATCACCTGCGCTTGCCCCAAACCAGACTTTTCTCTGTGCACCAGTTACAAAACAATAGTAATATTATATGCTTTATTTTATATTAACGTACTCTCACAACCATAATGTCTGCTTTACTTACAAACAATGAGCTCTTATAGGAACAGACTTTCATCCTTAACTGAATCACAGTAGAAACCACATGGTTCATGAAGGCATTTTTTTGGAAAAGCCCCAGTGGTCTGGGTTTAAGCATTATGGAAAGTAACTACAAGCCAATCTCTGAATTCCCGTAGGCATTCATGACACATCTGTTCAGGAAAAGTCTATGGCTGAGCTTCATGGGTTAATGCATATAGGAGAAAGGGAAGAGGCCTTTTTCTAGGAAAGGAACAGATGCAGTGCTGGATTTTCAGGGAAGCAGCTGTGACCCAGCCATCTTCAGTCATCCAGGCTGACTTGGAAATCACGGATATTGGTTTGCATGTGCATGTGGGTGTGAAACCTTTTCCCCGCATCTTTAAAATCTGTTTATTTCTGCAAAGTTAGGAATTTATTTTTATTTTTATTTTTATTTTTATTTTTAACCCCAACATTTCCAAGTTATGTTGCTCACTTGACTGTGACATGGCTTGTGGCTGCTGGAAATCCTTCTGAGGCCTGAGACAGTTTCCATACAATGGGAACAATATTTGACTACCTCAAAGAAGCCACCAAAAGTATCTCCTGCTTCTCTGATACCTCTTGTCTGTAATGGGAAGTGTGATTTGAAGGCACTGAGTCAAGTCAAACAGGGCAGCAGAAAAAAATAGAGCGAGGATTTTCCAGAATTCATTTGGATAATTCTGGTTTTGGGTACCTAGCTTGCAATGTCCTCATGGGGCATAGCCCATGCTTTGCTCCAGTTGGCATGTGCCAGGTTGCTCATATCAAGACCCCCTAAAATAGTCCAGCGGTTCTAGAAGGTCTTCCTGCAGGCTTCTCTTTGTAAAAAAAATTTGTAAATGCATTAAATATGGTTATAAAGCCCACTTTATTATTTTTTTTTTGGGGGGGGGTCTTTCAAGGAGGAATTAGAACGAACTGCAACACAATGGTCAGTTTTTGGTACTTGAGTATTAAACACGATTGTTTTTCCATCACAGCAGGAGAGGAAGAGGTAACAACAACTGATGGCAGAGGACTACGAACAGCTGGAACGGGGTAAAATCCAAGAAAGCTATAATGCTTTGGTAGATTTTATCTCCACCCTGGAGTCGGAATAGCTTTTCCATTTCACAAAAACACCCGTAGAAGGGTGGTGCTTTTTCTCTTCCCCCGCTTAGCTGTAAAAAGGAGCATGCTGTGAATAAAAGGTGCTTCCAAGAGCATCTGGAAATATTTCCCACCCCAAGCAGAGACTGGTGACTCCTGCTGGGAATGTTTTGCAGCATACACACACACACCCCACAAAAAAAAAAAAAAAAAAAAAAAAAAAAAAAAAAAAAAAAAAAAAAAAAAAAAGAGAGAGATTAAAAATGTAGGGAAAAAGAAACTTAGCTAGGATGTTTTCATGGGTGGTGTGGCAGCAGGTGGTGGAAACCAGGGCTGGACATTAGGGAGCAGTAGGCATCCTGTGATGATGTTGATTTATCCTGCTGTGAATGCAACATCACTGACCCGGAGAAGCCTTTTAAGTCCGTAATGGGTCACACAGATTTTGTTTCCGGCTGTCCCTGTGCCCTTTGCAATGCGAACACTCTGATGAAGGGCTAAGTTCAGTCTGTTGAACCTCCTGTGATGGGGATGCTTCCCAATGGGTAGCAGGTCTCCCGGGTGGAGCTGGAGGAAACCCCAGGTTTTTAGCTGATGATTGAGTCCATTTGCTGTGATGCCATTTTTGTGATGATCATTGTAGGAGACAGTCAGTTGACCGTGGCCAATTCACAAAGAGGGTAAGATCCTGCTGAAACGATGGCTAGGACAACGTTGGTGTGTCTGATAGATGGATTCCTCCCCTTCTATAATGAAACTATGGGAAATTTGCCTTTACAAGATTGGAGCTGGTAAGACCGCATGCAAGAACAGCTGCCATGTTCTGACACGGGTTTTCTGTAAGACCTTGGTCTGATCACTTCATCTTTCAGTATTTCAGTTTCCTGGGGGAATATTAAGAGATCCCTTACCTTAAGGATATGCTTCTTAGAGTCTGTGTGGGGCCTGGGGACCACGGGAGTGATGGATGCTACGTGATTTGGCACTTATGTATGCCATAAACAGCTCTCAGCATGCTGCTCTTCCCTTTCCTGCTTGCAAACACACAGCTTGCCGTTCAACCAGTTCTGGGTGCAATGTTTTTTTTGCAAGACATAAATATGGACATTTAATGGTGACACTTTTACAGAACAAGCTTTACCCCAGCTGCTAGGAGTGCTCCAGCACTGCCTTTTGCTCTGATTCTTCCTCTTGCTGCCCCTCTAACCAGGGCACGCTGGATATATCTCTTTTCCTAGACAATGTCAATTGAAGATCAGAGTTTTTTTTATGACTTGCTTCATGAAAGCTTGAGGTTTTCTGAGTTGAAGGCAGAATAGCTTCTGTAACCTAACATAGGCTGCTCATTTTGCTGGCTTCCCAGTGGCAAACTCCCAGCAAGAGCCTTGGAGAGTGATATGTGGAGAATAGATAATATGGCAGAGAAGAAAATCTGAAAGTTTTCTCATGCGTGGGTCTGTCTGTAGAGATGTATTTATTATCAGTTTCATATAATTTTATATTTTCCAACGTATTTCAGATATATGGTATGATATAAAAATATGGACTCTCACGACAGTGTTATAAATGATTGGAAATTACCAGCTGGGAAGTTTGTCATCTGCAATATATAACACAATGGAAGCATGTTGCATTAAAAAAAAATCTATATTTCAAAAATAAAATAATAAAAAAGAAACCCTTGTCAGAAGCAATCTGTTTTCCAGGAATATTCTGGATGTAAAGGAGAGATTTATAAACCCTGAAGTGTGTGCACAGAAAATGGATGAAAACACGAGCTGCTAGTTGGTGTTAAACTGCGTTGGCATTCCTGCAGCTCTCTGCATCCAAGCCATGTGTATAGCATGGAGTGCTTCCAGGCAGGGATCAAACAGCACTGCCTTCCTCCTCTCCAAAACTTCGGAAGACTGCACTTCCCTGGTGGAGTATGGGACAGATGTTTGTTAGTCAGCAGTTGGCCTTGACACATTTTGGACATAATTTTGGACCTTTTCTTTTTCTTTCTTTTTCCATAGAGACTAAGAAATGAATGGGGTTATTTTAGATGAGAATGTGAAGAGCTGCTGTTTGTTCTTCACAAAAGAAGTAGACATTTGCATTTATGTGAAAGAAACTAGATTTTTGGCTAATATGTATCTCAGCACAATAGCACATCCATGGGAATACAATTTGCCTTTTTGTGCCAAATATCCAGACATCTGTCACTTGAAATAAAATGGAACACATTTGACTTAATAAATAGCAGGCCGCTGTTGCTAGAGCTTGCCACCTAGAGAAGCTGTGGCAAAAGAGCCCTAGAATCGTGGAATCATGAAGGTTGAAAAGGGTGTCGAAGGCCATCTAGTTCAACCATCCACCTACTACCAATATTGCCCACTAAACCATGCCCCAAAGTACCACAAATGCTGTACATTTGGCTAGTGATAACTGTTGATATATGTGACAACTAATAGCAATAATAGGGTTAACCAAATAGCCTCACGGAAATATTAAAAAAATTTCCAGACTTTCATCTCAGATTTGGAAATATGCTGTTTTCACAGTTCTCATGTCATCCAATATGCAGAGGGCTGTGGAGCAGGAGCAGAAAGGGCCAGAAGTGATGAAATATGTACTTCAGGCTGCATTTCTGTGAAAAATCACCCTTGGGAGAGTGGTGGTGGGAGAAATGGGCCCCCTGACCTGACCAGCACAGACATGCATGAGGATCAGCCAGGGGCTGGAGTGGGGCAAGGATGTAAAGAGGAATGTCTTGGCCTGAAGTGGTCAGTACTGGTGAATCTCACGTGCAAGAAAAGAATATTTAGTATTTTATTTCGAAGGGTAGCCTGATGTAAGAGTTCTGACATTTTATGTCATCCTTGACCTATTTTTCCTGACCTCTCAACCATCTGCTAGTCATTAATACCACTTCAGAAAGCCAGGAATTTCTTTTTCCCCCACAGAGGCATACATTTCCATGCTTCCTTGACTCTTCACAGAGCCTCCAAGAAAATCTTTCCCAGCTACTTGCTGAAAGCTATTTTTAGGGAACAGATTTACTGCTGAAGAATAATTCCAGGTTTTCCTTCCACGAGGCCATGGCACCAGCCTATTCGTTTGTGTGGGATAAGTGCACGTGGCCAAGGTTCATCTTCAGGAGGCACCGAAGAAGTTGACACACATTGCACCCAGTGGAGGTCTCCATCTGAGCTCAGCCTTGGCTTCCTTTAGAGTCGATGAAGAGAAAACTTCTACGGTGGGAGGTGTCTGCCCTAATTTAGCCATCTGTTTTAGGATGGGACGGATCACAGCCCAATTTCTCTTCATTGTCTATAAAGGGGGGTAGAGCAATTAGTGGAATGGATGACAATGCTTCATGAGCCTAATGCCGGACAGGATGGATGCCTCCTTTGATCACTTCAGATAAGGACCTGTGCTTACTATACCTGACAGATCTGAGAAGGATCTGTGAGGGCTCTGAGTTCAACCATGCACAAAATTTTATCTGCGCTCCTGGGTGGCTGGTAGCACAGTGACCTCCAGAATGGAACAAAATCCCGATGCAAAATAAATATGTGAAAATGGATAGAGAGCTACTTATGGGGATGACTGTGGATTATTTCTGTGTGTTTTCAAATATACAAAAAATAAGCACAAACACTAATGGCCTCTTCAATGGCTGGAATGATATTATTGTTAATGGACTTCTATCCTCAAAGTCCACTCTCCTAAAATTTACTTGGTGTCAATGGCCAATTTCTGGCAATATTGCTAAGGCTAATTCTGTCTGAATGAGTTAATGGCCAACACAGGCACTCCTCTGGGATTTCAGATGGCAGAGATGTAAAATATTTAGTGTGATAAGGACTGATGCAGTTTCAAAACAGTCCTGAATAGCACATCAAAACCAATTTTAGAAAAGCAAAAAAATATTTCAGCTGCATACAAGTATATTTTCAGGCTCTTCTTTCTTTACAGAAATAATCCTTGGGGAAAAAATGAACAAACAACCAAAAAGAAAAAAAAAGAAAAAAAAAAAAGAAAAAATAAAAAAAAAAAAGAGAAAGAAACACTAAACTCAAAAGAAGGAGAAGTTGATGGATTTGTATAAATTGTGCATTTTGTTCATTTCTATTCCATTCGTTCCATTCCAGATTCCCTTTCTCCATGCCTTCCCCCCCCCCCCCCCCCCCCCCCCCCCC
>JAOWBP010000001.1:152034015-152045177 GCA_028571105.1 Tragopan temminckii | reverse complement strand
TGCTGGAACAGCTGCACAGACAGGCTGTAGATGCCCCGTCCATCCCTGGAGGTGTTCAAGGCCAGAGGTTGGATGGGGCCCTGGGCAGCCTGGCCTAGGATTAAATAGCCCTGCATGTGGCAGGGGGTTGGAGCTTGATGATCCCTGAGATCCCTTCCAAGCCATTCTGTGATTCTATGAGGGACAATTCGCTCAGCAACACTCAAGAGAGTGAAACCAGTGTATCAACATTGTCTCCAACATATTTTTCATTCTTTCCTACCAAGAAGAATAGTGAATGAGAAGAATCTCTACCATTAGGCAGGTCAATAGCATTGCTTTCAAAATTCAATTTCAAGCCTACTGAAAAAGTGGATGAGTATTTTCCATGCTGTGTACACTCTTTTAATAACATTTACAATCAGTGCTGTTTCTTGTTCATAGACAAGTGATTTTTTTCCTCACTAGTAAAATAAAAACCAACAGCAAAAAAAGCAACGGAATATCCTCTTAAGGCTCCATTGCTTTTCAGTCTTCAGAAAAGAAGAACTACAACAACCTGGAGTTGGAAACATCACAGCACAGACATTGTATAGGCACTGAAAAATGTTTCATTTCAGCTTTTGCCTATTAGTTCTGGTCAGCAGATATTTAAGTATAAAAAACTACATGTAATGGAAAATTTAGCAAGTTCAGCAATTACCAAAGAAGTCTGAAATAAATTCCATTCAACCATATTTTCAGGTTTTAATTTCCAGGTATGAAAGAGAAACTGAAAGACCTCTGCAATGATGCCTTTATAAATCATTTAAGAATTATTCTTCACTATTTCCCTGCTGAACATCAGGCAGGCCTAAAGACAGCAAGGAGCCCTTGGAGCGAAGAAAGATACAGGAGTACTCATGATAGATGATAATGCAGCGAGTCCAGCAAAGGCGATGAAGGAACTGGAGCATCTTTCAGATGAGGAGAGACAGAGAGCTGTGACTGCTCACCTTGGAGAACAGGAAGCTCAGGGGGAGCTCATCATTGTCCACACATACCAGAAAGGAGAGTGCAAAGAAGATGGTGCCAGGTCCTCTTGCCAGTGGTGCCCAACCACAAGAAAAGAGAAGATAAAAAAAAACACCGTGCCATTCAATCTGAATAACTTTTATTTTTTTCAAACAGTGGTATGGAGTAAGGAAGCTCCAGCTGCAGAGATGTTCAAAATTCAAGTGGACTCAGCCCCAGACAGCTTGTTCCACTTGGCTCAGCCTGAGCAGCAGAAATTGAGTTGGACGATGTCAAGAGGTAACAAGTCTGTCATTTATTATTTACATATTTTTTTTTTAAACAAAAAACAATAAGATAAATGAGATCACAGCAGCATCTTTTGTATCTCAACATTATCCCTAAGCTTTAGAGGAGTCAAAGGTTCAGGAAAATGAAAGAAACTCTGAAGATAATATGAGGCTTTGTTGATCTATGTTCACTTCAAAATGAGTACTTCCTTCTGAGATAAATTTGAAATACTTTTCAAAGGGTAGACCGTAGAATTTTAAGCTAAGTGCTACCAGCTCAACAAAGCACACCACTGCCTCTAGCCACCCTGCTCCTCAGCTTGCTTTGTCATGGGGAGGTTGCTCAGCTAAGGCTTGTTTGCCAGCCTTTGATATTCTACAACATGCCATTTTTCTCAATGAGTTGGAAGGTGTTGCTTTTTGTTCTTAAAAAGCTTCCCTGCTCATCACAAAGATAAAAAAAAAAAAGAGACTGTCAAAGGCCTCAGATCATAGAGCAGTTTTATCTCTTCACATCATCATGCTAAAGAAAAGAGCAAGCCTGCCTTGATACACAAAGATCAATGGAAGTAGGACAATTTGTTGCTGCAACCCCAGGACAGCTTCCTTTGTTTCATAGGTTTTGTAGTTCTAAAAAAGAAAACAAGGATGCAGAAGCAGGCTCCTATTGTTTTCTTCAAATAAATCCAGTGTATTTATTCAAAAACAATATGAATATTAATAAACATACAAGCATCCACATACCACAGTTCCAGAGCCATGCCCAGAGAACTAGAGAGAAGAGCCATGTACCACCCCAGCTTATCCTACTGGAATTTTAGTTCAGTAACATTCCTTATCCTACCAGTGAAAAATCCCACCTAATCCTGTAGGATGCAACTTCTAAACAATGAGAAAAAGACAGACTAGAAGCAGGAAAAGAACAGAAGAAATCAGCCATGAAATCTCAATACTTCCCCCAAAGCCACAAACAGGATACAGCTGCCTCCAGGAGCTGGGCCCTGGTTTATTTTTGATGACTTTGTGTCATTTTTCATTCTTCGTATCAGATGTAATTACAGTGAGGCAAAGGGAAAATAGACACAACAGCAAGTGACTGAAGGAAAACTGAGACACTACAGCTAAACTGGATCTATACAAACCTGCAGCCAATTTGATAGACCCTTCAGGTCCTGAGATGTAAGCGTGCACTGTAAGAAGCTGCTAGGCTGTTTCCAACAAAAGGTGGAGAGTGAATATGGCAACTTAAATACAGTTTTACTTCCCCTTCCTGAGTGTCCACTTTCCCCCACTTTGAGGCACAATCTTGATGAATGGGTGCTGTGAACTTGGAAAAAAGAAAAAATAAATCACCAAATCAATCCACTTACCATCTGGGGAAGATGATTCCCTTCTCCTTTGGAAAAGGGCAGAAGGGACACCTTCAGCAAGGTGTCCTATAATTAGCAACTTCCCATTTCACATGTGCAAATATTGACAAACCCACCAGAAGTGGTTCCTCCACTTTATACATACAAGAACAGGCTAAGGCCAACGTTCTGAAGCGTTTACGCCCCAGATTTATGCTCAGCCTGCTTCTGTATAATAAATAACCCCATTCACAATGCCATCTCTTCACAGATACAAAGCAAGGTTGTTTTTTTCATGTTCATGATGAGGAAAATGAAGCTACAACCTTGTGCTTTTATTTCAATTAGATGGCTTTGTTTCCCACTTCCACTAAAAAAAAAAAAAAACACAAAACCAAACCTACCTTATACAAGTCAGGGAGGGGAAATAATGTGTTTGCTTTCAAGTTCTCTCCATTTCCTAGTCAAAAACTCCTCTACTTATAGTGAAGAGAGAGGGAGAGGGAATCTGTATGAAACATCTTGGTGTTTCAGAGTAAATGCACTATAAACATGCTAGGATTTGACATCAACATCAAAGGCTTTTTATTTTCATTCTAAGTACGAGAACAACTGGATTTAGTACCTGTTTTGTTCTCCTTCTCAAATGTCTAATGATTTAATTTAAAATTATTCACTTTGATGTCAGTCTTGTATTAACTTCTACTTGAGGCAATTTGCTTTAGGAGAGTATAAACCGTTTGATTCTTTTACTCTATGCAAGGATGAGGGGATAGGAGATGACTTCTAAAGCTCACAGAAATCACTGCTTTAGTTCTAGAGCAGGCCCACAACACCACACTGCTGAAGCTTCACAGTTACACAACTTCAATCCAGACTACCCTCTGTGATGCCCTATTATAAACATGAGTGGATTTTCCTCTTTAGATAAACTGCAGATTTTTTAACTTCAAAGTCCTCCTTTCAATTCCAGGCCTAATTCTGCTATGGCCCAGTGGCAGTCCAGCTGATCAGCTGTTTCTGCTGCAAGAAACATCTTACACAAATGTACTGGAATTACGGACAGTGAAAAACCAGGTAGAGAAAAACAGAAACCAGGAGAGCCAGGGAAGATGACAGCAAGCTCTCCCTCAGCTCAGTTCCAGCTTATGCTGAGCCCTGCTGAGCAGCTCTCTTGAAGTCTCAGGCTCCCAGGTACTGGCTGCCTCCCAGACTGTGACACATCTCTGAAGGGGAAACACCTGACGGATGCTAATCCTGTTGCATTTAACTGTGCTTCTCTTCCCAGCAGATCCCAGCCTTCCTTGGTGCTGACAGGGTTATTTTTTCAGAAGTACTGAAAGTATGGTAGGAGTAAATTTCGGTAGCAGACACACATTTCTGGTTCCACAGGACACGCAGCCATGAACTAACACCCTTCAGGGATCCAGAGTTACTTCTTCTCTATGAGCAATTGCTAAGAAAACCAAACACTACTCTCTCTGGATACATTTTGGAGAAGAACAATACTTGGATGGTTCTCAAGTTTTGTAGTAAAGTAAATATTCCTTCATTTAATGAATTAGTCTGATCAGTCAAGCACTGATGTCAAATGCAATGAGGTACGTGTGTGGGAAGAGATAAGTCTGATACAGAGAACATATTACCTCCACTGAAGCCACTAGGTAGGCTGCACCTTTCTCAGACATAGAACATTGTCCCAGAAAATAATAAGTCTGCAGGCAACACTAGACACAGGTGAGATACACTCCAAAGAGCTGTGGGTGCCAACTGAACTGTCATTTTAAGTGACTGCATGCAAAGTTCTTTTAACAGGCTGTGTGACAGGGAATATGGCTGCCCAGGGTTTTATCTGAGCATTCCATGTCAGGAAAGCTCTTCCAGAGGGGAGAAGAGACTGCAACTTCCCCACAGCAGCTGAGGACAGTCAAACAAGGCAACTTTCCAGAGAGCAAAGTCAAAAAGACAGAAAGAGACCCAGAATGCACAGACTTCAACATTGCAGACAGAGTGGGAGGCTGCTGAAAATAGCAGGGAACAGACACACAGCTGGGTCACAAAGACAAAAGGCAGGCAGATTTCCTAGGAAGCAGCCCCAGAAGTAGACTGGGTCAAGCTTATTGCGATATACAAAGCTTTTAAAGGATTTTAGACCTCAGTAAAAAAAAAAGACAAGGAAAGGATTTCCCCTAAGGTTTTCAAAGATATGATACAGAGAAATTATTCTCTGATTAAATTAAAAAGGGCTGTCTCACCTTGTTGATCCTAATTCTTCCTATTTGGAGGACTACCTTGTCCTACTTTGCATTTCACTAAAACACAGCTCTCAATATTCAAAGCTCTTCTGGACTTCTCAGTAAGTTTCTTTCAAGGAAGACAGCACAGCCAAGAGGCTTCCTGCCTTCAGGGTTCCACAGAAAGATGACACTACCAAAGGTGCAGAAATCTGTGGGTTGGTGTTGCTGATGTTCTCTGTGCAGGTTAAGATTTGCCTAGCTGTTTTCAAACTTCCAGCAGTTTCTCCTCAAACTTTTTTCTTTGAGCTGCAGAAAAAAAAAATCTCAAATACAAAGGATTTTTCTGAAGTTCTTACCATCTTCTGACTTATTTTTTTTTAAGATTTCCTCTGTTTACCACTCTCTTTTCAATTTTACAGTACTTCATTTTAAAAATATTTTCTTGCATTTATTTGCCCAGTAGAGGTGAAAGGGAATCCCCCTCACTTTAAATCCTACTATGAGAACATCCCAACCAAAACTATGTACAGACTAATCAGTTCACTCAAAACCAAACAAAGATGATGAGGAAGCCAAATATATAAACAAACACGAATCTTACAGGATTAAGAGGTTAGGAAGCAAAGATCATATGCCTTCAAAAAGCTTTTTCCTTCTAACTCAGGATAATGCTTTCCCATCTTTTCAAGTCTCATGTGAAAATAGACTCCTCCTTTCTTCACTTTCCACCATCTCTAAAGAATACAGCAGTCTGAACAGTGGTCAGACATAAGTTAGAGGATTAAAACTACTGTGGCCTTAAAGGCTACTCAAAGCTTTCAGCTTATTTCACAACAGCATAACTAAACTGGTGATACCACCCATCTGCTCAATGGAATTAATTAAAAAGAAGAGTAGAAAAGCCAGCCTTGTCTGCTTGCAGACTGTCAGCAGCAGGTACATTTTACTACTACTAATTCAGGAGCAACAGAACATCAATTTACGTTCTGTTCACAACTGGAGGACTGGTCTTAAGAATCTTAAGTCCATGATTTACACGCTCCCAAGGAAGGATTCACGTCCCCCAAGATTTCCACTGCCAAGGAACAGTCTTGCTGTTCCTGCAGAGTGCAGCAGTCACAGCAGTACAGCCAGCTGTCTTGGAACTCCGCTAGCCAAGACCAACTTTGAGCAGAGCTCTGTGGAAAGGGAACCAAGCCCTAACTAAATTAGGCCAGATGATAAAACAGTGCTCAAAGAAGAAATAAATCAGGGAAAACTTCTCTGAAGGCTCTTCTCTGTGGGGCAGACCATTCAATGGTATATTACTCAGTACTTACTCTATACCTTTCAAGCCCAGTTTCCCCAGGACTGGTACTATTTCACACCTAAGCAATCATGCTAGAGAGAGATTAGCAGTTTTTATCTTGAACTATTTGTTAAGATCCAGTTGATACAAGTTTCAGATTCGCATTTCATCACCTCAATCTACATCTGCATCAGTGCTTCTGCTACTACCAGCCACCTACGCTCCAGTCCTGCTTTCAAGTGGATACAATTTGTACCAAAGACGCAATATACTGTACAGCTGCAAACTGTATAATGTTCTCATCATTAAGTGTCACTTGTTTTCACATCTTAATTTGCATGCAACAGCCTGGAGGGAACCTCTGGTAGCGTTAAGGGATCTCAATTAAACAGTAACAACTTAGTTTAGCTAATCAACTCTATTGTCACAGCAAACAAAAAGCTGAGCCACGCATAGTGGTCTAGAAGGGAATCACTAGTAGCACAGGTTAGATAGTGACATCCTGAAGAATGAGTAGATGGAGGCTGCTTGCCATGAGGCTGTGCAGAGAGGGGAAGATGTGATCCTGCAGCAAGCAACTGCTACCTCAACAGTTTTACTTTTGCTTACAGATGATTCACCAGCAAGGCTGGAGTCAATGAGCATCAGTGGCTATGGATGTAATTGTTTGAGATAGAAAAGTACATTTCAAATATAGAAGTATAAAAAGCAGATGGAATCTCCTATGACTCATGAACGTGGGGGGGTTAGGAATCAAGAGGAATCTGTAGTGTTTATAGCTGTATACAAGTTTCACAGGCACTTTCGACCCAAGATGTCAGGTACTTAAGAAAATGACAGACTGTGGCAGTAGTCTGGTGGACAAACAGAGTTAGCAATATCAGGAGACAAGGCAATTTCAGTAGGAAGAATTCCAATACGCAGTAACTTGTAGGAAGGAATATATGCATGAAAAGCAGTTTGGGATATTGCTGACATTCTTTTAAGGAGTAATCTCATGGTTGCAAAGAAGAACCAAGGTGAATTACATTCTTAATTTCAGAGCTAACAAACATTTTTGTATATTAGGCTGTCCTGAACGGCCCATTGCATCTCTATCATATCTTCCTGCTCACTAATCTGTCTCAGGGCACCAAGGATAAAGTAACTCATCAGTACAAAAGGTACTGACTAACGTCCTAAACAGGACTTAAAAAGTAATCCACCTGTTTAATTCCGTCTCAGTTATTCGTTAAAGGAAAGGACTGCTATACTAAAAAAAAAAAAAAAAATAATCACAGCAGAATATAAAGTAAAGGTGTTATGCAAACACTTTACCTAACCTTCAATGATTCCAAAATTGCTCTGCAAGTAAAATAAATAAATTGATCAAGAAACTCTACCCATTCCAACTTACCCCAATTTGAAAGAGTTCCCCAGCACCTTCACAGTCGTTAGATGTAATTATGGGAGTATGAATATGCACATAGCCATTATCCTGGAACAGACAGAACACTCAAAGTTAACTAGCTGAAGATATCCAGTATTAACTTCAAAGATGATCTCAACCAGAACAAATCATGACTCACCTATCAGACTCCAACCAGGACAGTATGTGCAGCCTTTTAGGCAACTTCTGCCTCTCATGGACAAAAACAAGAGGACTACAAATCCAAGCATACTACTTGTGCTTTACACTCATATTTCCTAAAGATTTATGCAACTACTACCTGTTTTTGCAACTGCTCATCTCCACAATGTTCCCTCTAAATTGGAAAAACATGGATCTGATGGATGGACCACTCACTGGATAAGGAAAGGGTTGGATGGTCACAAAGAGCTATGGTGAATGGCTTGATTCCCAGATGGAGATCAGTGACAAGTGGCATTCCCAGGGGTCATTATTGGGACCCAGAGCTGTTTAACATTTTTGTCAGTGGGATTGATTGCAACCTCAGAAAGTTTGCCAGTGACACCAAGCTGAGTGTTGCAGTCAGCACGTTGGAGGAAGGGATGCTATCCAGAGAGACCTGAGCAGGCTTGGAAGGTGGGCCTGTGTGAACCCTGAAATTGAAAGTGGCCAAATGCAAGGTCCTAGACTTCAGTTGAGGCAAGTCCAAGCACAAATACAACCTGGTCAGAGAATGTATTGATAGCAATCCTGTGAAGAAGGACTTAGGGATGCTGGCTGATAAGAAGTTCAAAATGAGCTGTCAAAGTGCGACCGTGGCTCAGAAAGCCAACCATGTCCTTGGCTGCATCAAGAACAGCGTGGCAGCAAGTCAAGGGAGGTAACTATCCCCCTCTGCCTTACTCCTGTGAGGCCACACCTGCAGCACTGCATCCAGCTCTAGGGCCTCCAATACAAGGAGGACTTGTTTTCTCTTGCATCACTGTAATGCCCAGTAAAAATGAGTAAAAATTCTAAAAATGAGGGTATGCCAGCATTACCATGATGCAGGCAATGATGTAGCATAACCCATTATCTTACTTACACAAAATACTAAGAACCACCAAACAAATAAAGAGTGCTCATAAAAGCTGACGTATCACAGATTTTGCCAGGGTAATACAAATTCAATTCACACCACAAGCTCCGAGCCTTATCATCAACTAGTTAAACAACTAGGAAAACAGGAATAGGACTTAATGTTCAAACTGAGAATCAAACTAAAATGAATTAGGACCAAAGAACTTATAGGGACATGCAGTGTGTATTTTGTAGAAGTTATCTAACACAACCAAGAGAGAGCAAAGTCCCCACAGCCAGCTCCAGGCTATCTTGGTTACAAGTGCAAAGACCTTGGCTTGCCAGGTGCTCCTCACAGAGATCCACTTACTGGTTCTCAAACATCTTTCTGTGCAGAACTATTTGCTTTGCTTGGGAAGAACACTTTTAGCCTATCAATACAAAATGCAGCTCTCTCCTGTACTCCCATGCATATTCCAGAGACCTGCTGGTCACAGGTCCTCTCACTGCCCCATAAGACTTCAGAATACCACCCCTTTTTTTTCCCTTTTTCTTTTTTACAGCTACAATTAATATCACATTAGAGATGATACATGTTTCAAATTCCTTTCCAAAGCACGTAAGGGAACTTCTGAGTGACCTGCAAAGGTCAGAAAACCTCTCTACAGCTCTTCAGAGCAAAAAGGCTGTGGTTATACTTCCCAGCAACCATACAACCTGACAACATCAAGTTTGAAACTGCAGCATTTGTGGGACGACGTAGGTGGCAATTTAAAGAGAATGCTTTCCTTCCATCAGAATTGAAAAAAGCTACAGCCATCCTCGGTGCTAGAAGAGTCGTGACATAAGCATTTGCAAATAGCAGGTCTTCCTCATCTCTTCCTCATCTTTTAACTTTACTGTAGCTGCTGATGATAAAATACTTCACATTTTGCAATAATTCTGAGCAATTTAAACAGGAATTCGTCAGCCCAAGCTGGAATTAACTTAGAGACGTAAAGCCTTTATCAGAATATGATACTTTTTGGTATCAGCTGGCTTCCTTGCCAGGTTTGAAATGACAAAGTTTTGTAGATATTGCCATCTAGTGGCTCGATACCAGCAGAGACCAATTCCCAGTAAAGTCGTGTTCTGTGTTATGAGTAGGCACAATACTGAAACACAGCAGCTTTAACTGACACGATATTACTATTAAGCTTTTAAAACACAGTCTTGAAAATACCACACAATTTCATACAGACAAGTCTCTGAGCGAGCAAGCACGCTTTCTTCATCACTACAAGCAGAAAGTAAGAGCACACTCTGGACCAGAAATTCAACCTCAACAATTCCAATCTGTTGAGACTTACTATAGTAACAGGAATGCTGTGCATATGATTCTACACCAGCTAAAGCCAGTTTATTTCAACTGAAATAATAGCTGTAAAAGAAAGAGCTCCAGCATGTTAGAGGACTTGCTTTCTTACCTTATGTACTCATATGGTCTCTGTACAGCATCTGGAATCAGAGTTAACTCACTGCCTACACCCTGCCCACAGCTCGAGGGTGGGGACACATTCATGAAATACAGGTGTTTCCAATCCATCAGTTTGAAATGCATTAAAACAGAAGCTTCTTAATCTCAGCTAATAGTATCCACACAGACTTGCATAGTGAGATAAAAAGAATTGACAGCAATAACATGAAGATTTGAGTCTGTTTGTCTGTTGCTTTCCAGTATCACAAATTATTTCCATGTAGGAGGAGGCTACTGTCCAAGGTCACTGCTGAGAGTGAGTTAAATAATTCCTTATTACACTGTGTTCTACAGACCACACATAGTTGCAGGCAATTATACTGCAACTAAGTGAAAGGGATAAAAATAACAGGAAAACAGGTGGAAAGACACTAAAAATACCACCAATGTGCAAACCACACCATCAGCAACACCCTGGTCAAGGTCTCAGTCTGGCCTGGACCTGAAAAAACACCTCCATGCAGTGAACACATGATGGCCCTTTCCTCTTAACACGTTCCTGTGAGGCCTAACCCAGGTAGTGGTCTACATATAAAGCTCAGGACAGCGAGGACTACCTGGAAGAATGAGTGGATTGCTGCCGTGGCTTCACTGCGGATTCTCAGGAGGGCTCCAAGTGCATTGCTTCTGCATCGCAAGTGTGGGAACTGTCGGACATACTCCAGTGGATGCCTCTCCTTTATTTTGAAGGGGAATGACTAAAAGCAACAAGCCAAGAAATACAAGAGGATGAGAATATGAAGTCAATACATCTCTACTGCCATGCATGGAATAGCAATCTCTGCATTCTAAAACTCAATCATCATTACAGAGCAAGTGGGGGGGAAAAGCATTTTTTTCCTCATCTTTCTAGTACTGTACTTTGTGGACGTACATTTTAGTTTTTAAATTTTTCTAAGCCATGAACAGAAGAAAAGTAGCAGCACTCTGAAATGCTTTATCTTTTGGAAGTTGAGCCCCTCGAAAGCCAACTGTTCAACTCACTGCTTGTATGGGAACTGCTGAATCACGGCCTGAACCTCTGATTGATCACCTGGGGCGAGCAGTGAGTCAGCCACGGG
>JAOWBP010000001.1:152013344-152033915 GCA_028571105.1 Tragopan temminckii | reverse complement strand
TCTTTCTTTCTTTCTTTCTTTCTTTCTTTCTTTCTTTCTTTCTTTCTTTCTTTCTTTCTTTCTTTCTTTCTTTCCTTTCTGACATGCTACTCAGCAGTTTTCACTCTTCCTCCAGACCCTCTCCTTGTACACCTCTGTTGCATTAACATCTTGTGTAAGGGAGGGATAGAATACCCTGAGTGATGCTCTTCCAGCATGCAATGCAAGGAGCCACATCGTTGACTTTGGCCAATGGTGAAGCCAGCCCTTGGGGTGCAGCCTCTTTCACACTCATATGCTCCAGCCGGAAACATAAACTTTCTTTCTATAGGAAGACAGGTTATCCTGGGGCAGAGGAAATGTTTCCTCTTCCTGGCAGGATGTTTGCAATGAGCCCAGAGAGAGGTATGTATAGAAACCTCCTGCTGTGGTTGCACCTCTGTGGAGATTTTAGCGAACATCTCCCAGCGAATGGTCTGAATCCATGCTAGTGCCCCAAAGCTGGAAAGGGCAAGCCCGAGGAAAAACAGCCAAAGACAAATGTCAAAAATAATATCTGACCCTTGCCAAATTTAGGTAGGAGCTCCCTTAGTAGCCACAGTGATCAATAAAGCTGTGGGGGGAATCTCTAGAGAGAAACCTCCACATCTGGGTGAGCTTCTCGAGATGCCCAAAATCCAGAGAGATGGGCATCCAGTGCCCACTTCATCGTTCCTCCTTTCCACCTGCATTTCCTTCCTGGGAAAATACCTTTCCAAGTTTCTTTTTTTGCTGAAAAAAAAGGTTCTCTGCAAGAAATCTTGGTTTTGAAAAAGCAGATTTTTTTTTTACTCCCTAAAAGATTTATCCAAAAATCTTCAACTGTTTCTGTTTAAACAACTGAGATCTCAGCCCTTCATCTCATAGAAAGTATAACTTGATGTGCAGCTTTGTGGGGCTCACCATGAGCTCAGTTTTCTATATCCCCTGAAAAACAGTTTATTTATCCAAACACTGCATGAGCTCCTTAGAGAAATCACAGCTTCACACTTTTGGTCATCAAACCACAGCCTCCAACACCACTTGCATGAACCAACAAACTGGTTGATGAACAGTAAGTCCTTTAGTATACTGCAGAAAAAATACCTCTTCTTGTTCTCTTCTACACCATATATGGCCATAATTATTTTTTATTTGCCCCCATTTCCCTATACATAAAATCCAGTATGGGCTTTGCAGCTCTTCCACTCCTGCACCTTGTAATCCCTGGTGTTGGGGCAGTGGGATAGGATGGGGAGAGAGAAACTTTCCATACACTTCAGCATTTCATATGGTTCTGACCCTTCATGCAAAAGGACACAAACTAGGTATTGTAAAGTTTGCTGCGATGCACATAAAAATAAATTGGTTGGAGAACGTCTGTGTTTTTTTTTTTTTTGGTGCAACCCACTCCTACGTCCAGCTACTGTGCTGTGGGACATGTCTGTAGCAGTGCACAGTTGGTTTTACCACTAATGACGGGTCAGCCCGTCGGGGTTTATTTTAATTTTACGACCTTTATGAGAAACTCTTGTGATTAAAATAGCAGCCGTCTCCTGTTTGTGCAGCAGTGAAACCGTCTGACACTGACACAGACACACACCAGGATGAGAAACATCGCCCTAATTCATCGCCTAAACACTGTCTGTCTAAATACACGGGCCCAAGCTCCAGGCTCCTGGATCTCCCACCACCCCTGCCCATCCATGCAGAGGACCCAACATCCTCTTGGGATGTGTGGGGGGTGAGGGCATGAAGGATGTCACCCCTTGTGCCAGGCAGCTGGCAGCCACTGAGACACAATGTGCTCATTCATGGCAGCTCCAGCTTCACAGAATCACAGGCTAACGGTGTCCTGGGCTGCACCGGGCAAAGCATCACCAGCAGGTCAAGGTGATCCTTCTGCTCTACTCAGCACTATGGAGGCCACATCTGGAGGGCCGGGTCCCATTCTGGACCCCCAGCACAAGAGAGGCCTGGGCAGTCTGGAGCGAGCCCAGCCTGGGCCTCGCTCCTCCTTCCAACCGCCAGCAGCTGAAAGCCGTTGTTTCCCTGGTTGTTGTTTTGTGTTGTTTTTTTTTTTTTTTTTAAAACGTTCACGTGAATGAAGTTCTGTTTGTGGAAAATTACATCACTTCAGCTGAAGGAGACTTCCTGCTTTTCTTTGTCTCATCACCACATGACTGCTGTCTGTTCACAACACGCTGCCTTCGGTATCTCGGTTTTTGCTACACTGGTGCTATCAGTGTCTGGGGTTTGAGGAGATGTGCACAGCACGGCCTTCTGGGATGATCTTTCTTTCCTCCAGCCCACTGCTTTTGCCAGAACACACAAAATTAAGCGGTCAGCTTGACGAAGACATTAAGGATACCTTAGACAGGGAATGAGCAACCTTTTAATGGTTGGACCGTTTCCACTCTCAGTGATCCTATGAACGTCCTTCCAAAGGACTGGGCTAAAATCCAAGTCCTCCCAAGTTCACACGTGGTGATCGGCCACATCATTAATAAGTGTGGGTACCTGGGTCTGAAGGCAGATGAGCTGCTGAACTGATGGGCTCAGAAAGGTAACTGGGGACAGATTTTAACCTCAGAAGGGCTTCTGGTGCTTATACAGCACTAATGATAAGATAATTCAGAAATATTTCGAACATGACAACGTAACGTACCAGCCCTGGCTGCAATTTAGTGCGTGTTATCAGGTTTTTCATTGCTTTTCCCTCGCTACGATGGATTCCAAGCTCTCTATTATTACAGCCATTACATGCTCGATTTTAATGGGGGGTGCTTGCAGCTGTCACAACGGGCTGAAAATATATTCTTTATGTCAAACTGCACGGGAGACATTTCCTCCTTGAGTCACTGACAGGTCACCTCCCCAAACCAATTAGCTAATTGTCTAATATCACTCCCTGAAGAGCAAGAGAAATGAGTGACTTGCGAATGAACTCTGCCCATAGAAAATGCTTGTTCTCTCTCCCTCCCTCCCTATTTTTTTTTTTAAACCTTAATTTAATCTGTCGGCCATTCCAACAAACGAGGCAGTGTGACTGCCCATTCCTTGCATGTTGACTCTCTGCCAGACTGTTTTATCTTTTTTTTTTTTTTTTTTTTTAAGTGAAGAAGAATAAAAACTAATAGTGTTTCCTTCCTAGTATATATAGAAACTCATTGCAGCTTGAGGGGTTTATCAGCAACCATTAGCTCATGCTTGGGTCCTAATCCCAAACCTGCCATTAGCTCCTTCTGGGTTCAAAGCCTCATCAGGAGCTGAAGAAGCTTTTGCTTAATGTAACCATGCATCTGTGCCAGATTTGGCTTCAGTCAGGGTTAGAGAGTATTACTTTATCCAGCAGAAGTGCTCCTTGTGTGAAGCCTTCCCCCTTGGCTGCTGAATTCACAAACATAAAGGAGAAAGGTTTCTGAGTCTACAAAGAAGCCCTGTGCATGTCCAGGGATGCCTCCCATGCTGCTAAATGTTAACCAAAATCTCTGCTTGTCACCACTGTCACCTTGTGGCCTTGACCTTCTTCAATCCCCTGACCCCTAGGCCTCTGTATTAAGACCACTAAATCATGTTTGGCAATCTGATAGCCCTCTATGGGGAAGATGCTGGGCTCAGTGAGAGCAGTGCATGCTGCTCAACGTGATTTTAGTAATGCTTGCTAATGTTTTCTCTTTCATAATGTCTCCTATAATTTCCTCATAGACAAACTGGTGAGATATGGGCTAGATAGCTGGGTAGAGATGCAGGTCTCACTGGGGGCTGAAAAGCACTGGCTGGAAAGCAGCTTTGTCCTCCAGACTGGAGCTCCTGGTGGACACCAAGTTGACCATGAGCTAACACTGTGTCCTCATGGCAAAGACTGCCACCAGCCTCTTGGGCTGTGCTGGGTAGAGAATACTCTGCCAGTAGATCACAAGACGAGATCCATCCCCTATGGGTCAGTGCTGGTGGGACACATCTTGATGCTGGGTCCAGTTCTGAGCCAGCCAGTACAAGAGAAACCTGAACATAATGGAGAGAGTCCAATGCAGGGCCACCAAGAGGCTGAAGGGCCTGGAGCTCCTCTGGAGACTGGTTTCCCTTGTCTCATTTCCTACATCTTCCTTTCAACAGCTCATCCAATCCCTACAGTTGTGGTTCAAAATAAAACATCTCCACTTGAGCACCAGGTACCTGAATGTACACATTCAGCCCATTGCTTTGGCTGCTCTATAACAGAGAAATAAAGAATTATAGTCTGGCCAAAGGCTGGTCAAACTATCATTAACATGAAGCCTTGCCTTATGGGAATCCAAACAAGATAAAACAGTAAAGATCTTAATTTCCTGAGATACTGCTTTAATGGAGGTGGTAGGAGTATCTCAGATGGACAGGGATGGCTGGGACAGAGACATGGCCTGCTAAATCATTTTTTAGGGTTGGCATTCACGGGTTTGAAATAAAACCCATAGCCACCACAACAGAAATGCCCTATAAAATGACATTTGTTGAATTTACTGTTTTTTGAATGGGGAGGAGCAGAAGAAATAAACTGACAGCAGACAATATGATGTCTTGAGATCAGGAAGAAAATGAAAGCAGTGGGAAAAAATGAGAATGATGGTCCTCTTGGCACTGACCCAGCTGCTTGGCAGCTGCTCATTAAACCAGCATCCTGGGGGTTAAGTGCATTAGAAGAACCTGCCCCGACACATTGCCATCCATGCCTTTCTTTTATTTCCTTTGGAAACTGCTAAGTCACTCTTTAGCAAGAGGCCAGGAGAGAGGTTGCTTAGGAACTAAATCACTTCTCATTCTTAGACAGTGATTCTCACTGGCACGCAGGGCAACATGGAAGCGTTCAGGGAAAGAAGCCATGTTACATCAGCTGTGAGCAATGGGCTGTGGGGTCAGCCCCAAGAACAAGACCAGAAGCCAGCTCCACTCCTCCATCCTTAAGACAACTGTGTGGGGCTCTTGCAAGAAACTACTGGGTTTGCTCCAAAAATAAACAAACAAGAAAAAAAAAAAAAAAGTATAAATTCTAGAGGTTTGGTCAATATCACAAGAGGTGGTGAAGTGTGTCGCAGCTCCTGCTCTCCCTAGGTCCAACAGGAGGAAGTAAGGATGTTTCAGAATAAGGGTTTCGAAACACTTCAGAGACCCAACAGAAAGCACACCAGACTGCTCAACATAGCATAAAGTTGCTCACAAGAGTTCTCCTCTGGAAAAGTTAAAATCTTGCAGGGACCATCCTGCAGGATGAGCTATGGCAGCTCTCCAAGGAGATTGTGCCGACAAGGCTGCCCAGTCCCCACACCATCTGCCCAAAGGAAGCTATTTTGAGGGAATCACATGAAGACAGACCGATGAGTTTACACTTTGGAGCTGATGAGGCAACAAAAGCTGCAGGAAGAAGTTGAATCATCAGATTTCCACTGAGTGCACTTGGGGAAAGGATCAAGCCATGCAGGAAAGCCTCGGAAGAGGTAAGCTAGGAGTGCAAGAAGTGAAAATCCCTTTCTCCTTCTTTGCTGAGACAGCCCAGCAGCTCTCTGACAGCCCTGCTGAAGATTTTGCACCGTTAACATTTGACATGAAACATGCTTGGCTTTCAGGCTCTGTAAGAGAGGAAATCCCCCATTTGCTCATCATTTCTATGCAATGTGTCAGCTGTTTCCAGAGCTTGAGGCAGGAGGTGAGGCTGAGCCAAAGGGACGTGCAGTTGATAAGGACCCAACTGGCACTGCCCTCTGTCTCACATGCTATATAGCACCATAACACGACCCTATCTGCTCACATGCAAGAAGATGTAACTTGGTGAATCTCTGGAAAAGCCTGAGGAAAGGAACTTGCCAGAGATAAACTTGTTGAGGTATTGTTTTCAAATGAGAATAAAGGACCCTGACCATACAATCATAGAATTGTTTGAGTTGGAAGAGATATCTGAAGGTAATCCAGTCCCACTCCTTGATGCCCATCTTCTTCTGACCTTCCCAACTGACTTCAGAGATTCATCTGCAAAACCATTCTAAAATCATGATCAATCCAAGATAATATCTTGCAGCACTTGAGGCTGGACTAGACTGTGTTCTGCTAGATATTCATGTCCAACTTCGTCTCAGCTCCGCTCTCCTACAGTTTCCCCCAAAATGTTTAAAACAAGCAAACTGAGGAAGAAACCACCCCCTCCCAAACCCAGCTAAGACAAAAATTGACATCCTACGATGCCTTTTCAGAAGTGAGGGAAGAGGATGCAGAAGAAAAAAAGAAAGTAGAAAATCACACTGGAAAGACATGATAATTGATCAAAATCCTTGTCCCCCTTTACCCATACATCTCTGAATCCAATAATCATCATAGAGTCACTAAGAAGTAGGGGCAGGAGGGGACAATTCGGAAGCTGCAGGGACTTTGGCACTTTGCATGGTCTATCATAAGGTCAGGCCACCCAACTACATACATCCTTGTGCATCTCAATCCTATACTATTCAATGGAGTATCATGGCTGTGTTTAGGACCCAGTGGATCTTGTGATGAAACATGATATCACTTGCAAGCATCCTCTTCCATCCTGCAGGACTCAGATGGCAGGAGAACTGCAAGTTGAAGCAAAATTATTCCCTAGTGGACAAAACACAGCTCACCAACATGAACGGGGAGGGTGTGAGGCCAGTGAACCGGTCCTTTTCTCTGTAACTCCTACTGCCTCTCTCCCAGACCACATATTTGTGTGGGACCATCATCTTTTAGCCCAAACTAACTCACTGAGATCAGGCCAATCCCACTTCAGGCATAAGAGAGACTGCAACATTTCCAGGATGAGAACCAGAACAGCCAGAAAATGGCTCTTGCTAGGTGCCATCCCTGCATGGCCGTAGCTCTCCTTGCCCATCAGTGGGCATGACAGCAACTTCATGCGCACTACAAAGCCTCCCAGGATGTGATTTGACTTATATCATTGTAATAAGATCAAATACACTGATTCACTTCACTATTAAATCATCATTTACTGTCCAAGCCAGAAAACAAAACGACTATCTAGAGAAAGAGCCCAAGGACAATTCAGCTGGCTCTGGCACATGTTTAAAACTCGGTGGTATAAACCAGCTTGCAAATCCTCATTTCCTCTATCTGGGTCAGGGATTTTTTTGGCCAACACAGCACGGATGTCGAGGAAGAGCAGATGCAGCAGAGATTCTGCATCGCCGCCCCTCTACCCTTTGCAGCAATGCCCCCCATGTGCACTTCACTCAGCTCCATCACACCAGCTGGAAACAGACTGCAGGCAGTGCTAATTTAACTTCACAAGGTGGTTTCATCAGTGTTTGGTTGCTGTGTTACAAGGTGAAGGATAAAGCCAGAAGGGAACCACCTCTGACCCTGATAACCCATGATAGACACACCCACAGTATTCTGTTTTTCTTTCCTGAATTGCTACATTCCTGTGTTTCCCTCTTTTCCTAACACTCTTCCTTCTCACCAGCTGTCTCACTACACACAGACAAATGGGTTTTCATGCAATCACTGTTTATGGCCCTCACTCAGCTTCATAGCCCCTCCTTGAGATGCAACATCCCGGAGTGCACAAACTCCAGAAAAGGAGCTGGCATTCTTTGCAGGCACCAAATCAAACATGAGCCAGCAATATGCCTTAAAAAAAGGTAGTGGTGTCTTTGGCTGCATTAGGAAAAGCATGGCCAACAGGGATCAGAGCAGGGCTGGGGGCTGCTCTTTGGAGATCTCCAAAAGCCCCTGGACGTGGTGCTGGGCACCCTGCCCTGGGTGTTCCTACTGGGGCTGAATTGGGCCAGAGGGACCCTGAGGTGTCTCCAGCCTCAGCCATTCAGTGATTCTGCCCACACACTGCTTTTGGATATCAATGCTTCCAACTGGACCCACCAAAAGACACCATGCTGTCATTCTCTCTTTGAGCAAAACCTGACTGACTGCCTACGGGTCTGTGCACAGTGCTTGCCATGGATGGGTAAGGTTGGGCAAAGGAACAGTAGACTTGGATCTGCAGTTTGTTTGCTCAGCGTCTTATATCTGTTTGAAGCAACACGTTTCATTTAGGGAGGGCAGGAGGAAGAAGAAAGAGGGAGGAAGAGGCTGGATGTGAGAATAAAGTGGTGACAGAGAGAGGATGGCAGTGCTTTGCTCCACAGTCTTAAAGCCCAGCAGCCAGCTTTTCTTGCATCTTTCTCCTTTCTCCTATGCGGACTGGGTCATGCTGCAGATAGAAGGGACGTGGTGTGATGCTGCACCTTGTTTCCTTGTGCAAGGAAGGTTCAGGTTGGATATTAGGAAAAATTTCTTCTCAGAGTGGTGACGCATTGGCACAGGCTGCCCGGGGAGGTGGTGGTGGAGTCACCATTCCTGGAGGTGTTCTAGAACTGTGGAGATGTGGCACTGAGGGATGTGGTCAGTGGGCATGGTGGGACGGGTTGGACTAGATGATATGAGTGGTTTTTGTAACCTAAACGATTCTATGATTCTGTGTGAGAGACAGTGGAAGAGGACGTGGGGGACAATGGTAGCTTCATGCAGGGGCTTAGACAAAGCTCTTAAAAGCTTCCTTGACCTCTGCCATCCTCATACTTATTCATCCAAAGAAACAGCACGAGAAAGAGAAAAACCAGGCTGAACATATTGCTGGGAGAACTCAAATTGTGCAGAAAAGATTTCCTTATATTTACACAGCCCATATCCATCAGAAAGGCTTTGCCCCCACCCTCCTCACGTGATTCCCAAGCTCTCAGACACACTTAAAATTAATAAAATAAATAAATAAATAAATGAATAAATAGAGAACAGATTAAAAAACAACAACTCAAAGCACCGCTCTACAAGCAGTACACTGCAAGGACACATGTTTTTCTGCTCACTTGAGCTCAGCCTCCTCCACAATCTTTCCTTGAGCCAAATGTTCCTGAGGAGGAAGGCTGGAAAAATCAACTCCCCCAGCACAGCGGGGCGAGGGCTGCTCCCCTCCCCAGCACTGTCTGCGGGACATAGGCTGGGAACAAGTGCCTATTGTCCATCATTAAGACTGAAAGGCAGCTCAGTGGGGTAAAAATACAATAAAATGAGGCTTCAGGCTTTCTTTGTGCTCCGTGTCCACCTTTCAAGTCTGCTTGAAAGGTCCTTCTGCTTGCATTGGTGGCAAACCTTGATAAGTAGTTCTAAAACCATTCTTTGAGAAAATTATTCCTATTATCACCTCCTAAAGACTTCTCCCATTTTTTTTGGTGGCACAATGGGGAAGGAGCAGAGTGTTGGGTTGGGTGCTGCAGTATTGACTACATGGTTTGCAGGGCATGGCTGGAGTAGTTCAAAACGAGCATTTGCCAACCACTGTAAGGTCCACGTAGGACACAATCATAGCCAACCCCATCAGGGTATGCCAGCAGCTGATGCCCATCTGGTTTCCATGCTGCCTCCCATTCCCCACGTGGGATAAATCTGCTGATTTCTCCAAGGCAACGTTTTCTGTGATCCTCGCGTGACATTTGTTGCACATACGCCAATTAATACTAATAAATATGCTAGCACTACTTCTGAAAGGATACACAGAGCGAGTAAAACAACAAACAGAGCTGAGGGAGGATGAGGAGAATAAAAAGATAGCAAAGGAAAGCAACAGCGCGGAGTTAATGATTCGAGGCACTGACGGCCCCTTTTCCACGACGTGGTTATGAATACCGAAAACCCCATTCAGAAATGCTGGAGAGACCCTACTAGGCAACAAATCGCCCTGGCTGCGTCCTTTAGGGCCGGTTCATAAAAGGGCTTTGAGCACAAGAATCCCCTCCTATCTCCCATATCCTTCTGTGGGATGAAAGCCAACACAGAACTACGGCAAAAGTCCCCGGAAGCCGAATTCAAGCTGAGATCAGCAGCAAGAAAAACCAAGGGATGTGCGATGCATGTCCACCATGGAGCCCTTCCTGCCTGATGAGGACCCCGAGTGCACACCGATTTGCTTTATTTCCAGCAGATGAGGCCTTCCCCAGCATTAAAAATAAACTTGTGAAGGCTAAATTCAGTGGATCTGAGCAAGCTGAACGAATCCATCCAAGCCTAGTGCTTTTATCCTCTATATCCTTCAAACCTAAGCTGGGATAAAGCACACAATTAAGGACAAGCTTGTCCTCTTGACCCTGCTCTGAGGCACCTGCAATCATTCCTTTTTACAGCCATCTCCTTTCATTTCTACTGCATCTGCCACTAAACAAGACTATTCAGTGTAACAGGACGATGAGGTTTACCTTGACATAGAATCACAGAATCACTAAGATTGGAAAAGACCTCCAAGATCACCTAGTCCAACCATCCACCTATCATCACTATTTCCCAGTAAACCCTCAGCTTCTTGAATACCTCTAGGGAGCATGACTCCACCACCTCCCTGGGCAGCTCATTCCAGTGCCAACATACACAAATATATCCGGTTGAGAAGCTGTGGGAGCCCCATCCCTGGCAGTGCTCAAGGCCAGGCTGGATGGGGCATTAGGCTCCTGGTCTATGGGAGGTGTCCCTGCCATGGCAGGGGTTGGAACTGGATGAGTTTTAAGAACTCTTCCAATACAACCAGTTCATTCTATGAGTCTGTGGTTGTGGGGATGATATTAAAAGGGTCATTTTGCCACTGAGAAAAAAATATTGCTATGACTACTGATACTCATCTGCTGATGATATTCCCCTGGCGCTGGAGGAAATCACGGTGATTTCTATGCAAAAACAAAGTGAGATGAAGGCTGCTCTCTGGGAAAGTCAATGCATAAAACAGATTCATTACACAGGGACATCTCTCTGCTGCTCAGCTGGATGCAGTTGGAGCTGCGGGATTTTGGGAAGGAGCTCTGCCTTCTGATGTTTAAATCATTAGGACACAGACACAGCAGTTCTGAGCCCCCATTGGCTTTTGGGGAGTAATTCTGGCAGCCTAAACCATCCATTCAGCTGTACAGCAGCACCTTCTCTTGACAGATGGATCCCCAACAGGTCACAGCAGCCCAGCACTTGGTCCTGAAGCTTCAGGTTGAACCAATCCAGAATAAATCAGTGCGGGTACAGTGGCTTCACCCCAATGCCTTGCCTTGCTAAATATAAGCCTGATAGGGCTGTGCAACCTGCTTCCCACATCCATCCGTTGGACCAGATGGTATTTGAGGAGAGAAAACAGAAGAGGTCTTTGAGACGGTCTCATGGGTTATGGAGAGCAGCACACTACGGGCAGAGCCGAGCCCCAATCCTACATCCAGCCAACCACCACTTGCAACCTCAAGTCCTGAATCCATTCTTGCTGGTCTTCCTTAAGCAAGCTGCAAAAAAGAACTCAACGTTAAGAACTCCCATGCTTCTGCACCCTGGGACCTGGGCTTTGATTACACAATGGTAGAAAAGCAAAGGGTAAAAAAAAATAAATCACCTTTATCATTTGGTTTTAAAAGAGCCCCTAAGTGCTCTCTGAAGGACTTGTTGCTGTTGGGATAACCTCCTCATGACGTAGGGGAAATGGGGAAAAAAGAAAGATAGAGAAGTTAAAAAGAAATTATATAAGGAAATAATATTAAAAAAAAAAATCCATCAAATAAACAAAAGCATTCCTAATAAGCTGGAAATATCATACTACATCAGGGATCACAAGATCGAGCCTAGAAAGGTCCAAATGGCAAGAACAAGCTGTTAAAAACAGATGGGAAAAACAAGACAGGAAAGGTTGAGACTGCGTTTCTGAACTGCTGTTCCCAACACGGGTTTTAGAGGTGATGCTGGTGTGGCTAGGGAGATGGTGGGTGAAATACCAGCTGTCTGCATCGCCTGAGCCATCTCTGCGGAAACCTTAAAGCTGAGGGACGGAGGAAAAAAGCTTAATGCTTAAATCCCTAACCAACAACTTTGAAAATTTAGATTTTCCAGCATCCTGAGCCCAGGCTGGCCATGTGATGATTCAGGTTAATAATGCAGCTTTTTATATCTTGGAGTTGTTGTTTGGTTTTTTTTTGTGTGTGTGTGTGTGTGTGTGAAGTAGTAAGGCTTGGTCCTCGCTGTAGGATTGTGCTTTGAGGCAGGGATTCAGGCTGCGTTTCTGCAAGATATTGCAGCATGGGGGATGGCCATGGGCTTGCAGAATCATAGAATTGTTTGGGTTGGAAGGGACCCTAAAGGCCATCTGGTCCAACTCCCCTGCACTGAACAGGGATACTCACAGCTCCATCAGGTGCTCAGAGCTCCATCCAGCAAGATGCTCTGCTCAGCACTGTCCAAGCAGGTCCTCAGCAAGCAAACACAAAAAGGTACATGCCGAGGAAAGGGGGACTGACAGCAGGGATCCACTAAATGTTAAGAATTAAAAGAAAAGGAGAAAAGAGAACCAAAATAAAAGGAAAGGCCAAGGAGAGATGGGGAGATAAAAACTCCCGATGACAAGCTTGTAGGATATACTAGATGGTATCAGCTATCCACTGACCCTGTTAGAGACTTTCCAACCTAAAAATACACACATATATATAATAAAAAGCCTTCTCTGACCGTGTGAAAACAGAGCTGGAGCAAGCATAGCAATGGATGAGGGGAGCCCTTGTTGGGGCCATGCTTTCCAGGAGCTCCAATATGACCAAGTCCAGTGCTGTTATTTATCAGAAGAGAGGCTAGCCTGGAAAGTCTCAAAACAAGTTGAACTCAAAAATCTGGAAGATCTCAAAAATATTTGTAAATATTAGGGTTTGGCTCAGGTGCCTTTCTATGCAGGAGAGGAGGAGAGGAATACTTTCCAAAGCTCAAACCAATGCCTTCTATGAGATACAATAAAGTCAACTGATTCCCTTTATTATTTTGCATTCCTTCATGCTCTGGGTTCCAAGAGATGCCTAAACTTCCAAGCACATAGGCTGTCAGCACAGCATTTCTAACCCAGCAGGAAGTAGGAGCTATCTCCAGGGAGAGCCTATTTTTGGAGACCTAGCCAGTTCCAAACCAAGCCTTCAAACTTTTGCTTGTTATTATTCAGATGAAGGCAGCAGAGCGGGAGAACTGAGGCATTCCCACAGAAGCTCGCACTGCTTCTCACACTGCTGGCCTCTCAGTGCTGCATGGAGATGTCTTTATGGGGTTGGGGTAGGTGTGGAAACCCATAGGTGTTGTTCTGGGGGGTTTCTAAGGTCCTGAGTGGAGATGTAGGCATTTGGGTAAAGCTGTCTTCCTATTTCAAAACAGGAGTTCTTAATTTCTGCACGGTTGCATGGAGGCCAAAATGGACAGAGAAGATTCCTGTCCTTTTCACCCCAAACACTCCAGTCAAAACCCTTGTATGTAACAAAGAATTGCACTACGATAGCTTTGCACGCTACTCAAACACACCAGTAGTATTAGCATGGATGGCAGTAGGGCACCCCAGAGCCACACTGCTGAAGAACTGCATTACACAGCATTAACTGCATCATCCTTTTTTTATTTGTTTTTTCCTTTTACAACTCCTATTTTATATGTTAAAAACAAATCAACATATTTAATAGCCATCCCTGATTCAATCCTTAAGATAAATAAGTTAAAACAGAAACACCGGGCAGTATGCAATGAAAAAAAGAAAAAAGAATCATACTAAAAACCCTTTGGCTGAATTTAATATCTATTAGAACCCGCAGTCATGATGGAAATGTATTTATAACTGCAAACCTCCACTAAATTATCTTAACAGCCTCTAGCTGTTGCTCTGATAGCCAAAACAGCACAGTAAATTACCAGCTCACTGTACAAAATTATATGCGTTGCTATTATACCGTGTTTGAGCCCCAGACACACTAAAGCAGGGTGAGATTTACTCTCCTTACCCAAGCAAGCTCACGTGTGTACACTGAGTACATACAGCAGCTGCAGGGCACAAACCCACGGTGAGCACAGCATCAGCAACAAGGGCTCAGCTTTCCCCCTCCTTTCCCACGTCTGAAGGGCTTTCCGCTCATCAGATCCTCTGTCCTGGCTCTCAGGCTGAGCTTTTCAACAGGCTGAATCCACTCCTCGCCTTGTCTCGTTGATCACAGGATTTCAGGATATCCCGAGTTGGAAGGGACCCATGAGGTGCATCGAGTCCAACTCCTGGCTCCACGCAGGACCTCCCAAAATTCAGACCCTATGTCTGGGAGCGCTGACTGCAAGGAAAGGCAGACATGAGGGGTTCCTCACCGGGAGCACAACCTGAGTAGGGTGGGACCAATGACCTCCAGAGGACCTTCCAACCCATGTGTGATTCTGTGGGATGCAATGTAGAAATGGGTAAGAAGATAGGACTGAAGGATGCTGGTGGATGTTGATATCCAATTATCAGCTCTCTGACAGCCTAAGAGTCACTTCACACATTCATTTCCTATTTATAAAGCAGAGGCAGGAAAAATCCAAGCATCCAGCACAGCCACAAAGGCAATTTCTCCTTCAGAAACTTGCTGGATGTCCAATTGCTCACCCCAAACCTCTGCTAAGATGGGATGACCAATATTCAAATCCTTCACATCCTTCAATTCTTCACCTCAGTGCTGTGATGCCAAGATACCATAATTTTCAGATTAGATGGATGAATGTTAACAAGACAAGTGAAAAAAGGAAGGTGTAAAAAGTCAGGGGAAGAAAACAAACCCAAACTATCCTTACTTCCTTAGGAGGAAGTTTTTCATACAGAGGGTGGTGACTCACCGGAACAAGTTGCCCAAGGAGGTTGTGGATGCCCCATCCCTGCAGGCATTCAAGGCTAGGCTGGATGTGGCTCTGGGCAGCCTGGTCTGCTGGTTGGCGACCCTGCACACAGCAGGGGGGTTGAAACTGGATGATCATTGTGGTCCTTTTCAACCCAGGCCGTTCTATGATTCTATGATGTGATTCTATGATTCTATCCCATGATGATGGTCTTTGGGTACAAAGGGATACACATAAAGTGGCTTGGGTTGCAGGGAGACCTTAAGGCCCACCCAGTTCCAACCCCTGCCATGGACAGGTTGCCCCCCATCAGCTCAGACTGCCCAGGGCCCCATCCAGCCTGGTCTTGAGCATCTCCGGGGATGGGGCACCCAGAGCTCACTGGGCAGCAGTGCCTGTGCCTCACCATCCTTCGAGTAAAGAATTTCCCCCTAATATGTTACCTAAATCTCTATTTTTGTAATTAGTCATAACTTCCACATGCTTTGACAGTCACAAATCCAAAGGAAGGTTTACACCAGGCTCTCCCATATTGCAAAAGGAGGTGAGGACCATGCCTAGCCCGCAGTAGCTTGAGCAGCACCGTGCAGCAGAGAGGAGCATGTGATCTATGAGCAGCTCTTCCAGAACACGTAGTGCTGGATTCCCACCTTCTGTCTCAGCCCCAGCTACGGCTGGCTAGTGGGTGGCTTCAGGTACAAAGAAATGCAAAGAACAGGCTTTAAAAGTTCTTATTTTTCTAATTAGAAATGCAAATCTTGAAGCTTCTTGCCCTCAGCACCTCGATCCTCACTGAAATGAACGTCCACAACACCGACCTGTGGGACAGCCTACCTCCGCTTGCACATGCGTGTAATTACTGAAGCGCCTTCCGTATTAAAAAAGCGTGCAAACGACCTTCCCCTCTGCACAGAACCCATCCCAAACCGCTCCTTGGAACACCAGCACATGATGCATCGCCTGCGTGCGTGCCAGCTGGCCGTGCTGATTTGATGCTAAAACGAGCTCACTGATTGATTCTGAGTCGAAGCCTCAGCCAATGTGTTTTGCAAGCGTTTAAGACAACAGCCCGGTCCTTTCCAGCCCTCGCTTCTGTTGCTTTGCAAAGGGTGCAATTCAGGAGCTCAAATCGCAGTGGTGGGAGAGGCTCTGTGCTGGATCTTGTTGCTCCCAGAATGATGCAGGCTGAGTTGTAGGTGGGAACTCTCCAAGAAATCTTGCGAGCCTGAATGTCCATGACCAGCTCCTTTTCTACACTTGATGTCAAGGGATCATAAATGCCCGATTCTTGAGTGCAAAGGGGACCAACGTGGGCTCTGAGCTGGGTCCAGCATCACATCTCCCCAACAGATCACATCATGAGAGACAGCTCGCCCCATTACGTGGGGTCACATCGCACACATCCCATTCTCTGGGTGGGTTCAAGTGATGGGGTGGGATATCCGCCTCACAGTGTGCTATTGGAGCCCACTGCACCTTGGTCATGTGCCAAACGCTTTGAGGCACCCCATAAAACATCCCAGCAGCCAAGGTAGGATCCCTCTGCACGGATGGCAGCCCTATGTGCTCTACCAGGCTTCTCTCCCATTCACTCTCTCTGGAAGGTGGCTGTCCCTCGCTGTTTTGCAGACCCATAGTGTACAGCTTTCCCAGGCTCCTAATCACTCTCCTCGCCCTTCTGCAAAGAGCTTGGTGTCAGGGGTCCACCCACACACATTTCTGTGGGATAAAGTCCCGATTGCTGGCAGGAAGGCTCTCTGCACACACAGATGGCTCACAGCTCAAACCCCAATTTCCAGCCTCCTCCAGGGACCAGCCTGCATCGCTTCTCAGCATCTGCCTGGCACAGACAGGAGGACCCAAAGCCCTGTGCTCCCTGTGATCACCAGCATCCCATCTCTTCTATTTAGTCTTTTATTTCGTAATTCTATTTATTTTATATCTTTTACCCCTGCTTCGAGCCAGCAGGAATCACACACTGCTCACTGTCTGCACCGCTGCTGTCGCTACGGATAATACACATATTATATATAGGTAGGGATGGGCTCAGCTGCCAGCTCCGTTCCCCTCCTCTGCCACCCCAACCCTGTGCCCTGACCCCAAAACAATGAGCCCTTCTATTCCCCTTTGCCCCGCTGGAAACTCCGCTCTGACACTGTGTGCAGCAGTCAGGGGCTGGAGGAGGCAGGGAAGGGAGAACACAAGCCTCAAGTCAGCAATTCTTCCTCTGTCACAGCAAATGACATTTTTCTGGGAGCTTCCTATCTGGAGGGGGTTATTTAGGAATGAGCTGCAGAAGAGCCAGAATCAAAGGAGCTGTGTGCAGGACGGACGGCGTGGGAGCAGCATGGCTATTTTTGCCTTAAATATGCTGGTATGGGTATGTGTTGGGTCTGCCCCTTCCTGCACTGGATGGATCTCAAGCCCACAAGCTGCATGGCAGGAAGACCTGGATGTGCTGAGGTGCTCTATAGAAGGGAGTTTAGAGAGACTTTGAAAGGGAGAGGCAGTGGTGATGTACTGAATGTCTGAGTTGAATTAGGTCCTAGACCTTCCCTGTCCTTGTGGGTGCCACGTCCATGGAGGTGCTCAAGGTCAGGTTGGTTGGGGCCCTGGGTGACCTGGTGGTGGCAGCCAGCCCATGGAAGGGGTTGGAACTGGACAGGCACTAAGGTCCCTTCCAACCCAAGCCAATCTATCATTCTGTGACAGCAGGAAAAGTCAGAAGATGCCTCAGTGCCACCAGGAAAGAGGAGGACAAGGCAGGTTTACCAATCAGTTTTGGGAATGAGACAATCCCCATTCGGGTATGACATTAAGTGTCTGTTGAGCAAGCCAACTGACATCCTTTAGCAGCAGTAAGAAACTCCACAGGGACGTTCAGAAAGTCAGGGTGGAACCTGAACAAGCAGCTGTGATCATCAGCAAAACTTAATCACCGAAAATCTACGAGATTCAAAGACCACAAATCTTTGACTCAAATGTTATTTCCATCCTACCATATGGATGCAGGAGCTGGAACACCACCAGCGAGATGTCTAAATGCCTTCCAAAGCAAATGCCTTTGGAAAATACCAGGTTTAAATGGAATATGATGCACAACAAGGGCTGAGATGCCATTAGGACAGCATCCTAGAGTAACCTATGAGACACAATGGAAGTATTTCAGGTGCCCAAATGGTGCTGGAAAGTAGGAGAAAAAAAAAATGAAATAAAAAACCATCCAAAAGTCCAACCAGAAGAAATCTCTGTTAATACTTTACAGGGAAAAATACAGACTGAACATACAGGATTTAAATCTACTGAGGCCATAGGAAGAAGGGGCCAGAGCAGAGCTGGCAAAGCGTGCTAAGAGGAAGAAGCAATTCAAATGCTTAATACAGAAATGTCTAAGAGCTGCTCTCAACTGGTCCTGCCGCACAGCCAGACTGAAACTATAAATAAAAACGTCCAATTTCTGGCCCCAAAGTGAACCTCCCATCCTGAGCAGGCATCAGTTTTGGGTGAGAAATATCACATTTGGACAGAGAAGTTCATTTCTAGGTATTATTGTAATGCTGACTGATGCAACATTTCCCAGATCCTTCCAACCTCCTCCAGGAAAACTGCGCAAGAGCTCAGAAAGAGGGAATCAAATACGAGAGGACAAATCCAGAGATGAAATCCCCCCACAGGTTGCTGGCATCAAATTATTCCAGATTCATTGGAGAAACAGGCACCGCTGGCTATCATACACAGCAAGAAACACACACTTCCAGCACTCACATTTTCCTCTCATTCTCTAAAGGCACAGCTCATAAGCTGAAGATGATTATGAGTTTTTTTCGACTGAGGTTGATGTTTTGTGTTAATTTTTATACATATACATTTCTATGTATATACTACAAAAGCATTCAATCGTAGAGGGCGATTAGCTCAGCACTGTAAACAACTCATTTCTAACACCAAAGACTTCTTGGCATGGATGAAAGTGGAAAAGTCAAGCAAAATCCCAAAGCTTTCCCTGCTCCCCTTTGCATTGCTCTGCTCTGAGCTGCGAAAGGAGCAGTGGTGATACCCAGAGATCAGCCACCACGCAATCAAGATGAGAGATTTTTCTTCTCCAAGCTACACTTATTTAAACTGAATTACAGGATGCGTAGCCGTTGGTAAGCTGCAGACACCAAATGAAGCACTGCCAGGCAGATACGCTCCTGGCTTATTCATGAAACTCATACAATGTGTATTGCTGATCCTGGGCTGAACCTCTTTTTGCTCAAATTCTTGGCAGGATGAGTCTGTGCCATGGAGGTAGCATGGGCCATGCAGAACAGCAGCGACAGAACTCAGAAACCTATTTCAGCTCTGACTGCTCCCCGTGCAGCCTTCCCACGACAGGGATGAAAGTGCTGCATCACCACCTCTGGCTACCCTAAGATCCAGCTGCAGCATCTCAGCATTACAACAGGGGAACAAGACCTTAGGAAGTCCTGACTCAATTAGATGAGATGAACTACCTCAAGGGAAGTTGTAGCGAGGTGGGGGTCAGCCTGTTTTCCCAGGTAATAGAGATAAGATGAGAAGTAATGGCCTTAAGTTGCACCAGGGGAGATCCAGGTTGGATATTAGGAGAAATTTCGTCTCAGAAGGAGTGGCAGTGCGTTGGCACAGGCTGCCCAGGGAGGTGGTGGAGTCACTGTTCCTGGAGGTGCTCAGGAGCCGTGGAGACGTGGCACTGAGGGTCATGGGTTAGTGGGCATGGTGGGAGTGGGTTGACAGTTGGACTAGATGATGTTAGTGGTCTTTTCCAACCTCAATGACTCTATATTCCAATTATTCTAAGTCAAGCAGGGATGGCCCTGAACACATGTGCAGACAAACCATCAACTCGCTCTATGTCTCAGTTTCCCCATCTGACCAAACCTTTCTGGCAGACGTGGCCTCGTTGAACACCCAACACAGAGTCACAGAATCGTAGAGTTGCTGGGCACCACTGAAAAGAGCCTGGCCCCATCCACTTGACTTCTACCCTTTAGATATCTAATAAGCATTGATAAGATCCCCTCTCGGTCTCCTCCAAAGTGAACAATCCCAGGTCTCTCATCCTTTCCTCATAAGGGAAATACTCCAGGTCCTCAGTCATCTTTGTGGCCTTCCACTGGACTCTCTCCAGCAGTTCCCTAACTTTTTTGAACCGAATAGCCCAGAACTGGACACGGTACTCCATATATGGCCTCAGCAGGGCAGAGCAGAGAGGAGGATCACCTCCTTCAACCTGCTGGCCATGCTCTTTTCATGTACCCCAGCATAACGTTGGCCTTTTTGGCCACAAGAGCAAACTGCTGGCTCAAGGCCAACACCGAATGTTTTGAGTCCAAATTCTGGTTTCCTCAGCTGCTACTGTAATCCAAATAAATAATATTTGCTCTGCCTTTGAGTCATTACTATAAATTATGTGCTTGGGTCTGGTAAACACTATTACATCATCCTTGCATCTAACATTCTCCAAAAGAAAAAGAGAAAAAAAGGTTTGAGTACCACTTTTGCTCTCTTCCAAAGGGAAATGAAGCAAGCTTCCCTCAACGCTTTCCTCAAGTATTGTTTGTGGTCCTTAAGTCCAACCTGTGTTTTACCACCACTGATCTCTCACATCTACTGTGGACTTGGCCAGGACCGTTGGTCAGCACTGAAGTCACAATGCAGCCCCAAAGGAGAGATGTCAGCCAAACTGTCTTAGCACACAGCATGACGTTCACAGCACAAATACCTTACCGCCTTGGGCATGTCTGTGGGCTCACCCTGATCAAACCAGTTGGGAGGCAGAGGAGCTGCCTTAGCACATATCATAGAATCACAGAATGGCCTGGGTTGAAAAGGACCACAGTGATCATCCAGTTTCAACCCCCTGCTATGTGCAGG
>JAOWBP010000001.1:151996516-152007101 GCA_028571105.1 Tragopan temminckii | reverse complement strand
TGTGGCAGGGGGGTTGGAGATTCATGATCCTTGAGGTCCCTTCCAACCCTGGCCATTCTGTGATTCTGTGATTCTTTGTTTAAACACTATTGTAAAATGAAAGAAGCCAAGGGGGAACAAATGAGCTGAAATGCTGAGAATCACTTTACAACAGCCGAGAAGCTACAGGATGAACAGGATCATTTAGTGGGATCGATGTGGATTAGACTTTTCTCCTTCAATTTAAATTACTTCATAAAAGCAGCCACATCCCCGACACAACTGCAGTCTCCTGCTCCCTGCCTGATCACGCAAACCTCATCTTAGAAATCTAGCTTGGAGCCCACATTTCAGGCTTCAAAGGAGTGGGCACGAGTGCGAGTGCTGACTCCTCGCCACCATAACTGTGGGAGCAGTTCCTCTGCTTGCTAATGTGTTGAAAAGCTGCTAACAACACTTCCACGGATGGGTTGAATGGGGGAATCTCTCCCAAACAGATGGCACTGACGTGCTACCCATGGAGGATGGGACCTACCACCTCTCTGTTGGAATCCCAGTGGCCACTGACCCTGCTGCTGACCCCATCAATGTCTGAGAAGCCTTCTAAAAGCAGCGAACCTCTCTCCATTCATGTATTATTAAAATCCTCACTGGTTAATTTATCAGGGTACTCTGAGCTGGAAAAATGACCTCTTTGTTGGCCCACTTAAACATGCTCCACTCAAACACAAAACTATCAGAAGGGCTAAGGGAAGTTGTGCTCAGACTGATGTCCTTTGTCCCAGCGATGCAGCTCCAAGATGGAAGTACTGGGACTCCCTGGCACGAGAGCAAAGGGCTAGACACAAGCCTTCACAGACAAAACCACAAAGGAAACATTCAACCCACATGCTGCATGGACACTGCCAGAGAAACAAGAATCCCCGATTCTCCCTCACACAGCACTGATCTCTCCCCAAACTTGGGGATTTGGGAAGAAACCAAAATGCAAATGGAAAAGATGATGGTAGGCAGAGGACAAGCCCATCTACATGTGTTGGTCCAGGTGTCACATTGCCTGTGTTCTCCTCCCCACAGTGGGGGGACTGTTCTCTTCTTTACTCCTGGGGTTCTCCAGCAAAAGAATCACATTTCCTTCTTAATTCAAACTAACACATATGGGGTATGGAGGATGAGGTGACTGGCACTGCAAGGCAGAATTGAGGAAAGCAAATGACAGTACAAACAACAGTTGGCACCAAAAGTACCCTTGCAAGTGAAACGAATGGGATTAGTAGTCATTAGGTCTTGTTTTCCCATTAGTGTCATAAAGATGAAGCTGCTATCCTCCCATAAAGTACTCAGACTCTATGGGACACTTAGGCAATTATAGAGGACACGAAAGCTTGATCTGCTTCATCACTACGAAAGTGCCTGGAAAGTGCAGTAGGGACAAAAAGAAGCTGCAAGTGCTTGTGTAGCCCCCTCCTGTGCCCTCTTCATTGCCCTATCACACCAGCTCCACGCAGGAGATTGTCTAAAAGCTCACATGCTTGGAGACGGACCTTCGAAACAGATGTGAAACACATCAATTTCTATTTGTTTTTAGCTTCATAAAACTCACACATGATGCCTCTGTTAAAGGACATAATACAAACGGAATAGAATAAACTGCAGCAGAAATCTGTACGTGAGATCAGGAGGTGGGAGTTGGTGAGAACTGATGCTGCAGCTGACATTTATCTGTCACAAGCTTGGAAAAAGGGGTTTCACCCTGTTGTACTGCAGCTTTCCAAGCGCTATATCAGGATCCAATCTCGAATAGATGTTACAGAAAAAAATGACTGAGCTGCTATCTGCAAAAATACTTTTGGGGGTGGAAAGTGCAGCTATATGACGGGTAGGGAGTAATTTTTCTGCCTGCAACAGTTCTGTGAACCAAGAGGTAGAAAACAGCATGTGGGAACCTGAACCTGAACCAAGAGGTAGAAAACAGCACGTTGGAACCTGAACCTGAAGCAAAGAGGGGTGGAAAGAGCAGAAACTGATCAGAGCTTTATTACAGCATGTGTTTATCATCCCTCTAGAAGAGGGACTGGGATGGGGGTGGAAGACTTGGCAGCAGGGGGGAAATGACGTTTTTGAGATGTATTTGTAATGCTAACTCACATCTGGGATCAATCCTGGAATGGGAACACAGTGTGTCTGGCTTAGGCAGGCCAGAAGGAAATGTTCTTCACGGCTAACCTGCAAGAAGAACGTGACCTGATGAACCAAGCACGGCCTTTGGAGGTGAGGTGTTCCTCAAGTGATCTGGGGTTGTGGACTACCACAGATGCTTCCCAAAGGGAGCAGAGAGCTTTACTCTGAACTGTGGGGACTTTACTCTGAACTGTGGGAATCACAAGGGAGCAAAGGTCCAGCTCTCGGTGGGAGCCTTTGTGCTGAATCCTTTGGTGGGGCAGACTGAGCTTGGTGGCCAGGTGGCCCTACTGAAAGCTGAAAGATGTTTTCTCCTCCATTTCGGGACCCTGCTGCTCATTCTCAGCATTTCCGCATTCGTATTTCCTTCTTGTCTGATCCTACTTCACATCATTTCCACCATTGTATCCCTTCTTAGCGAAGTGACCAAGGAACCAAGGTATAGAATCACTGAAGTTGGAAAAGACCACTAAGATCATCTAGTCTGACTGTCAACCCACCAAGGCACAGGCAAAGTCATGGCACCTGCACCCCATGATCAGGGCTTTCACCTACATGCGCCCTGATAAAAGCTTCATGGTAATCCCTCACAGGATACCAATTTCAAATTCTATCAGAAGGCAGTTCATCTTCAGAAACAAATATTACCAAAAGATGGGAACTTTGTGACCATGCTGGAGGATGCACAGGGTACGTGGCTTTTCTGCCCCAACCTCCTGAAGCTATTGAGTTTTGGGAAGATTAAGAGTCTGAGCTGGGCTACAATATCCCAGTTTCCTTGGCTGAGTGTTAGCAAATATATACACATACACACCATGCTCTGCAGAAGTAGGAAGGAAGCCCCTCCTTATTATGTTACCTCCTGATGCACAGGGATCCCGGACTTTGCTTTCACTGTGAACTTCCTAAACCCTCCATGTGTTCCCTACAGCAGGTGAGAGGGAAAAAATGGTTTGTGTTGACTCTGTGGGTGCTCTCTGCAAGCACCAAGTGCTCAAGAGGTTTTTGCAGCTGAGTAAATAGGAGTGAAGCCTGTTGTAGTTCTCTGCCCTGTCTCTCTTGGCCTCCCACCGGCAAGGATGAGCAACGGGATCCCTGCTGAGAGCTCCACCCTGAGCAAACACCCGGAGAACAGCGAGGGTGGGCTACACACACAGCCCAGGTGTTCCTGAATTACCGCTCTTGGTATCTTGGGAATCAAAAGAAAGGAAGTCCTATGCCAAGCCAAGGGTGTCCTCTTGCCTTAGCCAGAAAGAATGGGAAGAGATGGGAGAATGAAGGCTGGGGAGATGGCAGCAGGAGCATCTTCAAAAGCTGTATTATTATGCCTGGAGATGAAGGCTATTAGTGCCTTTTTTTAATGGGGAAATCATTCTGTACATGTACAGGTGAGTTGAGAGTGTCGCTCTGAAGACCCCTACATCACTGGAAAGCTGTAGAGGGGTTTGAGCCTGAGAAAGCTCAGTTTTCACTATCACTATGGAGAAGACAGGAGGATGAGCCCAGTGAAGGGCAATCAGATGGAGCATCTCTGGAGAGCAGTCCTATGGGAGCCCATCCCAGCGTTCAGCCAAGGTGTGAGATCACTTCCAATCTACGCTTTCTCAAACAAGGTGAGGAGGCATCTAGAACTCATAAAACTCAGCACTCATACTGGCTTCATATCATAGAATCATTAAGGCTGGAAAAGATCACTCGCATCATCTAGTCCAACCCCAACCCACGCCCATCATGCCCACAAAACCATGTCACTCAGTGCCACATCCACTCCTTTCTTGGACACCTTCAGGGATGGTGACTCCACCATTTCCCTGGGTAGCCCATTCCAATACCTCACCACTCTTTTGGAGAAGAAATTTTTCCCAGTATCCAATCTAATATGTCACAAGTACATGGTTTTTCTACCCGCTGCTCGATTATCTGCAAAGATGACACTGCCCATATCACCATCAGGGCCAAGTGCCACAATCCCAGGAAAATGTCAATAAACCAGAGGAAATTCAGAGAAGAGCAAAGCAAAATATTATTACAAAGTCAGAAAGACTGACTTTTTGAGATAATGTGTTTAGCTTGGCTTAATGGCAGCTTAGCAGGGACTCGGCAACTTAACAGTCTGCAAATATTTGAAAGGTATAAACAGCAAAGAGGGAAATCACCGAGTGGGGCTTGCAGAATAGGATGAGTAGGAATGGGGAGAAGGCACCAAACCATATGCTAACCTGGGCTTAAGTCTCTCCATGTAAAATTTATGTGACAGTATAGAACCCTTACGTAGGTTTCGCCTCTATGGACGCCAACAGGGAGAAGGTTTCTAGATACTGATGCAATTTTAAGCTCAGTAGGGCAATGGCCCTGTTCTCTGCAGGTCTTCTTTGGGTGGTCCTGTGTAGAGCCAGGAGGAGGACTTGATAATAACAAACCCTTATGGGTCTCTTTCAACTTGGGATGTTCTATGATTCTATGATTCAGGTTGCTCCCAACAAGCCCATTTCATCACCTGCATCTTGTTTTCCTCTTCTGCCACCACCAGCTTTAAGGCTAAAGCACATGGACACGTGATGGTTTTCAGGTGAAACCTCGGAAGGACAGCTGTGTTAACAAGTATTTTGTTAATCTGTGTTAACCTCAGGCCGGATATTAGGAAAAATTCTTCTTGGTTGAGCACTGGCACAGGCTGCCCAAGGAGGTGGTGGAGTCACCAACCCTGGAGGTGCTCAAGAAAAGTGTAGATGTGGTAGTTAGGGACATGGTTTAATGGGCAATATTGGTGGTAGGTGGACAGTTGGACTAGATAATCTTAGGAGTCTTTTCCAACCCTAAATATTCTATGATTCTAATTCTGCAAACTTATTTACTTGGGGAAAACATACTTAAAAAAAACACACACACAAAAAACAAAACAAAACAAAACAAAAAACAACAAACCAACCCAACAACACCAGCCCCTGAAACAATTCATTTTAGTGTTTCATAACTATGTTTGGAATTTTTCAGCTCAAAGTGACATTTATTTTCAAATTGGAAGGGTTAAAACAATAGCTCCAAATCCAAATATTTAATTTACAGTTGAGGGAAATATTTATTCATCTTTCAAGCCAGCTTCACTGAACTGCCAGAAATCCCCCCAAAACATGACATCTACTTCTGTCTTATAGGGTGAATCGAAGCAGTTTGAACTCCCTGTAGTGACGTTGCTAAACCCCGAATGAGAAGGGCATATCACCAAAAATTGCTTATGGAAGGAAAGATTCAAATTTAGAGTGGCTGCTGGCTATAAATAGTCTGCAGAACTGAAATACATTCCACTTTGGCTAGAAATGCCTTTGGCCCTGTAGTCATAAACACTCCTGCCTTTTATAGTTGAACCAAATATTTGGTTTCTATAGTTATAACAGTGAGCACCCGGTGGTCTTTATTTTTAATCTGCACAATGTTTGCATGAAGAGCCGGGCAGCGGTTTGTGGGGACAGCGGTGGAGTCTGGACCACAGGTGCATCATTAAAAATAAACCCATGAACAGCACAAAAAGCTCTCCCCAAAGCATCCAAATGCACTGAGGTTTGCTTGTAAACAGCATTTGCCTTTCAGATGCTGCACTAAGTGCACCAAGAGTGGAAAAGGCCAAGGGACCGGTGATAGCTAATATAATAATGAGGCTCTGTCCTACTAATCTGATGTTCTCAAAGCACTTTGTGAGCATTCATCATCCTCCCAGCGGGACAGGTCGCAGATCATCGCTCCCAGCATGTGACATCAGGAGGACTGGGTGAGAGATGGAGAGGTCGGGTACCACTGATCAGGAGAGGGCTGAATTGTTTTATATATATATATATATGTGTACATCTCTCAGGAACCTGCTTCAAAGGAGCCTGTTTCTCCTGACAACACTCCACATGAAAGCCTTATTATTCAGTGCTTAATAAATCAAACACCCATCTGCCAGTATTAATGATGGAAGGAAAAGGAAATTAAAGCTGACCTGTGTGGCTTCGAGATCACAGGATAACTCCTCATCCATTTACCATAATTTAAGGTGATTAAATCTTGCCTGTAAGAACTAAAAAGGCTTCAATTAATGCGGTAGCCCACCTTCGAGGTGCTCTCAGGGCAACAGATTGGGGTCACTAAGGGGTGCCTGGAGGTGATGGTGTTTCTCCATTCTCCCAGGCAGTGAGCTTGCAAACCTTACACAGCAGTTTTGCTTTTTTTTTTTTTCCTAGAGAAAGTCTGAATTCAGGTTTTTAGCAAAGCCATGGCTGTGCCACTGAGTAGATCTGAATCAACTATCAGGTATGGCTGGGAAGGAATGAAGATCCTTTCAGTATCTAATGGGGAGCTGTAAGAAAGAAGAGGATACACTCTTGAGTAGGGTCTGTTGGAATAGGACAAGGGGAAATGGTTTCAAACTAAAAGAGGGGAGATTTGGATTGGATATAAAGAAAATAAATTTTACGATGTGGGTGGTGAGGCACTGGCAGAGGTTGCCCAGAGAGGTGGTGGTGCCCCATTCCTGGAGGCATTCATGGTCAGCCTGGATGGGCTCTGAGCACCTGATGGAGCTGTGGCTGTCCCTGATCACCACAGGGGAGCTGAACCAGATAACCTTTACATGTCCCTTCCAACTCAAACAATTCTATGGTTCAGTGAAAATGCCCAGCATCTTCTCACCCTGAGACTCCACCACAATGAAGCAGGTGCCAGAAAGGAATAAAACAGGCAATCAGGAACCTTGAACAACATGGCATTATTAGTAATTACTAATACGACACCAGGGTAAACGTTTCATTATTAAGGATCTCCACTAGCTGCCAATGGCATTACTGCAATGCCAACTACAGATGCATTTCCTAATGCCACACCCCACACTGTGTTCTGGATGGAGGAGCAATTCACATTTATTTATTATGCGTGACACACTCCTGAACCCATCTCTGATGGGATGATATATGTCAGTGTGCCACACTACACATCCAACAGTGTGAAGCCGTTCCATGCTTCTGGGACTCCCCAGTATCCCCTTCTCAAGTCACAGACTCACAGAAAAGCTGGGGTTGGAAGGGACCGCTGGAGATCACCTCATCCAACCTTCTGCTAAAGCAGGCTCCCTACATTAGGTTACACAGTAAAGGAAAAGCTGTATCTGGCAAAAAGCATCTGGAAATCACGAGGATTTACTATGAACCCATAATGTGAGGCATAATATTTAGAATTACCCCAGAGGGATGGGTTGCAGCATGACTCATGCAGTCTTGACCTCTTGTTCTCTAGAGGGCACAAGGGTTTTGAATTATCCCAGGTTAGGGCTGCCTGAACAATGCTGGATGGGAAAAATGGATGATGATGGGGGAAAATAGCACAGGGGTGGGCAGAAATATAGACGCCCAGGTGAGATTACAACCCCCTCCCTCAGCTTTTCTTGCAGTGCTGGAAGCAGTGTTCAACCTCCACATTTTGCTCGGAGAAGGAAATTTCAGCCCAAACCTGGCTGATAGATCCTGCTCCCAGACTGGCTAAAAGGGAAAGGCAGAATTACAGGAAGAAATTCCTTGCTCAGCAGCGTGTTGGCCAAAGGGTGACATCTCCAATGTGGCTGTGACAATGGTGCATGCACCTGCAAGATGCCCAAAGCTGGGCTTTCAACTCTCAGCAGTTGCTTCTGCCTTTATTTGTCAAAATCTGATGCCAGAGACATGGCCAAAAAGGCATAAACATCAACCTGTGCTCCCCAAATCCCTGCAGAGATGTCACCCCTGAGCTGGCACGCCTGCACGCTGTGATACTGCTCTCTCTGACACATTGCACACTCGGGTTTTGCTCCCTGAAAACAGCAGCATTCGTGCTGCCAGCCCTCCCTCCGCCCCTCTGCGGCACTCAGATTCCCTGCACTTGCTGCATCGCTGCTCCCAAGACCCGTGGTCGCTCCCTATTCCTGATATCTTTTATTTACTGGCAGACATCTCGTAGCTGAGTGGAACTACAGCAAATTGTTCCCATTATTTAATCCCTCCCCCTTGGATTCTCAGTGCGCTTAAAAGCAGCAGTGGGGAAGACAAACATCACCGCTCTCCATCAGTCTGTTGGGGACAACCTCAGCTCTCTAGGGCTTTAAATCCTTATGCTTTTTAGGGTTGCTCATCCCCATGGGTCATGAGTGACTCTGGGGACCTTGAGTGGCTTTTGGGTCAATTCGTATTAGGAATTCTTTAACAAGGAAGTGTTCTTAGCTGCAGATTCCTAGAAATACAGAGTGGTTTCATGGTGGAACAGCAGTCCTGTTAGGGACTATAATGCTCAGTGCTTCTTCCAGGGAGTCCTGAGATTTATTTGGGCAAGAAGATGAAAATACTGGTGAATACAATCATTACTTCACCATATGGCACCAAGCAAAGTAACTGGGAATCATCCATGGTTATATGAGAACAACAAGTACTGCACCTGGTTTATCATGGATTTGTATTTCTCTGCACCTTTGGGACCAGGGTTGGACTGAAAGCTGACCATGCCAAGAATTGATGGATATTGTTGCAATAAGACTCTTCTTGCCAGGCTGAAGCTCAAACTGGGTCCAGCAATCTACTGTGTGTGTGCCCTGGTCTTTCACATGCCCAAATGCTTTATGTAGGTTGAAAAAACTCAAGGAAATGGACTTTCTTTCTCGAGCAATCCTAAAGCTGGCTCTATTCTGAACAAGGAGATGGCATCAAAAAGTGGCATTTTGGAAATCCAACCCTGGAGTGTGCAGGGATGGAGCTGTGCCTCAAAAAAATTGACAGCAGCTTATTCAATGTGTTGACCCTCCTGGTGTCTGTTCCATGAGAGCTCAAAAAGGAAAACAAGAAACACTGTTTACTTCTATCCTTGTTTTCCCCTTCGTTATGAATGCTTTGGAAACTTAACGATGACATTTTTATTGTTTTTACAATTGCTTTCTATTTATTTATATATACATTTTTAAATGCCCGCTGCAGCAGCCACAGCTGGGAATCACTCTTTGCCCGGTGTTATTTTGCTTTTTGTTTTCCTGCCAGCTCCCTGGGTACATAAAGAAGGTGGTTCCAGACACTGCCCTTTTGGATGAGCACAAGACACTGCGGGGAGAGACGGCGAGAGGATCTCTTGTCTTCTGCACCCAACCTTCACCTTGTCCCTATTTCTCACCAATTTATAGTAGGAGTCGAATGAAAAGATAGCCTTCAGGGCCTGGCATGGTCACATACTCTCTCACCTGCCAATGCTAAGCATTAACACCCTCAAAATCCCAGTTATCATGCTATTACACCTACCAGTTGCAATACCCAGGGTGCTGCCTGCTGTTAGCTCTCCTTCACAGTAGCAACACCTATGGCCGTGCTATGCTGACACAATCTTGTCTCACCTCAAAAACTAAGCAGAGCCAGCTGCAGTTTGTACTTAGATGCGAGACTTTTCGAATTACACTTCAATATACAACACCCTCAAATTCTGAAATTTACCCCATCTTACCCCATTCATGCTCCATCCCTGGAGGTGCTCAAGGCCAGGTTGGATGGGCCCTGGGCAGCTTGATCTGGTGGGGGGCAACAAGCCCATGGCAGGAGTTGCAGCTGGATGGGTTTTAAGGGCTCTTCCAACTTAAGCCATTCTATGATTCCATGATTCTATGATCTTGCTCTCATTATTTGCCCAGGGAGGTTGTGATCTCCCTATTGAGATATTCAAGACCTGGCTGCACGTCTACCAGTGTGATCTATTGTAGGACATTTGCTTTAGCAGGGGAGTTGGACTCGATGAAATCTTGAGGACTTTTCTAACCCCTACAATTCTGTGGTTCTGTGATTTCCAGCCCTTCACCCATCTTGTGAAAGCAGCTGAGTTTTTCTCCCAAGTCTTTTTCCTCCCCATCATCTGACAGATGTTTAGATATGTTCAGTGCATGGGGAATGAAAAGCTCTGGGGAGGGAGAAGAGAGGAATAGCCGGTTCTGCTCTGGATCGATGCACTGCCATTGAATGGGAGGCAGAGGGAATGGAGTGGCTGTGCCCTCGGAACTGGCTGATTCATCAAACCTGACAGTCCCCGCAGAGGATCTGCCTCTGAGGCCAGGCTGGTTATTTTTAGGAAAAGCTTTCCTCTGTTGTCCCTTTTGTGCAGCAGGAAATCTTTTCCTGGACACTATATTAAAAAAAAAAAAGAAAAAGAAAAGAAAACAAAGGAAAAAAAAGAAAAAAAAAGCAATAAACAACAAAAAACCACCTTGTTTCCTGAAGTCTTCCTCTTCACCTCTCTTTTCCCATTTTTGCTATTCCTTCTTTCTTTCTTCCTTTCTTCCTTTCTTTCTTCTTTTCTTTCTTTCTTTCTTTCTTTCTTTCTTTCCTTTCTTTCTTTCTTTCTTTCTTTCTTTCTTTCTTTCTTTCTTTCTTTCTTTCTTTCTTTCTTTCTTTCTTTC
>JAOWBP010000001.1:151976971-151996416 GCA_028571105.1 Tragopan temminckii | reverse complement strand
GCTCCAGGAGCTTCCAGCCCAGGGAACATCAGCCATATCAACTTCAAAAAGCAAAAAGAGGAGACCCTCAAAGTCATTCACCTGCACAGCTGCAACACAGAGTCCCTGAACCAGAGAGCGGGGTCAGTGTGAGCAGGGGGCACTTCATCCCTGAAAATCCCTACGTCTGTAGGGATAGAGACTCAAAAATAACATAAACTTCTTCCTTGGTTCTTTTTTTTGCTGCTGGAAATTCAGCTCTTTGTCGTCAGGTTGCTCTCCCCAGATGACACTGTTGAAGACCCAGGACTTCCTTTCTCAGGGATGTAGCCTTAGCTTTCAGAACAAGCATTCTGCAGAGCTGTTGCATGACATTTTTCTCATTTAAGGGCTACTGATTTACCCAGTACACACATCAGAACCATTCAAATAGGTCCTGAAGGCAAATCCATCCCTAAGAAGAATTGGGAGCAAAACACAAAGAATAAAATCTCTGCACGCACTGGGAGGACTGTGCCTTGCACAACACTAAGGGGACCCTGCAACACCGGTGCTCCAGCAAAAGTCACACTGCTTAAAGAAACACCCTAAAACCCTCTATCCATCATTAATAATGAGAATTCTGCCCATTATGCAGTCTATTAATGCTCAGTGGAGGTGGAGAAAGAAAAGATCTCTTCCGGGGAGTGACTCTCATTGCCATCAGGTTATAAATGCCTGTGACCCCCAAAGCTTTATGCATGCAGAAATAGTGAGTTCAGTCACAGAAAAGATTCAGTACCAGATAAAACCTGCAGGCTTTTCCTTCCCTCTTCTTTTAATATGTAGTGATGGCTAAAAGGACTTAGAATTTATTCCCTACACATCGCCATACTCAAATAATATGCTAATGCTATTAACATGGGACCTTGCATCGCAAATGACTTATAATCATATTCTCCTTCAAAATACTAGAGTTTCATTTAAATCGGTCTCCACAGCAACTGGAAACAAAATGTCAGATGAAAATCTTCGTGGCTGGACATGGTGAGTGAGGAATTTCACAGCAAAGCTTGTAGACATGAAGATGGCTTGATCCAACCATGGCTGGTGGGCTTGTGCCCATCATCTAGTTGATCTTACCGGTCTTTTCCAACCATAATGATTCTACGATCTGCCACCCAAATAGCTGGGATAATGACGGTATGGGAAAGCAAACCGGCTTCTCCAGGAGGGCCTCAAAGTTTGCTGATGGAAAAAGAGTGAGAAGACATGGAGTTTGTGTAGCCATGAAGATTGGGAAGACTTTCTCGGCCCTCCTTCCTACTGACATCTTCTAAATGGCCCCAGAGAGATGTATTTGACAGGAGGTTTCCTTCATGATTCGTACCTGTTAAATTCCAACCTGACTATTTGCAAACAGTCCAGGGCAATATAGCTCCTGGTCATGGGCCAACCTCCTGTATTTTAGGGTTACAGAAGCACAGACAAGGAAGAAGGTGTTCACTGCTGGCTTCCCTCCTCCATCTGCTCTGCTCACAAGCTGCCCTCAATGAGCACTATCTCTCACCAGGATCTAGGACTGGGACAGGCCGCTGCATCCTCTGGTCAGTGCTCACCATGTCTCATCCCATTGAAAACACTCCCCAAATCCATTTGAAAATGAGCCAAGCTTTGCCTTGCCATGGCCAAAAAGCCACTGAATAGAAACCAGCTCATTTCCCATCTAAATGTTATCCCTGCTGCTCCACCTGTCTTCCCTACACTTGTTTCACTCTGTGGTCACTATTATGTAAATGGTGGGATCCTCATTATGGTTGGGGCTTTTTGGCATCCCTCTAATGAAATGAATATTAGCAACGTGGCCCACAAAAATGTCTTTGAAAGCAATGTCAGAAGCGTCTCACTTGAGAATGACTGAAAGTTCAGGCAATGAAAAGAAAACAGCCCCGACCAGTCTCCCAGCTCTGTTAGTAATTATCTGGGCTCCGGTGGGTGTTAAAACATCTGTACTGGTTTGGCAGGGACTGGGAACAGGGCTTGTGCCAAAGGCAAGTACTGGCGTGGGCTGAAAGCAGCGCAGCAATACATTAGAGGAGTATTCATGCTCAGAAGCACATGGCCAGCAGCCTCTCCTAGAAGTGCCTTTGAGTTAGGATCATCCTCATCCCTGTCCCCTTTGGGACCATCCCAAGCAGGAGCTTGGATAGTTAAAGGAATTGCAGGAGTGGCTGGATTCCTGAATCCTGCTCCATTTAACATCCCGCTGGACTTTGGTAACCAACACTTCATCTCTATGTTGTGCTCTTGCAATTTTTATTTCTGGGCATGAATGTTTCCACATGGACAATCTCATCTGACTCAGGAGCAAAATATTCTACAGTATCTCAGCACTGGAGTAAATTCTGTCTCCCCTGGTGTTCTCTTACGGGATGGGAAATATCCCATGCACTCTCCTTATTGAGCAGCTCCTCTCTCTCCACTTTCTCATTCAAACACAGCTCATGAAGTGCTGTGAGCCTGTCCCTAACACCTAGAAAAGCCAGATTACATTATCACCTCTATGGCTGTGACCGTCCTTGTGCGCAGTGCAGATGGTACCAACACCTGGACCCAAATCCTCATAGAATCATAGACTGGCTTAGGCCCATTGCATCTCCCATACTTCATGTTTGGCTTAGGGCCAGCTGAAAATGTTCTGACATCCTCCAGCTGGAACATGCCATTTCATCAAAATAGGAGCTTGACAAGGCATCACCCGCAGCCAGAAATTACAAGAAACCTGTAGAGAATATAAGTGAATTCTGAAGGAAGGGGAGAAGATCAAAGAGTTTTGATTCAAGAGGGGATATCTCTTGACTGCTTTGACTGAAAACCATTGCTATGCACTTTCCAGATTACAGAGTCTTAGAAAAGCTTGGATTGGAAGGGACCTTAAAGACCATCCAGTTTCAAACCCTGCTATGTGTGGGATCAAAGCACAATTCTCAGTGAAACTCTTTTTTTTTCTTTCTTTAAATCCATTTCAATAGAGAATGAAAATGAACCAAAATAGATGCTGAGAATAGATGAAAATGAATTCAAGAGAAAAGGAACACAGTGAATTTTTACCACCTCTGGTAAAAGCCACATTCTAAATAGGTGGCTGTTGAAGCAGATCTGGGTTTAATCCAGTAGCTCGTGTCCGTCTTATCCCTATCACCACGGGTGATACACCGTCCCTATCAGAGTCCTTCGCTCGTGAGATGAAATACGGCTTGGCAACAAATACGCAGTGCATTGGAACTGTTTTGGTCCACAGATGCTGGGAGGAACAAGCCATGATATAATGGATTTTGGCTGCGACCACAGGAATGCAGGAATTACTAGGAGCAGACCATAACAGACTGCTTCAGCTTTCCATCTCCAGACTCTTCAGAGAAAGCTGAGAACTTCACAGCGATCAATCGTGCAGCAATGCACCTGCAGGAAGAACTGATTTACACCTCACTTCATCATTTACAACCTTTATTAAAGCAAATACTTTAACTTATCTGATATAGCTGTGGATGTGTTTGCACTGATGGAAGTATTAATTCTTCAAGCCACTCCATTTGCAAAATGAACCCCTCTGTGGTGGTGGTGATGGGTTGATGGTTGCACTAGATGATCTTAGTGGTCTTTTCAACCTTAATGATTCTATTATTCAGGTCTATGAGCACAGAGCTGGGCTTCCCTTCAAATAGCACTGAGACACCCTCCAGCAGCCTGTGTTTCCATTACTGAGACACACTGGTGGGTGTTTTACTGCAAGAAGCACTGTTTGTCCAGGGCTAGAACTCAGGAAGGACATCATGGACCTATCTGCACAGAAACATGGGTGACAGACATGGGATAGGATAGTCCTTCTGACACATCAAATAAATTCAAAGCATTCACATGCTCGTATTCTGAGTTTCTCTTGAAGGTAATGGAAATGGTGAGACTGAGTTTCTGGAGCATCGCAGAAGAGCCAGCAGGATGGCAAACCTTCAGGAGTTGATGTTAGTGACAAAGAAAAGTAAAAGTAATAAATGAGCTTCAAGTCACAAAACCACAAATTACAACACCCCATTTTTAGAGACACGAAGTTTGGGGATGAATAAAAACAATTGGAGTCAAAGTACTGGAACTGAGATATTTAAAGAAAGTATTCTCCATCAAGAATTGTTTTGAGATGAACCTCTAGAAGAGAGGAAGGTGGCACGTGACCAAGTTTTGACTCTAACACTAATCATTGAAGCAACCATCAGCTGGCAAAAAGACTCAGCGTGGAGTTTATGGATTTCAAGTGGGTATTTGAAAGACTTTATCATGACTCATTTGAGAGCAATTTGAACTGTTATGGCAAGCCAGCAAAAATAATTACCATCATAAAGGCTTTACATCAAGGTTGAGCCTGCGCAAAGTATATGCAAGCTTGAGGGAATGGTTTGCACAGATCCCAATGTCAGACAAGGTGGTACTCAGCAGAATGGGTGACCTGCCAGAGAATGAAGGTGAGGATGGAGCCACTGGCAGGGCAGTAACCATTCACTTCACTTTTACATGTGATGAAGGATTTGCAAGTGCCTGAGTGCATACCCAACGCCTGCCCAATGCTTCAAAAAGGGGATCTGTTGTCAGTTATGAAAAAATAGCAAATGCAGCGAGTCACTCAACTCCAGTTTACTTTCAAAAGCAACAGTGTACAAGAACAGGGGCAGTTTATATTTTTGGCAGTAAAATGATGGAAGCAATCAGACCAAAAATTGCCAAGCAGCAGCTGCATTGGCCAGGAAGGAATTTGGTCACGTGAAGCTAAAGGAACACAGGATGAAATTTTTTAGGTGAAATGTTGTTTTCCACCCTAACAAAGAGACAAAAGGTGGCAATCAATCAGATGTGCAGACAAGGCAGATGCATGTGACAGTGACCCATGAAGTACAAAAGGGAGCTGAACCCCCAGCAAGGGCTGAGATGTGTAAGAGCTTCCCCACCTGACTCAGAGCAGCTGGAAGACTACTAGGGCCATCACACAGAGTAAAAAAGGTACGAAAACAGGAGTCTGGACTTAGCCAGCACCAAGGGTTATCAGACAACATGCTGAGATATCGGCTCTGCTGGGCAGTGCCTTATCTCACGCTCTGCCCTTCCACCTTTGAGGCAATGCTAACAGGGATGTACACCAGTTTTACCTGCTGGGATTGCTAAGATGTCCCTTTTCCTCACCATACTCTGAAGTCTGATATTTCCCTGCAGTGTTAGTTCATATAAATGCCAGAAGCAAAGAATATTTGAGGAGGGAAGGGGCCTCTGAAGATCATAAAATCATAGAATCATAAAATGGCCTGGGTTGAAAAGGACCACAATGATCATCTAGTTTCAATCCCCCTGCTACGTGGGGCCTTGAATGCCTCCAGGAATGGGGCGTCCACAACCTCCTTGGGCAACCTGTTCCAGTGCTTCACCAACCTCTGAGTGAAAAACTTCCTTCCTTCCTCCTTTGATTAAATCAGATGCCTTTTGATTGATTACATCTGTTCCTTGTGGTCTAGCCCAACCTCCTGCTCAATGCAGGGGGAACTATGGCAGCATAAGACTGAGTCCAGTTGGGATTTGAGTATCTCCAAGGATGGAGACTCCACAGCCAACAGCATTTGAGTTCCATAACATCAAAAAAGTGGGCTTTTTTTGTGTGTGTGTTTTGTTTTGTTTTCAATGCTTAACTGTACTGACTTCAGTCTCTGTGGCTTAAAGTGATCGTAAGCATGGACTAACAGTGAAACGCATCCTTTGATGATTAGTGGAGACTAAACCCATGCCACATTTGATTCTCAGAGAGGGAAAATGTAGACTGAGAGCAAGGTGGGCACAGAAGAGATAAATGATGTCACATTTTGCTAGACACTCTCATTCTTCATAGAATCACTACAGTTGGAAAAGACCACTACGATCATCTAGTCAAACTGTTGACTCATTACCACCACTTCCACTAAACCATGTTTGTTTCTGGAGCTGTGGCCAAGTGTGCCTTTTAACACCATTTCCAACTTGAGTGGGACAGGTGCCATCACCATCCTGCCTCCGACACCCAATGGCTGCAGGCAGAAGAAAACATGCTCCAGTGTGTCGATGCTGTGTCTTGGTGATGTATCCCTTTAAGCAGGGGCTTGTGCAGTCCCTACTTTAGCAGAAAACAGAGTTCCTGGCTCTATCTGCACTATGAGGGTCTCTGAGAGATGTCCTCAGATGAAGGCATGCATGGGAATATGGGAATCTCTATGTGTTCCCCAGATGAGGTGTAACCCCGTAGTCCCAGTAATAAACTGCCGTCGTTGCAGCTCTGACATTGTACCACACTAAATAATGCAGAAGTATGTTTGAGAAGCAGGCAGTAATTATAACTGAGGCATAGAAAACATCTAAGGAAGAAGTGTTATCTTTGCAGATAAAATCAGTAATAAATGCTACTGCATTCATAAATAAAAATCAGTCTGGAAACAAACATTGAGCGGTGTCATGGAAAGTTCATAGTAATCGACAGCTTCAAGGCTCCTTCCTGCTCCACTAGAATATTCTCTTGGAGGCTTTATAGGCTTTAGAAAGCTTTGTTTTAATTGGAAATGTACAGCAACAGAAACCAGCAAACAAACAGGCATTGGGGTCTGCAAAGTGAGAGCTTAAATCTATCCTGGCTTTCAGAGCGTGATTCTCAAGCAGTGCTCAGAAGGTATAAAGCATGGCCAACGTTAAATGCTTAGGGGAAACAGCATGGAATATATGGGGGGAAGTGAAAGGGAAGTCATGGAGTACATGAGGGGAAGTAAAAGGGAGGCATGTCGGCCCTAAATTATCTGACTCAGAGGTCACTGTGGTTTTCTCCTTCATCCTCCAACTTGCTTGCACACAAGTTTGGGGTTCTGCCTCCATCACATTTCCTGGACTGAGCCCTGTACATGGAGCATCACTTGCAGACCCGTGTCTCACCCCAGTGTCCCGGAGCTCTGAAGATCGGGTGCAGCATAGCAAATCCCAACACTACACAGCCCAGGACTCTTCTGGGAAATATAAATACAAGCAAATCTGGCTGCGTCCTTCCTCCCAGCTGGCTGACACCCAAAATGCCTCCCTCCCTATTTCCCTCCCTCCCTCGGCTGTGCTCAGACTGCACCGCTTCGTCGGTCGCTTTGCTCCAAGCCCATCAGCTGTTTTTCTTTTCAAAGGCCTTGCATGATTTTGCTTTTTTGATCTGATGCTGATACTGTCTGCTGCACTCATTTTTCCACGGTCAGTAAGTCATTCTAAAAATTCCTCCGTGCCCATTAAACTAATGGGGCTGACCTGATGCTTGCAGGGCTTGTAGCGATAAAAGCCAATTAGAAAATGAAGAATTATTTCAGATGGTTTTCTGACTCAGAGTATCTGGTCCAGAAGTGAGTCCTGGGCAGGACCAAGAAGCGTGAGTAAGTTTGCCAACATCTGTGGGAAACCTGTGCTGGAAAGGCTGGGTGATTTTGTTCTAATAATAATAAACCCCTCCCAGCTCCTGAAATTCACATTTCTTCCTCCCCTCCCAACTTAAATCGCAGCCCTAGCTCAGTGAACTCAGTGGGACTGTGGCCATGAAAGGGCAGGATTTTCCCCAATAGCCCCACACCTCCAGCTCCATATTCATCTTCGGCAGAGTTCAGCCAGGTAGCATTGCACCTGGCACGTGTGGGGAACCAGTCAAGAAGGACTGGAATATTTGTTTTTTTTTGGAAAGCAACACGTACATTTTCTAATCTGCAGGTTGATGTTTTTATTATTTGCAGAAAAGATAGAAGCATTCTTTATTGGTAAATTTGGTGCTCCTCTGACTGTTCCCATCACTGTAGGGTATGGTTAGAGGGGGCTCAACTGACACCAGTCTACTGGTGATCTCTCCTGAAATGGCAGTGCTACGGGTTTACTGTTATAAGGCCAAGAGATCTCCTAGATTCTTCCATCTTCATCTCTCCCAAAATGGCCAGAGTCAAAATAAAATTAAAAAATCCTGAATTCTCCAATCCCAAATTCTAAAGAAAATATTGACCCAGCATCGCAAACCTCAGATGTCTGAAACCATTATATCACAACAGGCTCTGCTGACAAAGGGAACAGAATCTTTAGCAGGATTTGTTGTGATAGTGCAAAGGGAAAAGATATCAAACTAAAAGATGGGAGACTTAGATTGGATATAATGAAGTTTTTTACAGTAAGGTTGGTGAGGCACTGGCACAGGTTGCATAGAGAAGTGGTGGATGCCCTGTCCCTGGAGACACCTGAGGTCAGGCTGGATGGGCTCTGAGCACATGATGGAGTGCTGTGGGTGTCCCTGTTCATTGCAGGGGAATTGGACCTGATGGCCTTTAGAGATCTCTTCCAACTCAAATGATTCTATGATTCTTCTTTCAATGGCACCAGACTCTTGAAACCAGAAGCTTGGCTTTGTAATCATGTAGGTATCTTACCAATTTTTCTTTTGCTTTCTGGCTTCCAAAGTCCTCTGTATCGCTGCTTTGATCTTTTTCCTGGCATACACAGGCTTACGATCTGCTCTGGGTGTTAAGGACAGTGAGCATCATAGCAGTGCTGTGTTGACTCCAGTTCTGCAGTGTTTCTGCAGATAGCACAACATGGTGAAGAACTGGATACAGCAAGCAGAGTAAGGTGTAGAAGAATAGAATCATAGGGCCATTAAGATTGGAAAAGACCACAAAGATCGAGTCCAACTGCCAACCCGTCACTAACATGCCTGCTGAACCATGTCCCCCAGTATCGCATCTACCCTAACAGTAGGGGCTGATCCTCATTCAGTGTAAATAAAATGATGTCAGATGAAACAACCTGAAAAGCTAAACATGTCAAAGGTCTTGGCAGCAGCTCTGAGATGGATCGGATTCATCTCAGCATCATTTTAGGAGTCACAAGGCAAAGTCTCCACCTGAGCTCAATGCTCAGGTGCTGCTTTCCTGGAGAGTCACGGGAAAGAAAGAAACACTTTTAGGGCACAAATGATTCACCCCACTTCAGACTATTTCCACCTTCTCCCCAGAAGTGGGCCTATTTCAACCAGCAGTCTCACTGACAGCAGCACCAGTTCCAGTGGAGAGCCAAAACACGAGGTGAATCACAGCAAGGAGCCCTTGATGGTTTGGTAGGGACGGTCTCTCCCTGCTTCTTTCTTCTAGGAAGCAAATTCCTTAGTTGCCAGTGGCTGTCTGCTCTTTAGCAGACTTGTTAGCACCTGAACTAGCTCATCACCAAAGGGAAAGAGGGAAAAAGGAGGGGGGAAAGCCAGCAGGCACTTAACTGCTCTCAAGCTGCTCCTTTGTGCCAAGACCACTCCATCTCTGGTATTGTTTACACTGAAATAAAAGCTGAACAGTGTTGGATCTTAAAATAACTTGCTGTTTTCAGCTCAGGAAAGCCAGGGTCAGGGAAGTTTGGAGCAAATTTAAAGAGGCAGGATGACTAAGGGATGGACTGGGACTCATATAAGGAGGCATTCACATGCACGTGGTGCTCAATCATCAGCCTGGAGCAAACTGAGTTCAGGCTTCTGGGTCTCCCTATCCATACTACCTAGACTGGATCAGGCCTTGATCAGCTGAGATGTGACATCTGCACTTGTTCTCCCAAAGCAAATCTGCAGCCACATAGGTTTCCTTTGTTAGGAATTCTTCACACATGTTAGAGAAGGACAGGTGGGACTGATCCAAGCAACCCTGAGATGTGCAATCAGTGGGTCTAGATGACAATTACTGTGTTTTAAAAAGAAGAGCTCCATGGTGCTGAGTGCAGAAAGCACTGATGGGAACACTGAGGAAGTGCTGAATTTATAGGGATTGCTGCAGGGTGACATCCATAGGGTGAGAGAAAGGGGCTCAAAGAGGAACTCCATATTGCTGTCCTAATGCAGGCCACCTCCAAATCCTGAATGGGGCAGGGTGCATTAGGTCTTTGGGTGAGTTAACAAGACATGGTTAGGTTGGATACATGGAGGGAACTAAGACAAGTCTGCCTGATACCCACCATGGTTCAAGCTCAGCTCAACCACTGATGAGTTGATGGTTGGACGAGATGATCTTAATGGCCTTTTCCAACCTTAATGATTCTATGATTCCATTATAACCTTGCCCATCTCTTGCCATGGAGCACTGTGCCGTCTGCTGGGACACAGATTGGCCTCTAGGTAAGATGATGGCCAGCCATGGTTATTAAGATGAACCCAAGGCAAATCAACCTGAGTTGACTGGAGCTGAAGCATCAAGTCCACCCAGTTGGAGGGTGTAGGATTCAGCAAGGGTGACAGATCCCAAAATACAGCACATGGGGCTTGGGTGCTTTCAGAGACACAAGGACATGCCTACATCTCCCTCCTTTTCCCATTTCTCAGACATCAGCATGCTTTCCAGCACAGCTCACTGCTCATCTAGGGTGCGAGCAGGGAAGGAAGCAGGCGTGTGCCGGGCACAATAGCAAGGAAGTACCTGGTCATTAGTGCTTCCCCTTTGGTCTCATTCCTCCTGGTCACTACAGAGGTGGAGACAGTGGAAAGTGGGGACTGCCCTGGGGTTGTTGCTTTGCTTAGGTTCCCTGGTACCCTGCTCCTACATGCAAGGATGGTGAACACCAGTAATCTGGTGGTGGTTTTGGGTGGTGGGTGGCACATAAATCTATGTTTTTTCTCTGGTCCTATCTGTAGCCTCTTTGCTGAGCTTTCGGGCAGCTCCTGTCCAATGGACAGAATTTGGGGGGAGTACCTTTGTGTGGTGTTTTAACCCTTCACCTCAACAAACACTCACATAAACCTGGCTGCAGGGGATCAGCAGAGTGAGAGGCATTGCTGGCTTGATACTGGGACCAAGGCATATTGGGGGAAGAAGTGAGAAGGGAGCAAGAGCAGCACATGGACTGAGCAGCACAGACTACAGGCAGCCCATGCACGCAGGGCTGGGAGTAAGCTGAGTTGAAAGTGGAAGGAGAGTCCCCTCTTTCCAGCTGGGAAACCATCAGCCCTGCAGCCTCCGCAGACAGAGACACTCAGCTCCCCATTAAACATTAATGCTGGGCCCTGGCTGGCGTTTTGTGAGATGGTAAAAGCCTGCGGAGTGCTGAGGATTGATCCCAGCCAGGATGCAACACATCAGTGCTGTGCTTCAGAGATGGAGCAAAGAGGGAGCCAGATCCTGGGAGCACCTCGTTGAATTCATAAAGAAGAAATAAAAGAAATGAAGTCCCAGATGATATTTAAAAAAAAAAAAAAAAAAGCACTTGATGACTCTCTTTTGGCTGGAGACATGTGTGCCCGGGCTGGGTGGGAGAGGCCACTGCTGCCAAGCACAGCCCATGGGCAGGAGCCAGCACTGGCCCTTTCCCACGCTCCGCTCACCCTCAGTCTTCAGCTCAGAGCAGCAACGTTTAGTCATCCACTGATGCATCACTGCTCCTTCTCTTTGATTTTTCACTGTGGCCTGAAAGGCCTGGCTCAGATCGGGTTGCTGTTCATTAGGGCAAAGCCGTAGTACGAGCACTTGGGAAGCCTTGAGCATTGGGGTGAGACATCATGGCTGAGCTGAGACACCAACTGTGCAAAGCAGACTGAAACAGAGGCACATACTGCCTTCCCTCCCTCCACTGTGGGGAAAAACCTCTTGCACAGGGGCAGCAAATCGGTTTTCATAAAACATGAAAACCCACCAAGGGCTTGCTTGGTGCCGATGAGTCAATGCCGAGAGAGAGCTCCCATCCTATGGCAGAAGGAGCAGAGAGATGGATGGGGGCAGAAACAGGAAGGTACCGACCCATCTGAAATAAGTAACCTGGGCATGGGTCCCCTGAAAGGATGTACTCACTGGTCCATGAGAAATTAAATTACACACGTAGCTGCACCTCTCAGTCCTATCAGAAATAGGAGACGTCAGGGTTTTGGCTGAAGCATCGGCTCCAGAAGGAGTTAAAGGCACATGAGATAAGTTTAGCAGGATTGTTATAATAGATATATATTTTTTTCTCTTTTTTCTTCCCCCAACAAGCAAAGCGTATGAGAAAATACAGTTCGCAGCACAGACCTGGCTGTCTGCCCACTAGGGCAGGGAAAATGCAGATGGTTGGAAACTCAGCGCCGTGGCCACGGAGTCGGGCTCTGGGCACAGCACCCAGCAGTGGGGCCCTGGGAACCCAACAGCTGTGTGATAACGAGAAATATTCCCCCAAACGAGGGTCAACAGAGCAAAGCTGATGCCTTCCTCTGTGCTGCACCTTGGGTGTGTTAAGCACATACACACTGCAATCCACTGAGGGAACATAACTAGCCACATTCCCACCTAGAATGGATTAAAACTTGATAAAATCTCAGCGACTTTTTGCCTTTTTGTCCCCAGATGGAGGAAGCATCACAGTTTGGATTAAAGGCAGAGCTGTTGCACCCGCGTCCCTCCTTGCAAGGCTCCTCTTGTTCAAAGCAGTGATTAGCTACCTAAGTAAATAGGTGTTAGCAGAAACAAAGAGCTGCGCTCTGTCTGGATAAACACCTCAGATCTAATTTAATTTCCCCTCTTCTAGTAAATGCAATCTCACTGCTACACAGCTATTTCCAGACTGGGGCACTCACCGGTGATGCCGGGGCAGCCGTGTAAGTCCCTGAGGCTGAAACGAGCTCCTTTTGATGAGCCAGATGTGGAGCACAGCTGGCGGTCACTGACAGCAGCACCACGCTAAACTCCATCCGTGCCTTAATCCTCAGAGCCTCCTAGTCTAGACAGGACACAACCGACTAATGTAAAAACCAAGCAACAGAAAATTTACCATCTCCTGTTGAGCTGCTGGCAGAAGGAAGCAACAGAGGGCTCTTTGGCCTATTTTTCTTCGTTTTCTTGCAAAGGTGTTTTGCCTTTTTTTCTTGCAATCCTTGCAAGGCAATATACATCCAACCTTGCCTCTTTCAGGTTTCATTTGCTCACTGTCTGTGCTAAAAAGCAATGGAGGTACCCTGTGGCATGGGGTGTCCCTCCTAGCAAGCACCTTTGCTGGTGATGGAGTGCTCTCCCGGCTGGGAAGAGACCTGATAACAGCCTTTCAGTATCTGAATGGGGGCTGTAAGAAAGAAGGGGACAGACTCTTCAGCAGGGTCTGTTGTGACAGGACAAGGGGAAATGGTTTCATACTAAAAGAGGGGAGATATAGACTGGATATAAGGAAGAAGTTTTTTACACTAACAGTGGGAGGCACTGGCACACGTTGCCCAGAGAGGTAGTGGGTGCACCATCCCTGGGGACACCCAAGGTCAGGCTGGATGGGCTCTGGGCACTGATGGAGCTGAGGGTGCCTCTGTTCTTTGCACATGAGTTGGAATCAGATGGCCTTTAAAGGTCCCTTCCAACTCAAACCATTCTATGAACCCAGCCAGGAGCCACCTGGTTTTGAGGCCAGATTCAGGCCGTGGTGTTGGCATAATGCAGTGAGCACCCCGCATCCCCCAGGAATGAGAAAAAGCAGATGTGCACGGGAGCTTCACCAGTGGTTTCTGATCTCATTACACCACACTGCCTGACTGCTGGGAGAAGTGGGTGGAGGTAATTAATTGCTACAATTAGCACAGAGCTACTACTGCCTATGATGTTTATCTTTTCCTGCTGCTTTTTGTGCATGCAATTACTGACTTTTAACACCGCGCTGCAATGGGGTGATCAGTGTGGCTCAGAGGCCCCGGGCACAGCCTGGAGCTCAGGAGGTCCCTCAGGACACCAGGCCACACTGCTGCATGCAGTGAGCAGAGAGGGGCTGGGGGCTCTCCTGGGGAGCTCCAGAAGCCCTGAACATGGTGCTGGGCACCCTGCTCTGAGGCAGGGATGGTCTGGAAGGACCCTGAGGTGCCTCCAGCCTCAGCCACTCGGTGACAACCACAGAAATGGTGTTTTCACATTGCTTAGCAGGAACGGTGAACGAAAGGCGCCTTGCAGAGGTCACCATTCCTGCGAGCACCAAAGCAAAGCACCAGCCCTGCATAATTCATGCTCCCTCTTTCCATAGCATCTGGTCACATCTGCTGCATTCCTGTCGCAGGCTCTTTCACAGCTGACTCAGAAAATTGCTCTTTGGCAGCTGGGTACTGTTTCAAGTGGGTACTTTCCCTCCAGCATTAACAAGCTGTGATTTAGTTACAAATAAGGAGTTTTGTTTCTCATTTGCTGATGTCACTCTGTGGTCCTGTGGGGAACATCGCTTGCATCTCTGCAGCCTGAAAAATCCTATGTTCCCTTTGGGACAGATGCACTTGAAGGCACGAGATTGTTTTTCCTTTTGATGCTCAGGTTTATATTTCAGCAAAGTCCAGTATCGATCCCGCTCTCCCCACATGGAAGCTCGTTTTACTAAATGGGAAGAAAACAAGTTCCCCCAGCTGCATGCATGCAAAACTCAAACTAGAAGAGAGGAGACTGGATGTAAGGAAGACATCTGTTACTGTAAGGGTAGGGAAGCACTGGCACAGGCTGCCCAGAGAGGTGGTGGTCCCCCATCCCTGGGGACACCCACAGTCAGGCTGGATGAGCTCTGATGGAGCTGTGGGTGTCCCTGTGCATTGCAGGGGAGTTGGACCAGATGGCCTTTTTGAAGGTCCCTTCCAACTCCTAGGATTTTGTGATTCGATGAAATTAGAAAATCCTGCAACCAAACAGCTCTCAATAGGCCACGTCACTGACATCGCAACGGGATGCAGTTTATTTAGCCTGACCTTTCCCTGCCAGATTACACTCGTGGCGTTATCGAGGATCCTTTCTGCCACTTGTACACCCATTGCCAAGGTGACGTCCCCTCTAATGCGTCAGTCGGGGAAGATTGCATGCGTGCTGTTGTGATGCTTTGTTTGCTGTCCTGCCTGACGAGATCTTGGCAGGGTTTCAGCTCACGCAGATTGCAGCTGCTCCGCACTGGACCAAAACAGACTCAAGCTGGACGTTGCTAAGGGGAGCTTGCTACATAAATGCAGAGCATGGAGCCCAAGTCCCCTTTGGTTAGGTGCTTTCCATGGCTGATTTTTGAAGATCCTTTGGGGATGAGATAGAACAGTAATGCACACAGAGATGGTTTACTGTGTGTGCCAGAAGGAGGTTTGGAAGGACTCAGTGTGCCACCGACAGCATCTTGCAGCCACATCCTTTGGCAGCACATGCTTGGCTGGTTTTACAGCCTCAGCTGAGCTCCTCCAGTCCATGGCTGGTCCTCAGGGAAAGCCACAATGAGGTAAAGGCATGGAAGACATAAAGGCCCAGATGAGATAAAACCAAGGTGGAGATAAGATGCCCACAGCTGATAGCAAGAACATCAAGATCACAATGCTGCACCCCAGGCACTCAGCCCAATCTCATGCTGGATGTGACCCCTCCCAGTGCCTCTGAGCAAGCTGTGGAGCCCTTGGAGGGCTGGAAGCTGGTGGCACCATTTTGAGGGCCAGCCTTGGTGAGGTGGGTGTGAAAGTCCCCAGGCCATGCTGGGGATGTGAAGGTGGCTCAATGGCACTGATTGCAGCAGCTTGCCAAAGCACAGCTGGGTTTGGATGGTAGAAAATGATGAGTGGAATAGGTCCTGGTGCTTCAGGAGACTACCCCATATCTACCTCCTCCCACCCAAGCTTTTCTCAGGAGGAAATAGGGATGGAGATGGGGAGGACATGCACATCTGTCACACAGTACAATGACAATGGTGGAGACAGCCAAAGCAGGAGGAGAGGTATGGTCCTGCAGTCCCATTAAAGTTCTCCACTGAGGGACTGAAACCGCTGAACAAAGGGAATTTTCACTGATGATTCCCATGACTTTCAAGGGGAATGTGGTGATGAATGGGGAAAAAGGCTGCAACTAAAAGCTATCCCAAACCCCATCAACTTCTCACAAGAGGCTCAGAGAGCTACAGTCATAGGGCAAAAGTGAATTAGGTAGCTTGCACAGTCAAAACTTGCTCTGCTTTGGATATCAAAGGTGGGAAATACATGTGGAATCATACAGAGATTACTCCAGACCCTCTAGCCCTGCACAGGGCAGCACCTTCCTCCCATAGGTCTGACTGAAAGAGCATTCGGGTCCTGCTGAGAGAATGGGATGGGGCATGCTTTGGTTGAGGACCTGGCTCTTACGGTACCTGTGTTCTCCTCGGACTGGTTGAAGCCACAGATCTGGCAGATGCTGCGAACCCACTTGTTCATGTCGTCCTCAGTCTCGGCCACCAGGTAGAAGGTCCTGTCACTGGTCTTGATGTCGAAGATGTAGCTGTCTTGCAGCTCCTTCTTGTTGAAGGTCAATCCCGCGTCCACTTGCTCGCAGAAATTGAGGTTGATCACGCGCAAGGGTTTCTTGGAGTGGTCATTTTTGTAGTACTCCAGGACGTCGGGGTCGCCGCTCATCCGACCGCTGCGCAGGACGAACCAGCGCTTCTTCCATGCCTGAAACCAAGAAGAGAAGGGACGTCAAACCCATTGCTTATGTCATGAGGGCCAGGAAACCACTGCCACGGATGGAGTGACAAAGATGCGTCACCTCCCCATCCCGGGATGCTCTGGGACACTGCTCAAGGCATCCATACAAGTAGTGGACAGACCCAGGACTTCAGTACCCAAATCTCACTGGTTATCTGAGAGAATTAAGCTCTAAAATATCATTATGGCTTAAGATACAAATGAATCCAAGAAGCATTAGTCCTGAGGCTTACAGTGACCTTGCTGAGCCGCACTCTCAGGACCCGAATATCACTCCTAGATGATAATCTGCAATTGCAATATCAAAATGCCTTTCAGCAGCTCAGAGAAGTCCTGGAGCTTTGGACACAGAGCTCTGGGCATCCTGCCCTTCAGAGAAACCCCTGAGAGAATCATAGGGAGCATCTGTAGATACTGAGCATGCCAATTCCATCTCTGTTTAAATGCCAGGATAGAAAGGCTAATGAAACCAATGGGAAACTGGTTTGGCTTTTTAAATATCAGGAATAATGCCAGGGGGCAATCCAAGCTTCATTTGTTTTTCAACATCTTCTGCTCCTGGGTACAAAGGAAGTTCCTTAGCAAAGAAAAGGTTATTATTGATTTCTATGGGTAGCAGCCTTGGAAAACAAATGCCAGTTATCAGTGCCAGTGCTGGGGTTTGAACAAAGATGCCTTTTTCTACGATAAGAGTGGTGAGGCACTGGTGCATATTGACAAGAGAGGCGGTGAGTGCCCCATCCCTGGAGACATTCATGGTCACCAGGCTCTGAGCACCTGATGGAGCTGTGAGTGTCCCTATTCATTGCAGGGGAGCTGGACCAGCTGGCCTTTAAAGGTCCCTTCCAACTCAAACCATTCTAAGGTTCCATGATTCTAAGTCAATGGAGAAAGGCAGGTGATTCCCAGCATTGCTTCATGGGAGTTCTTGCTGAATAAAACATCAGTTTTGTCTACTAAATACCAGAGGGCACCAACACAAGCTCAACAAAAGCATTTAGTTCATCTGACTCACCAGAAACGAAAGCATCTGAACAACACGGGATGGATACGGCCCATGTGGATGAGCAGGGTGAGGCAGGGCATTGCCCATGCTCTCAATTTGCACAAAAGGATTCCTTTCTCACCATCCTGCCCCGACTCTGGATGTTTGTTTGAGAGATTTACTTTATTTTATTTTATTTTATTTTATTTTATTTTATTTTATTTTATTTTATTTTATTTTTTAATCACTAGGTTTTGGGTTCACGTGATTGTGAGAGGTCGGGGCATGAAAAAACACTTGATGTCCCTATGAAGGAAGAACCAACTGCCACATCTTTAATAACCCTGGAGAGGCAGAAAGGTGAGCACTGTGTGAGGACCTCCATGATGATCCCCAGGAGGTGATGGTAGTCCCACAAGTTTTCACATACAGGTGACAGGGCATGAGCTAGATCTTAGATATCCAGTTGCATCAGGGTGCCACAGTTTTGGAGACTTTGGTGGCTGAAATAAGGGAAAGAAACCTTTGTGATTGTTTGGATCATACTTCTCAAAGGCTTCCAGATTGCTTTTGTTTGTGTCTTTAAGATTTGTGAGCTAATTAGTTTTGCACTGATTCTCAAACTGGCTCCTGGTGCCAGGAAAGCATCTTCTGTGCAGACTTTCAAATGCAGCAGAGAGGCAAACTGCTTAGCAAGAGGACTGACAGGGCTGGGAGATTTTGGTTTTGTCCAGGAGATGTTCAACTACTTGTCTATGAGATGGTTGCTCCTAGACAAAAAGAATACATGCATGACAGAGATGTGCCCGTCAGGGAGGAAAAAAAGCCAACAAACAAAACCATCTTCCCCAGGCAGCAGCAATGATTTTGCTATTCCATCTCCTCAAAATGGATTACCCAAAACACTGGGAATCAATCTTAGGAACATTTTTTCTAGCTCTTAAACTTCTTCCTATTAACATAAAACCATTTCTTTGCTGCCACCCTACAGAACCAAGGAATGGGCACCCATTAGCAAGGGTGTTTGGAAAAAGATGAAGTTATGCAATCACATGAGCCACCATGTGAATGAAGACACATCTTGCTCCTTGGCTTTACTGCTTTTCAACCATTTGGAATCAAGCCTTGAGACATCCCTTAAGGCTGAGAAGTTTCACTGAAAAAAGACACAAAGCACAGTAACTAGATTCTAGACTTTCAGGGAAAAAAGAGGAGGATGTGCTGCAAGAGATGACAGTGATGCTACCACAGCTTCCCTTTTTATCTCTGTTACAAGACCCACAACTTCTCTAGTTCTCTGTCGTCTGTCTGGTAGTCATGGAAAGTCCCACATGGTCAATATTTGGCAGAGAAGATAGTATAACACATGCAGGCTGGTGGCATTGGTGACACCCTAATATAAGCTGATTGCAAAAGAACTGCTTCAGCCTGGCTAAATCACAGCACATGCCAAACTGGAGGAGGATACAAGTCTATACGAACCTCCATGCTCCAAAATCACGTTTCCAGGGTGGTCCCTTTCTTCTCCTACCATGACGGAAAAACATGGTTTTGGGGATGGGTTGGCCAGTGATGGCCAACACACATCTTCTCCTCCACCCAAATTTGTTTCCTCTCCTTATTTCTCTTTCTCCTGGCTGTTTTGACGTCCCTGCTGCTGCCGGCTCGTGCCTCACACAGCGTGAGGCAAAGGTTGTGTTTATTTAACACTTTTATGATGGAAAAAGGCCAACAGTTTCACAGCTGTAAAATGGTACCTGTGTGGCATACGTCTTCAGCTGTGTGGTCTTTTGCCCGCAACAGATTGCTTCCCATTTAAATTGCAGCCAGCCTTAACATTATTGACAGATATTTTGATGCTTGGCAAGTACTTCTTTTTAAGTATTTTTGTTAAAAATAAAACCCATCCCCATAATGCTGATGGTACGATGTGAATCCTCCCTGGCTGTTGAGAAGATGGCTGATTCATCACCAGGATGAGGGGGAAAAGAGGGGAGGGGAAGGGAG
>JAOWBP010000001.1:151965462-151976871 GCA_028571105.1 Tragopan temminckii | reverse complement strand
CCCAGGAAAGTGATGGAGGTGTTAAAAAAATGTGTAGGTGGGGCATTGAGGGACATGGTTAGTGGGCATGGTGGGGATGGGTCTGTGGTTGGACTTGATGTTAGTGGTATTTTCCAACCTTAATGATTCTATGATTCTATGAAACATCTTCAGGATGCCCAAGGACAACCTGTAACCTCAGCCTCTTCCCAGCAAAGCCATGAGTGGGAGCTGCACACACAAAGCTTCACGGCAGGGCTAAAGGCTGCAATGGGCTTTTAATTCAGATAGACAGAAATTGCAATTTTTGCATTAGTTGACAATGATCCAAGACAATACTGCAATGAGCCACCCCATCATCACCACCATCATGTGTTGGCCACCCATGTCCAAGGAAGTAGGAAGGATTACTCTTACCTAAACCGTGTCAATTCATTCAAGATGGGCTGAAATAATTCTTTGTGGGGATTTTTTCAAAGTATCCAGGCAACATCTATATCTTACCCTCTCACAGGACAACAAAACCTCTGCCGGGAGAGATGGAGCCCTTATAGGAGGGCTGGAGGGAAGAGTGCTCATTGCAAAGCTCTGATCAGGTCCCTTTGCTATACTCCTGCAGGGAGCAGCCTCTAAAACCAATATGTTATAAGATCAGTGCATCCGCAGGACCCTGTCATGCTGCTTGAGATGCATCTCCTATTCAGGGGTGTTTGTTACTGAAACAGACAATTTCCTTCCGTCGACACTCAGAGACATAGGAGAGTGGTGGACAGAGATGTGTTTTTCTTTTCTCTTCCTTTCATTGTGGCTCTGTTTAATCACTTGTGTGGTTGTGGGGATGCATGGACAGCAGGACAGGGATGCTGACACCCTATTCTGGAACCCCAGAGTGGTGCAAGCTCCAAAGAGCTCAGTTACACTCTCAGCAGTTTCCAGCTGGGAACTGGGGTTTGCAGCCTTGACTGCAGTCTGAGAGGAATAATTCTTGGGGCTGAATTCAGATTTACATTCCATTCCTTGGGGGGCATCATGATTGTTATGTCCCTCCATGCTAATGATTCTGTGATTTGCCTTGAAGTCATGCCCAAGGATGAAGACCAAAAGCTGGGGAGACCCTGATCCTCCAGTGACTACTTGTTAGCTGCCACTCCTCCACTGAGTTCCTCTGAACCCTCTGGCAAAGCAAATTCCATCTCCAGCCTCTTGTTTCATCCCTCTTGCTGCTTCCTCCCTCTTCCTACAATGTGACTTCTCCCTCCCTCCAATGGGACTTCTTGCAGAGGACCACAGGCCCCAGCAGACTGGCTTTCTGCACCCACAATCCTCTTTTTTTTCCCCATGTCTAATGTCACTGTGACTTCTGCAGTAAGGAACAAACACATTTTTATCAGACATGGGCATCAGACCTTTGGACTTGGGTCACCTTTGGGCCATACATGGGTCAGGCTTTTCGAGACCATGTGAATCACAGAATCATTAGAGTTGGAAGGGACACTTAAAGGTCATCTAGTCTAACTCCCCTGCAGTGAACAGGGGTGTCTACAGCTTGATCAGGTGCTCAAAGCCCCATCCAGCCTGACCTTGAATGTCTCCAAGGATGGAGCATCCACCTCCTCTCTGGGCAACCTGTTCCAATGCCTCACCACCCTTATCACAAAAAAAAAAAACAAAACAACAGAACAACCAAAACCCTTTCCTTCTTGAAGATCTGAATCTTCACTGTTTTAGTTTGAAATCATTTAAATCATATGCTCACAGCCAAAAAAATTGCTCAATCAGCCCCATATAAATACCTCCCCATACTGTGAGTCCTTCCCTGTCACCAAGGTGGGACAACCTGCTGCAGATCCCTGGCAAGTGTCAGCTTGGTGAGAAAAACTGGGAGATGTCAGTTAATATCACTCAAGTGGGGCTGATTCCGTGCAGGGTGAAGGCTCTGTTTCCTGGAGCCAGCACGAGATGGCGCTCAGAAACAGGGTTTATTTGGGGAAAAAAGAAATGTGATGCTCTGATAACACCAACGCATCTTCTCTGCCTTTGGAGTTCTGTCTGCCTGTGAGATGTTTGGTCCTTTCAGCCAAGGATTTGAAGTATCCCATGGGTTAATAACTCATCTTCCTCCACCAATTAGTTACTACTATCCTCATTTTACGGATGAGTAAAGTGAGAGCAGCAGAGCTGGGTGGGGGGATTCCCAGTAGTCCTGCAGCCTGACCTGTGCACTGGGCATCGATCAGAGTGATTATTTCAGGCCCAATTTGTCTCTGCCCATCAAAGCATCTGTGTTTGTGCCCTCCTCCTCCTCACCCTGGCAGCGTTTGGGATCTTGAAGTGTGGCTTTGAGATATCCTTCCAGCTGGAGCACCAAAGGGCTTTTTATAAACACTGTTCCATTAAGGCCATCTGAAGTTAATTTTCTGACCCCATCTTTTTGTTGTTGTTGTTTTTGGTAGGGAAAGGCAGCTGCAGCAGGAAAACCCAGCGGAGGCGGCAGCTTAGATTCTGCTCTCACACCCCGCCAGCTGGGCTCTGGCCGCTTCTCCTCCATCCTCCTCACTGCTCTCGCCAGCCAAAACTCCTCACGCCAAGAAAGCTCTTCCCTATTTAAGGCAACTATCTGTGTCTGGAGGTGGAGAGCGATGCAAAACCTGCCCATCCCTGGGATGGGGGTTTTCTGGTTAAAGCTGGGAAACCCATAAGGTCACTGGTGGAAACTCCTGCTTCAAAAGCAGACCATTGCTCAGGGCTTTCTGCATCTGAGTTTTGCAAAACCTTCGCAAGTTACCACAGGGTTGAGATTGGAAGGGAAATCTGGGTCCATCTTGGCAATAAGACAAGAGAGAATGGCCTCAGGTTGGGCCAGGGGAGGTTCAGGTTGGATATGAGGAAGAATTTATTTTCAGAAAGAGTGGTGTTGCATTAAAACAGGCTGCCCAGGGAGGTGGAGGAGTCATCGTCACTGGAGGTGTTTACGGAAAGGACAGACTTAAGGTACATGGGCTAGTGGGCAATACTGGTGGCAGGTGGATGGTTGGGCCTGATGGTCTTAGAGGTCTTTTCCAACCTTAATGATTCTATGATTCTATGATCTCATCCAACCCCTTCTCAAGTAGGGCCATCTCATTGAGTTGCCCAATGCCAGCGTTGCCTCGCCATGAGATTTGTTACAATACCTTGCGTTTTCCGACTTTCTGCTCATACACTGGTGGAGGAAAAGGTAATCCTGGGGGGCACTGGCGGAGAGGGTGCTCTGGAGGTGGCTGGTGGGTGAGTCGAAGGTGAAGAGGGTGGGCTGGCTGGAATGGGAGGGAGCGGAGGACTTGCGCTCACGCAGCAGGTGGTGGTTGGCACCACTGAGCTCTGCCGGCGAAGACCGCGGTGCATGGTTCATGGAGACAATGCTCCGCAGGGCATCTGTGTGGGGAAAAAACACAGTGGTGAGTGGGAATACTCAGCGATGCCACAGCATGATTTTGCATGGATTCCCTTATTTAAATGCTGCTCCAATGTTTGTAGGGTCAGTGGGGTTTGCTTACAGCTCTAAGTGATGCAGCAGCAGGCTTCTGCACTTGGAGCAAAAGCAATTACTGGTACTAGGAAAATAAATATTTTATCACATTTTATTATATTTTACCATTTTATCCTTTGTTATTATTTTTTATCATATCCTCAGCAGCATCCAAGGATGTCTAGGGGATGCCAGGCCAACTCATAAGGAAGAAAGAGCTTTAACACCATAGTTTCTGCTGCTGTTTCTCCTTAGAGACTTTCTGTGGGAGATTTAAGAGACATGATTCAAGTCACCTCCATACCTCTGTGTGAAGACATCACTGCTGTCTCGCAGTGGGGTGAATTGAGGCATGGGGAGGGAATGTGAATGGACCCAGTGACAGCAGAGCTGAAACATATTCCCAAATTCTCTATTAATTCTGTGACTTAGGAAGAGCTTCTGATGTTTTATATCCATAAAACAGGATGCACACCCAACAACCAATGTCCCTTCCCCTTGCTGAAGAAGAAATACAACAAAAAATATTATATATGTTTCAAATGAGGATGTCCCAGAGGTGAAAAGTAATCACCCAGCTACTCCAGCCCTCCTGGGAAAATCCAGGAATTTGAATCAGAAATGAATTTTTACAGCCAAGCTGAAAATGTCATTAAAAAAGAAAATCCCCAAACCTGTATGCTGCAAAAAAATTTGGGAAAGTTGTTCCATCTCCAGCTGCAGTGGTCTCCTTTCCACACTCCTGGTGTGTAAAACACTCGTGTGGTGCTGAGGTCACCCATTTTAAAGCTCTGATTCACATCTATTTCGTGCTGATGCAAAATGCAAAAAAATCCCAGACGCTAATGAAAAAAAGCCCTCTTTCCTTGGGCAAACACTGATTTAGGAACTGCTCCCACATTTTCTCTACCATGAACTTCAGCTTCAGAAACACTTAAGGAATCAACACAATGGACATGGAGGATTTTCCAAGTTTCTGATCCCTTTTTCTTCATTTCTTCTCTCAAATCCTTGACCCTCTCCCCACGAAATGCCCATTGCAGCTCAGACAAGGAGCTGCAGTGTATGGGGTGATTTTTCATTGCCTTTTGAATTGCGTCAAGATGCCTCATCGATCTGTCTGCCACTCGCTCGCTGACGCTCCATTTTTTTTCCCCAGCAATGCTGCAAACTTCACCCTATGCAGAAAAAGTACATTAATAAAAGCCATAGAGTGTGGCTTGACTCTATTGTTTGGTTTGTGTTAAACAGAAGAAAGATCAATACAGAACACTGACATTAATGGTGGGGGATGAGAGCTTAGAACTCCAATTTCTGTCTTCCTTGCACGGTCATTAGAGATTCCTCAGTGCTTTTCATGGGAGTAAGTGGCCGTCCTGGTGTCCTTAGACAAAACGCCTTCACCCTTATTCTTATAAAATATTTATCCTTTTGCATGAGGGCATATCTCCATTGGAAAGGGAGTCTTCAGAAGTCTCTGAGTCTCAAATACTAGCTCCATAACAAGTGCTTTGAAGTCAATCAACACAGTGGAACCCGCAGCCATGTTCCTATCCAAAATAGGGCGACTGCATTGGGTGACTGCGTTGGGCGACTGCAAGTGGGAACGGCACCACAGCCCTGCTGCCTCCTGAATCATGGCCGGAAATTGCCCATGACATTGGGTTTTGGCCAAGATGGTGTGAGGATGGAATGTTGGGGTCCTGAGCCCATCTGGAGACAACCATGAACCATGATGGGTTGGGTCCCTGAGCAGTTGTCCAGTGCTATCCCTGCAGGCTCTGCAGTTCTCGTGCCATGGAAAAGCCTCAGCAAGCCAAAACCATAGAATCATTGAATCACCAAGGTTGGAAAAGACGTCCCCAAGATCATCCAGTCCAATCGTCCACCTATCATCAAGATTTTTCACCAAACCATGTCCCTCAGTACAACATCTAAATGCTTCTTGAACATCTGCAAGGATGGTGACTCCACCACCTCCCTGGGCAGCCCATTCCAGCAACTGACTCTTTTGGAGAAGATTTTCCTGATGTCCAACCTGAAAATACACACAGGAATCAGGAATTGCAGAGATTTTCTTGTGTTGCCAAAACTCAAGGGTACAGTTGGGGCCAGTTTGAGGAGATGGTCCCTGACATCACCATGAGGGACAGCATATCAGAATCACAACACGTGGAGTAACCCATCAAACCCTGCACCACCGGGTGACTTTTCCAAAGAATCAGCTCAATTTGGGGAGATCAGAGAGAGCAGTGGCTCCTAGAAGCAGGATTAATTATGTGGAGGTTATCTCTATCACTTCAGTGGTGTAAAATGAAACGGGAGATGGAGGGGAGAAACCAAGCAGCAAAGCCCAGTGAAAGCACCTCTGCTTCCCCAGGGGAAGTCTCTCTATTGATGGCTGCATTGATTTTTAAAATGAATTCCCAGCCTGCTTTCCACAGTGACCCAGAGCCTGAGAGCATCAGTGAGAGTGAATCCAGGACTCACGTACTCCATTAGGGCTGTGAGATGAGCTCCCTAATAGCAGGTGAGAGATGGATGGTTTCACTGGCCTGGGAGGGGATTGCAAGGGCTAGGAAGATAAATTCTGCTACTGCAGATGCTAAGATGGTTGTTGCTTTTTTCTTCTTTTATGTGTTTTTTATCTTTTTTTTTTTACATTAAAAAAGAAAGGGCAACTCGTGACTCCATGTCACACATTGATGGTGTGTCCTGCTCAAGGTAGGAAAGGAGAAAAAAGGAAAACTAAGGTAGAAAAATAGGACTTGATGACTTGTGTGTGCTGAAGGTCAAGATATTTGTGCTCCTGTGCTTGGTCCATGCTCAGCACTTTGAGAACGTCAATTCAGGTTGTGTATCAGGAAAAAAATCTCAGAAAGAGTGGTAAGGCATTGGTACAGGCTGCCCAGGGAGGGAGGTGGTGGAGTCACCGTCCATGGAGGTGTTCAAGAAACATGGGGATGTGGCACTGAGGGACACGGTTTAGTGGGCATGGTGGGGTTGAGTTGGGGTCGGACCTGATGATCTTAGAGGCGTTTTCCAACCTTAATGATTCTATGATTCTATGTCTGGTGGTCCCATCTGAATGCCTCTGGGCATTGGTTTCACCCACAACACAACCAGTGACACTCTACTCACTCTGGTCAGGACCCAAAAAGAGTGAAGCTTCCCCATTCATTACCACCATCTGCTTTGGGGACAAAGATAAGTCCATGGCCCTCATTTATTCTGCAGTATGGATGAAACTTCCAAATCCCTTGGCTTTATGTTGGTGTCTTGAGTTTATGTTTAGGGAATGCATCAAATAGAGCCAAGGAGGGATGGGATACCGTTCCGATGGCCATTCCCTGGGGGGACAGGGTTAAGGTTATGGAGTGGAGCCATGTGGGAAGTGTCATCTTAACCCCATGTTTCCTGGTCTGTGCTCCTCTGAGTTTGGGGAACTGGACTCTCACGGTCTGGAAGAAGTGGTGTTGGACAGGCACGACATAAATCTTGATGTCAGCAGCACAGCTTGAATGCAAAGTACTTGGGCTCGTGCTACAGATGCTATACCTCTCCCTGCAAGAGGAGAGCCAGAAGCAAAACACCACGATGCCAGGCACGTTTTGGTCAGCAGAAGGCTTGGTGCTCTCTGGTCCAGGTTTAGATGTGCCTTTTTGGCCACATGTTGCAGCAAGGGGAAAGAAAATCCTCACTGGGACTCTGTCCCTGAAGGAAGAACACATGACTGCAACAGCACTGAGTAGGCTGGGAGCCAGGAATTTTTTATGAACATTTTCGATCCCCAAAAGCGCTGTTTTCCTCATTGCTGACAGCTCTGAACTCCCTCGCTTCCAGCACTCGGCTATTGCAATGTGCACATCTCTTTACACAGTGTTCCTGGGCTTATCTGAGTGCAATAATTACTCAGGCACTTTTGGAAATTGCTGCTCACGACGGCTTTTTTTTTTTTTCACCGTGGCAGAGGCTGCAGCTTCAGCTCCCTAACCACCAACTGGAAAAGATGCAGTCAGAAAGATGATGGCTTTCAGTTGGAGCTCAGTTCTGCACTTTCACTGACAGCTGCAGCAAGGAGCCAGGTTAGCTTTTTTCCCCCCCAGTTCCCTATGATGCACACACCATGCTGGCCAGGGTGAATCACAGAATCACAGAATAGACTCATAGAACCATTAGAGAGGGAAGGGATTCTTAAAGGTCATCAACTCCCCTTGTCAGTCCAAGTGACTTTGCAAATAAGGGAACCCTTGGCCTGCTTTGCAAAAAAAAAAAAGGCAAAAAAATGCCTCTCTGGGCAATGCTGTGCCGTACATTGGACTCTAAGCTCCATCATTTCAGCTGGGAATGGCACATCAGATGCACCATCCCTCTGCAATGGGAAACTACAAAACCTCGGACTGTGCCACTGACTTCTGGCCTGCTAAAACTTCTGGCTAAAGCTTTATTTTTAGGAAGGAATACAGAAATCAACTAGAAATAATCCCTAGGAAGGGCACAGAGGCATGCTCATACACTGTTTGGAGCAGATCCATCCTTTATTAGGAAAAAAAAAAAAGGGGGACAAAAACCCAAGGGGATCTGCTTGTGCCTCTGCCCTTGCTGCTAGCTCACCACTTGAACAAAAATATAAAATGTATATATATATGTTTTTAAAAAATATCAAAACAAGGCTGCATGCTTCTCCTGGCAAGGACAGAGCAAACAGCACATCTGTTGATGAGTCATGTGGAGAGTGCTGTGCTGCCAGGATGCCCTGGGATGCTGTGGTACCCTGGGAAATCTTACTGCCCCAGATTTTGGAGTTGGATGGCATCTGGAAAAAGCCATTGATGGCCTGAGGGTATGCAGAGAGTGTCATGCTAAAGATTTCCTCCAGCAGGTTAGTGGGGAAGGGCATCAGGTTTGGGCATCCCCCCTCAAGGAGCTGCAGAAGAAGGCACTGTTACCATAATATTAAGTATTGTCCAAATTTGGGGTGTCACAAAGAGGGTGAAGAGCTCCTCACTGTAAGGACGGGGCAAGGTAATGCTCATCATGAGGCATCCTCCTCTGCAGAAGAGAGAAAAGGTGTGAAATAAAGTGACATTGGGCTCCTCAGCTTTTCCTTTCCAGATCAGCTCTGTGATTTCTGCCTTAAGTTGCACCTGTGGAGGTTCAGATTGCTTCTCAGGAAAAACTTCTTATAAAGAGTGGTGGTGCACTGGCAAAGGCCAGAGGGAGGTGGTGAAGTCACCATCCCTGGAGGTGTTCAAGAACCATGGATATCTGGCACTGAGGGACATGGTAAGTGGGCATGGTGTGATGGGTAGGGTTGGACTTGATCTTAGTGGCCTTCTCCAATCTTAATGATTCTATGATTCCATGATTTGCTTTTGAGAGATCGTGCAGGACAGACTGCCTAAAGAAAAGAGGAGCATCTCCAATTTACAGGCAGGGATCTGCTGCACGGAGGGGCTAAAAGCATGGTTACTTTTATTCCATTTCAGCCATCAAAGTGATTTTTAGCCCAGGCTGCTCCCCTTAGGCTTTCTCTACTGACAACGGTTAAAACCACCAATTAGCCAAGCATCCAATGCAGGATTGGAAGAATTACTGTAGCAAGAGGTGATGGGAGAAACTGTCAGTCAAACATCAGTGGAAATAAATTGCATTGTCTCGGACTGTTAAAGCCAGAGATCTGCTTGTATTTGCAAAAACCACCCAAAAATGGGGTGGATGCAGGTGCTTTCACCAGCCTTTGTCTTGCAGGGGCACAGGAACAGGGGGAAGTATCCCACTGCTGGTGAGGGAAGGAGAGGGAAAGGAGCCGGGTCAGATCATACTGACCCCAAAGCATTATATATCTTAGCTATCAGAACAGAAATCAATTCGCTGAAGGACAAAGGGGCAGGAGGGAGAGGGGCTGTGACAAAAACAGTGATGTTTGTCACTGAGAGCCCACAAAAAATCCCCCAGAACCCTGGGGAACACCCTTGGCAGCGCCGACCTGGCTCTGCATCATATCAGCACACTCTGCATAGAGCGGACACCCTTTAAAGAGCAAATCCTTTTGTGTCAATATTTGGAGGGCTCCCCATGCTGCTGTTTGTTTTTGGTAGAAATGCTTCAGTGCTGGAGATAACAGCAGGTGAACGTGGGCGCCTTGCAGCTCTGATTTATGTGTGACCTTCAGCATCCCACCTGGGGCAGCCTTATCTGAGAACCCCACTGGGGGACGATGACCTAAAGGCAGGGAGGAAGGACAGCACCGGGCAGCAGAGTGGGATGGGGTTGGCTCCATTCATGCCTCTGACCTTTCAGGAATCATCACCTCTACCACTGCAAAAACAAGCTGATGAGGGATGAAAGAGAAAACAAGAAAAAAGGCTGGAATGGAGGGGAAAGGGCAAGGGTGCTCAGCTGTAACTGCATAAAACACAAAGCGGTCTCAGGAGAAGCAGCACAGCATCATCAGCTGGCTGAGACTGGAGGCACCTCAGGGTCCCAGCCATGCCCCAGCAGAGACACTCAGAGCAGGGTGCCCAGCACCACGTCCAGGGCTTCTGGAGCTCCCCGAGGAGCAGCCCCCAGCCCCTCTCTGCTCACTGCACACAGCAGCGTGGCCTGGTGTCCTGAGGGACCTCCTGTGCTCCAGGCTGTGCCTGGGGCCTCTGGGCCGCACTGATCACTTTCATCCATCTGCTGTTGCTTCTTTGCCTGATACAGCCCAGGATGCTGTTACCCTTCTTAGCAGTGAGGGCACACTGCTGGGCTATGTTCCACACAGTGCCTACCAGGACCCCCAGCCCTATTCCTGCAGAGCTGCCCCCAGTTGGGTGCCCAGTTTGGTGCTGGGGCTGTTTCTCCCCAGGGGAAGGGCTCTGCACTGCTCCTTGTTGGACCCCAGGAGCTTTCCCCCCGGCCTGCTGAAAAAGTGAAGGACTGAGACTTTCCAGTGTTGAACAAATTTCTTCATGCTCTGCCTACTGAGTAGAATGCAGATGACTCTCCTTGCTTGCACTTCTCAAGTATGGAAACCCAGCCCAATCCCAGCCGGGGCTTCCTCTAGCTGCCTAATGGCCTGCTTGAAATTTTATAGCTCTTTTTATGGAGACTGCAGCGCAGGTCTTTAATGCTCCAGGAGAGCAGAGAAAAACTTCTGTTACGAGGAAATGTGAACCTGCTTTACTTATGCATGATTTAGTGCCATTTCTATTCAACAGAGCGCACGAGAGGCCCAAATATTTGCACTTTGTATTATAGAAGAACTGCCATTCCTAGCTCTTTACAGAAGTAATTTATTTTCTCTCTCCTTACCTTGGGGGAGAAACATTCTAACTCCTGGTTTGCTGGAGAGTCAATAAAACAGCAGTGCTGTTAAAGATCTGCTTTGTGATCGCTGAGCAAAGCAGTGATAGGAAAAGAAAGGGGATCCCCAAATTTCTCCTCTTTTTTCTTCCCTTGCTACATTCACATCCATGAGTGGGACCAAAATGCAAGAGTTTGGCCCTATTTTTCTTTCCTGCAACAAGGATTAATGTTATCTTTGCTTCCCAGATGGTGTTTCTGGGTTAAAGTGATGGACACAGCACAAGGTGTAGGAGAGATGATGGGTATGGGAATGTGGTACAGCCCCAGATTTCTCGCATGGCTCCAGGAGCTTCCAGCCCAGGGAACATCAGCCATATCAACTTCAAAAAGCAAAAAGAGGAGACCCCCAAAGTCATTCACCTGCACAGCTGCAACACAGAGTCCCTGAACCAGAGAGTGGGGTCAGTGTGAGCAGGGGGCACTTCATCCCTGAAAATCCCTACATCTGTAGGGATAGAGACTCAAAAATAACATAAACTTTTTCCTTGGTTCTTTTTTTTGCTGCTGGAAATTCAGCTCTTTGTCGTCAGGTTGCTCTCCCCAGAAGACACTGTTGAAGACCCAGGACT
>JAOWBP010000001.1:151941754-151965362 GCA_028571105.1 Tragopan temminckii | reverse complement strand
GGATCATGAATCTCCAACCCCCCTGCCACATGCAGAGCCACCAACCTCCACATTTCATACTAGACTTCAGCTGCCTTCTATCACTCAACACGCACAAAGTGGGTTCCATGCAAGACTGCCTTTGATCTCTTAACTCTTCCAGAGCCATAGATCATAATCTTACCCATACTTGAATAATATTGAATATAAAAAAGATTAACTTCATATTTACCCTAATAATTTATTATTAATAATTTAATGAAATGTTTTTTTTTTCCCTAGAATGAAAATTTATGTGAAGTGCACATTAATCAAACAAAAACCACTGAGGACATAACACATTTCCAAAGCCATTATTTCTTCTTACCAATATCGATATGAAAGTACAGATTAATGTTGCCAGTGGAGTCACAGAAGGAAGGACAGTATGCTGAAATTCTTGAACCAGCCCTCCTGTCATTGAGGCTTTAGGAATTTTTGTGGGATCAAGAAAGTTATACTTCAAGCCTGAAAACAAAGTACAAACTGATATTAATAAAAAAAAACAAAGCAGCTGCAGAACTGAACTAAAACCAAACTGTTCTGTAGAACAGGATTGAAGTATACGGATAAGATTGTTTTCTTTTAAAAAAAGATAAGAAGGAAGACTGATTTCAGATCTCTCCTTGGAAACATGACATGGAATGAGTTACATGGATCATCAGCTGATTTCAGGCAAACTGAAAATGTAATTTGCTACCTGCATGGGGAAGGAGGACTAAAATTCAGCAAGCTCGACCTTCAAAGAAGCACCAAGTAGCAAGATTTGCATACTGTACCAACAACTGTGAGTGCTTTATCCACAGCACTGTACAAAGCCCAGAAGTTAGGGGCCCAATAAGCATGGCAGAGGCCTCGCTTGAAAGGAAAGAGGCGTGAAATCACTTGAGGCAGCTGGCCCTACAGGAAAGTAGAATGGAAGAAAATAAATGAGACATAGTTCACATTTGTATACATTTTTCTAACAGTACAGGTGAATAGCAGGTGGGTTATTACCAATACTATGAAGGGGCCCAATGAAAGGGCAGAAACAAGACAGACAATCAATCCCAGAAGGGTTATACGAAGAAAGCTGAAACTCCTCCACTTCACAGATCCATCTACAAGAAGCAGATTGTGAATGCAGTTATTGTAGCAGGTGGAGAGGCAGACAAAACACCCCATGCTAGCATTACCTGCTAGCACTAACTACAAGTACAAAGCCCTTGAAATCAATATATTCAATTGTTTCCTTGACTCTTTAGTTAATTCAAGGTATGCAAAGCAATTCGTATAGCATTTTCATAGAGGTGAAAAGAGAAGAAGCCAGTAGTGCTTTTAGTTTGTTCTAAATTTAAGCACAGAAAGGGCAATCATCAATCATCGTATTTTCTGCCTGTTTGGGTTAAAAGGAGGCTTGTGTTCTTCAATAACCTATGCCCATTTACTTTTCCACATGGCAGCTCCTACATTAAAGGGAAAAAACAAAAGGCTATATAAAGAAAGGCACCTTCTTAGTTTCACATGAGGAATATAAAACTCTTTTTACTTCTAAAACAAGTGGAAAGGAACCTCAAAGATTCCCAACTCTGTTCCCCATAAGAATCTTCATCTGACCCACAGCCATCCTGTTCCATTGGCACCAGCAAGTCTTCCACCTTCCTCATATCTCACTAAACACAATCTCCCAAAAAAGTGAGTGCAAAATCCCACCTTACCTGCATTACTTGCAGCAAAACAATAGGAGCGCAGCAAATAAATGCCATATGCTGGGGCCACATACAAGTAGATGTGTTTGAAATGCAGAAGAACAGCAAAAAGAAGAGCACCTTCCAGATATCTCCTCTAAAGGAAAAGGAATAATAGAAGAAAACCAAAATGCACGCTTTTCTACTTGTTCTCCCTGCATACTAACTTTAAATAGTTCTCCAGCATAATCCTGACAAGACATTTATCAAAAGCATACAAACAAATGAATTTTTACTTCAAATTACAAACTATATTGTTATGCATAATCAGTGCAGACAAGGAAACTATATTGTCAGCTGCACCACCCTGCAGCTTCAGATGTGCTTCCTAAGAACTGGTGATTTGGAGACGAGATGGCAGAAAGCCACATCATGTTGCTCAGGTGTAACAGAAATCAGTTTTCCCACAGCAAACTGAAATGCTGCAGCATCAGCAAGCAGCTGCAGTGACATTCGGGTTCTCCTCTTACCCTGAGACTCAAGAAATAACTAGACACCCAACTCTGAGCCACTCCCATGGGCTACTCCTATTGAAACTAAAAGAAGTCAACTGATGTACCTAAAAGAAATAAGCAAAAATAATAGTAATTAAAAAAAAAAACAAAACAAAGAGCAACTTAAGTTTACCTGACATAGTCGGGCAACAGAGAGAAGCATCAGGCCAAAGAGAAAGCCATTGTACTGAAAGTGAATGTCTGAACTTGAGTCAGGAAAGGAATAAAAGAAGCTTTCTCCACAACTATCAGTTTTCTGGACATGCTCAAACATATAATCAAACTAAAATGGAGCTTAAATCAAGAAAGCAGCCTTAAATACACTGCATGTAGACAAAAAGCCATTTCTAATCTTAACTAAATATACAAGGTCTACTAAGCTTAGAGCGTAAGGAAACAAAGAAATTTGACTGCATATGTAACATGAAACGTACATCACAAAACAAATAAAAGGTTAATTCTCCACTTTCTGAATTTTTAAATGTTAGTTTCTTCCTCGGGTTGATTAATAGATGGAGATGGTAGTACTCATCACATATCACCTGCAAGCATGCAACTCAGACAAGGACAGGGAAGGACAGAACTAGTCGTGCCCACAAGAAAGAACAACTGCTGCTTTTTCCTGTTCTCCCTTTAGCTAGATCAATGAACATTATGCCCAAACCGACTGACAGCAATTGGACTTTCTACAGTTATTTTTATATCCAAGGTTGAAGACACCTTGATATCTTCCACACAATATCAGCTCCATAATAATCATGCTTATGGCTTCTTCATGAGTTAAAAAGACCACCGACACAAATAACTCTTTTGGTTTGGAAGGATACGATCCACAATTAACAGCCCAAAGTTCCACAAGAGCAGAACAGCAAGAATAAAGGTTGGTTTTTCCAGAATATCCTTTGCAGCTCGCTTCCCATTCACACATCTGCAGCATCTGAACAATAACAAAAGAAACAGAAGTCTTAGTTGAAACAACTAATGGAAACCTTGTTGCTTTTTGAAGCTAAGAACTGCATTTAAATAAATGTTATTTGGATGGAAGGTAACAATAGAATTCTTCCTAAATTCATCAAGAGGACTGCCATGAATACAGTTGAGGAGGAGAACAGAATTAATATTCAGAAGCTGCTGTAGCAATCTCCACATGTTAAAGCTCATTAAGTAACTCTGTCATGGGCTCAAGACTCATCTTCAGTAACACCACTACAGCTATCGCTGTTTGCTGCCAATTTTGGAACTAGAAGTACTGCATTTCAAGTCATCACCCTCGATCTTTAGCCCTCCCTCTCTCACCAATACTGGCAGCCTGCCGGTCAAAAATATCTTACAATTTCTCATATGAAGTCATTTGGTTGACATGTGTGTTGAAGTTAAGGTTAGACCAGATTAAAAACAATTGTGATCGATTTAGGAGTTGTCGGAGAGCGTCCAGAGGGGAGTCACAAAGATGATCAGAGGACTGGAGCACTCCCCTATGAAGACAGGCTGAGGGAGCCGGGCTTGTTCAGCCTGGAGTATAGAAGGCTGCGGGGTGACCTAATTGCAGCCTTTCAGTACCTAAAGGGAGCCTATAAACAGGAGGGGAGTCAATGCTTGGAAAGGGTAAATAACAGCAGGACAAGGGGAAATGGTTTGAAGTTAAAAGAGGAAAGATCTAGGTTAGAAGTCAGGGGGAAGTTCTTTACAGAGAGAGTGGTGAGGTGCTGTAACAGCTGCCCAGAGAGGCTGTGGATGCCCCATCCCTGGAGGTGTTCAAGGCCAGATTGAATGGGGCCCTGGGCAGCCTGGTCTAGTATTAAAGGTGGAGATTGGTAGCCCTGCCGCCTGTGGTGGAGGGGTTGAAGCTTCATGATCCTTGAAGTCCCTTCCAACCAAAGCCATTCTATGATTTATGCTGTATTGCTTTTGGTAGCACCATTCTCTCTTGCAAAGGCAAGGCACGCTAAAAATATAATCTTAATTTCGTTAAGTTACACTTGGAATAGTTGGTTTATCATCTAGATACCAAAACCACAGGAGTGACTTAGAATCTTTGATCATACTGGCACTTCATCACAAGTTTCTTTCATGCCTCTACTCCTTAGGAGCAGAGCAATAATAAGAAAAAAAAAAAAAAAGAAATCAGTCAAGCTTACCCAAGTGGATCCACAACCCCTGCAAAGCAACTCCAGTGACAGAAATAAAACATCAAGAGTGGGTGAAAAGGCTGCTGATACCTTAATATGTAAAAAAAGCGATCGCATGTACAGCTATAGCATTGCCAAGAAGAACAAAAGTTATCTTGCATTGAGCAGCAGGCTCCATATTTCTCCTTCAAAGCTAAAGCAGCTTTGCTGTTGGCTTTTTTTTTTTAAAACAAGCTTCTATGTACAAATAATGTAGTTGTTACTCAACAATGTAAGAGACTGCCCGCTGTCCCTAAAATTAGAACATTAAGACTTACTCACGAACTGCATATATGAAGAGGACATCTGTAAAGATGACAGAAAATCTTTGGAAGATGATGGTTGCAGGACTGGTGTAATTCAGATTTTCAATAACCAACATCTTAGGATCAAAGTACTTGGCAATATGTGACAATGCATATTCAAACCAAGCAAAAAAAGGTGGATAATCCAGGGTCCATTCTGAAGTTGCCTAAGACAAAATGAGATTAACCAATTTAATACAACTTAGGCTGCTTGCAGTCTCTCAAGTACAGTTCATCACAACAAATCATTTAATCTCAGTAGTCTCCATTTAACAGAGGCTACTTCACAACAAAGTAGCCAGCTGTACAGTGCAGGACAAGACTTCAGCTGTTCTGCTGTACTACTGATAGAGGAATAGGACACCTTTCTATTGGCAGGTTAAACATCATTTTGATAATCTCTACCTAACTCATATAGAATCACCTGCTCCTTAAATCTCAACTTGGAATAGTGCCAGCATTCAAAAAGATCAACAAAATTTTTTTTGCCTACAATAGAGGAATCGCCAGCACAGTTTTGTTACATCTCTGCTCTAACCCTTCTACTTTATGGTCCGTGACATTAGAGGTGAATGTTGGTGGTATGGCAGTAAAGGAGCAGCCTGAAAAAATGGCACCTGCAGCAAAGGAGTGTCACTGAATTTCTCCATGTGGAAAAAAAATGCACCCACTGCCATTCATCAGTGCTTGCTGAATGTTTATAGAGACCAAACAGAAAAAGTCAGACCGCATGTGCAACCTTTTCCTAGCAACAATGCTAAAATAGCAGTTAAGAAATCTGCACCTGTGAAGGTGACGTGCTGTTTCTCACAAGCACAGCACAAAGGCTCTTGTTCATTAGTGGCAAAGATGCATAGCTAACAGTGGTGACTATGTTGAAAAGCAGTGTTTTACAGCTCAGAATTTGCTGTATCAGACAGCAGTATTGTGATTTTTAAGTCTGTTGGAGTTTCCATGGGTGCCCCGTCCCCGGAGGCTACACTGGATGGAGCTGTGGGCAGCCTGAGATGGTGGGTGACAAACAGCCCACAGTTGGGAAGTGGAGCTTGATGATCTTTAGAGTCCCTTCCAACCTATCCCATTCTATGACTCAAATAAGAAGCATTACTTTTAAAGCGACCCTCATACCTTCTGAAAAGAAAGGGTTTTCTCCCTAGCATCAGACTGACATAACCAACACAGCTATACCTTACGTACAGCTAAGAACACCAAGCCAAAGAACCAAACTTACTTCATAGTACCAACGAGACAGAGGCAAGTTGTGCGTGATGGCCAGCCAGTTCCGGTGCACTTCAAAGTCTGTGGAATGACTACAGAAGGTTTGGATTAAGAGACACATTTACACTTAAAGGACAAACACTTCAGAGTACAGCAGTAAAACCAAGCCTGAGCAGTCACACAGAACCCGTACCAAGGACACATGCAGGTAACTGCAGGGCAAGGCGACTCGTAGCTCAGGCTTTTCCTGCAATTAATGCTAAGACCCTGGGGTTTTAGTGGCTGCTTTTAAAGCAAATGTAATATTTTTGAGGGGAAAAAAAGCTGCTTTTTAAAAAACTGAAAAGCGTAACTGCTTCAGCATACTTCAAGACCCTGAAAAGCAGCCAGAAGGAACGGGCTGTAAGCACCTTCAGACGCAAAAGCAAAGCCCTTTTATACGTGCAAGAGGGCGAGGAGACGGCTCACACCACAACAGCTCAGCAACCAAAGCCCTGAGAAACGAGGACCGCCTCCACACACACACACACACACACACACACACACATACACACACACCGCCCCATCCCCACCCATGGGAAAAGCTGAGAGGCTGTGCCGCTGCTCCCCAGCCCCGAGAGATCCTTACTACGTGGGGATGAGGAGGCACTTGAGGAAGGAGACGCCGAGCGCCAAGGCGCGAAACCAGCTCCAGCCGCCGGCCGCCATTACGCGCCCCCACAGACGCCCCGCGCATGCGCAGTACCAACGGCGCAGCCCGCCCGCACGGTTTGAAGCGCGCGGCTCCGCCTCGGCGCTGAGTGCGCATGCGCAGTAGCGACGTCCCGCCGGCGCCTGCTTGTGATGCAGCGTTGCGCGGGAGCTGTGTGGGGTGCGGGGAGGGGACTGTGTGGTGTGGGAGGTCCGTGGGGTTTGGCGTGGTCAGCGCTTCTAATTCTGGTTCTACGCAGTACTATTCGAACCCGGTGTCTGACGGCAGTGTCCAAACGCTGCCCTGAGGGTGCAGTGCCCTGGGCAGCCTGTTCCATGCCCACCGCCCTCTGAATCACAGAATCACAGCATGGCCAGGGTTGGAAGGGACCACAAGGATCATGAAGCTCCAACCGCCCTGTCACATACAGGGCCACCAACCTCCCCTTTTAATACTAGAACAGGCTGCCCAGAGCCCCATCCAACCTGACCTTGAGCACCTCCAGGGATGGGCATCCACAGCCTTTCTGGGCAGCCTGTTCCTCTCTGTAAAGGACTTAAACTCTGGGGCACAGCCTTGTCCTCACAGTGTCAGGATGAGGGGGAATGGCTTTAAACTAAAGGAGAGGAAATATAGGAAAATCTGTACTGAGAGATTGTTGAGGCCCTGGCACTGCTGCCCAGAGAACTGTGGGTGCCTCATTCCTGGAGGTGCTCAAGGCCAGGCTGGATGGCATGAACTGGTGGTTGGCAGCCAGCCCATGGCATGTTGGAACTGGGTAATCTTTAAGGTCCCTTCCAACCTAAGCCATTCGTTGATTCTATGATTCCCTGGGCTGAAGAAACCAGGGGCACTCAGCAGCTCCTCATGCATCTTGCCCCGTTAAATTTGAGAGGGACATTGAATGTTGTGGTGTCAGATTTGTGCTAGGTGTTTTGAGGTCAGGTATGGCATTGGATGGTGTGGGGCTTGGTACGGGGTTGACTCTTGTGGCTTTCCTCTTGCAGCCTTTCAGTACCTAAAGGGAGCCTACAAACAGGAGGGGAACCAACTCTTTGAAAGGGTAGATAATAGCAGGACAAGGGGGAATGGTTTGGAGTTGAGGGAGGGAAGATTTAGGTTGGATATCAGGGGGAAATTCTTTACAGAGAGAGTTGTGAGGTGGTGTAACAGGCTGCCCAGAAAGGTGGATGCCCCGTCCCTGAAGGTGTTCAAGGCCAGATTGGATGGGGCCCTGGACAGCCTGGTCCAGTATTAAATGGGGAGGTTAGTGGCCCTGCAGGTGGCAGGGGGGTTGTAGCTTGATGATCCTTGAGGTCCCTTCCAACCCTGGCCATTCTGTGATTCTGTGGCCCCAGCAGTGAGATTGGGTGGTGGTAGACCTGACTGATGTGAGGTTGGGTGGTGTGGGACCAGCAGTGGGTTTGGGTGACGTTGGGCCTGGGGGATGTAATGTTGGGTGATGAGGCCACAGTGGGGCTGTACGAACATATGAGGATTTGTTCAAAAATGTATTTTTTGAATCTCTGCATTATAGACATTTGAAGACATGAATGGCATTGAGAATGGCTTGAATTATTGAAGAAGTACACTGATCTGGCCTCTTCTCCATTGGCTCTCATATTTTTTGTGAGCTTCCTATGATTCTTAGTCATAGAGACTTCTTGGTAAGCATTGAAATAAAAAACTGTTAAATATCTTAAGAGTAAAAATTGCAGATTCAGCAGACATTGCTGCATGAAAATGTATGTCAGGCAGACCATCTACTGCTTCATTCACATTTTATTTGTGGTCTTCTAAAACATATATTAGTAACAGTTCACAGAAGAGTTACAGGCAGAGAAATGCAACCAGATTTTTAATGTGATATCCCATGGGTTGTCTGTGAGAGTGGTAGGAAACAAAACCCACCTTTTGACACCTTTCAAAAAGCATTCATTCAAAAGTATGGCTTTGTAGTGAATCAAGAACCAAGTTCTGTTCAACAGAAAAATCCAACAGCTAGGAGTAGGAATAAGAAAATAAGAGGAGGGAGAATGGCAAGAGGAGGAAAAGAAAATGAATTATTCATTCCATGCAGCCATATAGCTCCTTTTATATATATATATATTTTTCTGAATCCATAGAAAAACCATCCCTCTTATTATCCTGAGTGAATCTGAGAGCACGATCTGCACATTTATGCTGGATCCAGCTTTTCTCGCACAGAATACCTACATGACCTCAGATACTAATTCACATATGAGACTTCTAATGGGAGGGTCACATATTACCAGTGCTTGTTGCCTGTTTCTGGCCAGCGTGTGGTTTCTATCCAGTGTGTGGATAAGGGAACTGTTACAGAATGGCTCACCAACCAGGACAGTTAAATATTTCCAAAAACACTGCAATTCTGAGCAGTGATACCAAGTTCAGTGGTACGGGGTGAAAATGAAACTCTCACAAAAAGTACTCTTCATAACTTCTCCATTTATCTGTGAAGTGTCAGAAGGTCATAGATTTATTTTACACAGTTCCTGGCAAGGGCTGAAGGCAGCATTTATTACTCCCTTGAACATTACATACAGACCCCTCCAGCCTTTTCTTTTCTAGAATGGGAATCAGTCTGATTGACTGCGGAGATTTACTAACAGTGAGCTCAAGCAGAAATTTATATTCAGCAACCAAGTTGAAATATGGGCAACTACAGCAGTGCATATGTTTGGTGATTGAAAGCACATGCAAATTTAGCAAAGCTGTCTACTTCTGACATGGTACTGGAATTACTCTTGGCATGGCCAATATTTTAGTTGCATAATAGGAGATTAAAATTGAAGAGGACCAGTGAGTCATTCTAATTGCAGTCTTCTTCCATAACAAAATCTTTGTCTCCATTTGTACCCTGCTTACCTTTTTTTGTTTTCCTGAACAGATCTCACATCTAGAGTCTTTATGCTTTCTTTCTAAATCTTGGATTTCTTGTTAACTTAGGAATTCTTCCAAGTCTAACTTTCTACACCAATTTCTTTTATTCTCCTACTATTACCTGTAAGAACAAACATTCATCTCACAGTCTTCTAATAATGATTCTTAACAACAGCAGCATTCATCAGCCATTTTAGTCTTTAGGCATGGTTTCAGTCCCTTCATTACTACTGGATATTATTAGACAATTTAGAGACATCAAGCCAAAAAACATATAAGAGAAACCCATGAGTGATTCTGTCTGGATTCCACTAAGATGCTTTAGAATATTCTTTCTGTCATCTAAGAAATCCCACTGTGCCCTGTACATGCCAATGTCTGTAACTGCCATTACATTTGAGCTAGTAACTTATTTATCATCTGCCCTAACTCTGGTGTTTTTCTGCTCTGAAAACAATTGATCTCCCTGTCCAGTGGTTCTGCCCGCATTTAGGCCATTAAAAAAAAAATAAAGTGCAGGTCAGCCTCATTTTGTAGATGGAGATGTTGAGAGAGACAGGCTGATAACAGAATCAGAATAGGGGATAGACTCTGAGATGTGGAAAAAAACTCACTTCAATCTAGACAGGAAAAAAAGCTTGCTAGATTCTTTCCTTGTTTTAAGGCGCTTACTGGAAAAAATAAGAAGTCTGTTCCAAGATAAAGTATTTCACTCCAACAGTGAAATGATCTGTAGTTGTTACTGCTAATACGTTTCAAGTGCTTTTCATGACTAAGCAATGGGGTTGTGATGTACCCTAAGCACACAGTATGGCTTTGTGCATGTTCACTTTTTAAGCCAGGACAACTTGAGAACAAGAATCATCAGTGCTGTTGATTAGTGACAGAAAAGCAAGTTACCTCCAGGGCTTTGAAACAGAAGGTAAACAAAAGCTTGCTATCTAGATAACAGGCAAAGAAATGCTTTGGAGAGAGAGCATTCCTATAAACAGTCATTACAGCATAACTCACAGAGTGCAAAATTAGGATACAGCTATAAATTTAGCTTAGCATGTTGTTTGAAATAGCAGCTGTATTTATGTAACATATGTTTGATTGCAATCCCAGCTGATTCACTTACCACTTATTTCACTTACTTGGTAGCACGCAGAACTGCTGTGGTACTATACATAGTATCTCATTCTCAAAGACATTTATTCTTCTCAACAATTTAGAAGTATTTGAAGCTTTTCTGTTCCTCCCAAGACCTGTTTTCATTGGTGTCTTTACACTGGCAGGAAATTTTGCATCTCTGCATATTAATAAATGACAGAGATTTGTGGTCAGTAATACCTTTGCCTACTTTAGTGACATGAGCACAGACAAATGTGGATTCAAGTGGTCCATTGTTTGCATAATAAGCTGATGGGTTCAAGCATTACGGAACAGACTTCCTCCCCTTTTAAGCCCACTGCTCTTGCCCCTGGATAAACTCAAGCTAAGAGCAAACTAATTATTACAGATAATTATTCATTTAGTCCTGATATTCAAGAACTGCTGTTACAAATCATTTAAAATATACTCTCAAAGGCTTGAGTTAAAAAAACAATAGTACCATTGACATCCCCCCAAAGCTTTTATCATAAGTTCAGCAAAGGCATATCTGTTTGAAGGCATAGATTTGATGAAAGAGAGTTCATGAACGGTGTTTTACAGATCATAATAATAACATCTGCATAGATGATAACTATGAATGTCCAATTGACTGGCAATCTCTCAGCAGACATAGGATTCACATTTGTGTTGCTCTGCTTTGTCAATGGCACGCTGCATCTTCTGGAGTATGTTACTCCTGCTTCATAATTCAGGACAGGAACGGGAAAAGAGAGTTCTTCCTAATGCAACTGAAGGCAAAAAAGTTAAAAGTTGAAATTTGGCCACAGCATTCTGCTTCTAATCCTCAAAATTCACAAAAAGTGGCTAGGCTTAATGGTTCTTTGGACTTCAGTCCCAGTCAGAATGGCCTAACAACATGGTCTCACTTCCACCGTCATGTTGATGAGTCTTGCACGAAGGCAGACAGGGAAGGAGATTTATAACACGCTGCCAATAGCTACAGAGTGAGCCTTTTTACCATCAGCATGCTGATTTGTGTTATTCATGCAATACAGCTTGGGACAGTGGGAATATATTTATCTCACAGTTTTTTTAGAACAGTATTAATGAGGTTTTTATGCTCCTCATGGATCAGCTTAACGTAACAACAGCCTAGCTGCTTTGGGAAAAGAAAGAACAAGAGCAATATTGAGCTTTGCAGCTCTGTGCTAAGAAGCAATAACATTATAAACACTGAAGTTGGTTATTGCAGTTTCCCTTCTATCTCACGTGAGGGAATGGGATATGTTCTGGAGGGTCTCTCATGCATACGTAGCGATCTGACTAGGGAAAGACAGCTAAGATACTTTTAAAAATAATTAGCTGAAGAATGAACCACCTTGAATGTGGCAAAAGTGGTATCTAGAGCTGACATGCAGCTAGGGGACTATGATCTTCATCACAGCAAGGATCAGGCTTTTAGGAAAGGGCTTGACCACTGTCATCACCCTTTGTTTCCCACTGCCTTATCTCTCTGACAACTGGACACTAAAGCCAAGCAAGAAGGTAAAATGGTGCCTTAGCAGTCTGACATTTCACAGTGGTATATAAAAAATGGCTCAGTGTACAGCGGTAGAAAAACTGAGCCTCTAGTTTTGTAATTAAAAGTGGTAGAGACAATGATGGAAAAGTAGTCCTTTCAGATGGAATCCACCCTACCTAAAGGCCATCCCATAAGCTCCAGACACTGCTGAAGGGAGACTTCCCAAGAGAAGGTCATGTCCAATCAGAAGAAACCCAACCACTCAGACGATATTTGGGGACGTCTTCCCTCTAAAGCCGTCATCACCTCAGAGAGTGTTTCTGAGAGCATCCTTGAGACAAATACAGCATTGTAAGAGAAAGAAAAGGAATAGTTGTCTTGGATGCCTTTGGAATGAAAATGTCAAGGTGTAAGAGCATCCAAAGCAAGGTTCTCCAACAGACACAATCTTGTCAGTTTGTAAAAAGATCTTTCTCTCTGTTACGGCTTTCTTGGTTGTTCCCAAAGTCAGTCACATCATTCAACCATGGCTTCCCTGAAAGCAGAACACAGCAGTGGTTCCCTCACATGGTTCAGGAAAAAAAACTTAGTCTTTTTCAGATGGTGACAGAACAGACAGGATCCTCTGGCAGCGTTCACCATCCTTTACAGCTAGATTCAATGTGTCCATGTGGAGAGGCTGCTTCTCCATGAATCCAAACAAGCTTCTTGGGTCCTCTGCCCAGGTTATATGGCAGACAAGGAAAATGTGCCCTTCTGGACTGTCTTCTGCTGCACTGTGACTCCTTGGCTTCCTTCAGTACATCTGATCTCATTAGTCTTCGTGGCTTCCTTCACCACATCTGATCTCCAGACACTTTCCAAACCTTGATAACTGAACATTCCCATCAACCGTACGTTACAGGTTAAGGATCATTCCCATTTTTCATCTGGAAAATGTAGTAAGAAGATAAGTGATTTTCTCCACAGTTGTATGGCAGGTTAGAGGTGGAGGCTGAGACAGAACCAATCCTTAATTCAGGTGCTAGACAATATTCCTTGTATTTAGAATATAGACATATTCTGAAAGACTGTATCGGTAAATACATTAAAGGAAAATCATCTCCCTGTTAGTGACTCTTAATCCAGGTAAGCATGATTCTGAATTAGGCTGTAAGTGTGTTTTAAAGGGAAGCACTTAACCTGTGTTATCTCCATGATGGCATCATAAGAAAAAAACATTCCTACTTGTATCGAATTAGGCGAATAATCTTATTATTCATGAAATCTGAAGTATGTGGATGAGAAGAATCTATGCAGAAACCATCACTGACGGCTATTTTTAGCATTTCTTCCACAAATACCTGGAAACTATTGATTTGCTTATTATCTGGCACCACCCAGAGTCTCTTTAAGTTCTGCTTCGTGTACTCCTCTTCGGGAAGACCTTCCACACTTGCAACCCAATCTAAGGTCAAATGGTTGGGGTCCTGCAGGTAGCTGGATATTGAAGAGAGGTTTCCATTGAAGCAGTAGTAAAGTTTGGAACCGAGAAGCTTCAGGAACAAACATGAAGTGGAGAAGATATGAGCGCTGAACACTTCCATGTTAGAGGAAGACAGGCTGTAGATCTGGGGTGCTTCTCGAACGGTGAAGTGAACAGTCTGGGTCTTCTGATCGAGGCTGATGTTGAGCATGGCATTCTTCTCTGCTTTAGAAAGCTCCACCTCCTTCTCCTGCAAGGCTTCAATCAGAGGCTGAATTTGATAGAAATCTGCCTCCCGTCGAAGTAAGCCCATTTCCTGAAAGTCTTCGGGGAGGTCCAAGTGAGAAGTTCTCAAGAAATTCAGGATATAGCGGAAGATTTTTCCATCTCTGTCAATAAAGCAGTTGCCTTGGCTGTCCTTCTTGGTTGGCATCTTCCCACTAAACATGGCCCCCAGCATGGAGTCTGGAAAGCTAGTCAAGGTGGACAGAGAGGTGGTATAAAGTTTTCCTCCAACATTGAGCGTGATGGGTTCTGACATGATGGAAAAGTCACGATGCTGCGATTAATTCTAAAAAAATAATAATAAAAAAATAAAAACATCCAACATGGTTGAAAAGGTTAAACTATGGGGGAAAAGGTTTCTGTATATATATGGGTAACTACATGGCAATAATTTATCTTTGAAAATAGAAATGGGGAAATATTTTTGGAGGCTGTATCGTGAGGATAAGCATCTCTTCTTCTAATAGTTTTTATCAGGGCTTTGTTTCATTCAGTTTACTGCCAGAAATCATGAGTCTTCCATAGCTTTACAGTCACGCTAAATGTGAAATCCCTCCCACAGGTGCCTACAGCAGAAAACGACTGATTTCCAGAGTTGTATCCTGGACTCAACCATTCCCATCTCCCTCATGACCATGGAGAAAATAAGGGCAGGATAAGAACCAGACACATCCCAACATCTTCCATGACATCTCAAGATTTAATTAAAGCAGCAAAGCTGTTGCAGCAGAATCCCCAAACACACATTGGTGTGCGATCATCTTACCAAGGAGCCAGTGAGCTCCCTGGTTCTTTGCAGTTCCATACAGTAAAAAATAAACACACCAAGCTTTCTCCTTCCAATGTGTTTTACCTTAGAAAACACCTCTTAATTAATTGGGACTGTATCCTTAGTTGACATAGCTTCTGTGCAGCTCCTCTGCAGTCAGCTGAGACAAACTGAGGATGTGTTTTTATGATGCAGTTAAGCATCATTGCTTCTGGAAACAACACACCTCCCTCTGCCCTCCACCATACTTCTCTTATCTCTTAAATCATCTCTGGCACTTATCTGACCCAACACTGAACCTGTTTAGAGAGTAACCTCTCTCATTTTCTGTTCAGAATACACTTCTGCTACATCTTGGAACCAGGTGAATGCCAGGACTGGTGCAAAGGAAGAGGAAGGAGGCACTTTTCTATTGCAAACCAGCTTAGCTATACTGAGAAGCTGTGCTCTCATTCCTGTTAGCTGAAGACCTGCAAATGTGGCTGCTCCATTTCACATGTTTCTCCTTGCGCACTGAATCCAAACCCATCAACAGTTCCTTCCCAGCTTTACTGTTGACAGTTGACTAAAAACAACAGGAAGCCCATCAGTGCTTGCTTGCAGAGATATGAGATAGCTCTTGCCTTATTAGGTATGGTCATTTCACAGAAAGCAGCCCAACAGCTCTCTTAAAATTAAGTTTACGTGCAGGCATTTTCCTAACTGGTTATAGATTAATCATAGACAGGATAATGCTATTATCAGTTCCATAGTCACAGCAGAATACAGACTGGAAGAACATCATCTTGTGCTGTGATACTGATTTCTTTATGGCTGCTAAAACGTGAGTAATGGTGGTAATGGCACCCTAGAACAACTGCACCTTTAGACAGCAAGTCCATTTAGCTATGAAAAACTCATCCACACTAAATCAGCTAATGAACGAATCAAAGGAGAATCTTTATTTCACTTCTAGTTTAACATTCCCCTCTATTCTTTAGCCTGTGTTAACCCTTAGCACACTGTGTGTATGTCAGTGCGTAGTGATTAAGGGAAATAATCAACTCTCTAAATCCTCTGAGTGCTTTGCCTGTGTTAGTCTTAGCCCCCTGTAACCAATACAATGACAAAGGTGCACATGTAGACCAACACAGCACCCCCTCCACCCCAGACCAAAGACCATCCTTGTTACTAAGCTCAGCCAAAAACACTCTGGAAAAAAACTCGTTTCAGTGTTGAACTCCCTACGGCAATCTGTTCACAGCACACTTCCCATTCTTAAAGGCTTCTACCCAATTTAGAGTCATGAGCTGTTAAACTGGTCTTATATAGGCTTCAAGTGATCTTATTCTGTGGTACAAGTGGCAAGTGTTTCCCCTAAGAACTTGCAGTATACCTGTGAAAGTGTTTCTGCAAACACAATCTGACACAAAAAACAGCCCCAAATGGATTTTTTTCAAGTTTCGTACAAAAACAGAAGCATCTCCCTGCAGATAATGCAAGCTGTAGAAGCAGCACTGACAATGACCCCAAAGGCCACGCTCATTTCTTCCCTCTTCTGCTGTTTCAGACTGAATGACCCATTTTTTTTCTTTCTGTTCTTTCTTCACAGGTCGTATTTTCAGATTACTGAGCCTAAGCCTGCTTATCTGCACCACAGGAGTCTTCTCAGGCTCTCTGCCAACCTTGCCCACCTGCAGGGAGATGTTCCCCTCCTTTGGTTGCCACCTGAAGGCCACTGGATGGCCCAGAAGTTCAGTGGTAAGATGCAGACTTCCATTTCAAACTCAATACGCTCTTAAGTTTATTCTGATCCAAAAACATGGACGTAGGTGGCTACAACCTGCAGTCACTGGTAGAAGTACAAATTGGGTTATGGTTCTTGGAAGCAGAGAATTACAGTAAAGACCTCTGTGTAGCTGCTGCCAAAGCAGTACTTAAAGTCCATTCAGATTAGATCACTTTGAGATTTAATCTGAGACCTGAAGATGAGAATTTGGCCAATGAGCACTGGTATTATGTGCTATTGGAGTGATTTGTGTTCCAGTACACCTGAACACCAAGTTACATCTGTATTCAAATGTATTTGGATACAAATCACTCTGAAAGCATATAATCATAACACTAGATTACAGCTGTGAAACAGTGTGGGAAATGACAAAATCCACTCATTTTCACTTTCTGACATATACCGATATATATAAAGTAGAGGAAAAGTCATTATTTAATGTGAGCCTTTCTGTTGCTTATCCAGATCAAAATTGTTAATTTTGATCATTCCCATTAAAAACAATCTACCCCCAAACAACAATTTGATGGAACATGGAAGAGACTGCATGTCCATTTCTGTTTAAGAGTCTCAATGAAGATTTGAAGAAGGCTGTCTCTGCATTAACAAAATGAAGAAAATACTAATTTAGCCAAAGCTGTAATTACTGGCAGGGCAGAGAAAAGATACAAAAGATACTAAATAGAAAACAAAACAAAGTTTTTATTTGGGAGAATGTGCAGCAAAGCCTTGATTTCCTTGAGAAGTAAACCTAAGCACAAGTATTCATTGTGGGAGTAAGGAAGGAAAAGCAGCAGCAATTGGTCACAGGTACAGTGTCCCCTTCAATACCCAACCTATAAAACATCCTTTCATACCAAAACTTTGGAAATCCATCTTTAAGACAGTGAAACATGCAGCTTAGTTAAGAAAGAGCTGCGGAGTAACAGCAAGCGGCAAAGCACGCACACAGCAAAACCAGGAGATGAATTATTCAGGTGGGCACAAGAAAGAGAGCCCAAATGGCAATAACATTAAAGCATGACAGGGACCATTTCTGCTAAGCATCAGGAGAAGGAGCCAGACTAAAAACCTTCCTGTTTCTGAGCATTGCCCAGGGGAGCTGCTGAGAGCCGTGGTGTCTGGATAAATGTCGAGCAGGTCTGGCCAGGTAATGTGCTGTAGGAAGCGATTTTGCATTGTGAGCAGCCCGATTGATTTCAGCTAAAAAAGGAGGGATGGGAAAAAAAGTATCTGAGCACCTGTGTGGTTGTGAGAGACATTAGGTAGAGTCTGATCAGAGAAGATGGTTGTTCCTAGCACTGGGCCCCAGCCTGCTCTGTTGAAGTGCATTAATGTCACATAGATAATCAGCCACAGGCAGTGCTCCATTGGTGCTGGGCTCTGTTCCCAGCTCCCAGCAACTGCTTTGCTCCAGCTGACTACAGCAGAGCACTTTAGTTTGAGGTAAAAAATCCCAATTTCCACAAAACACCCTATTAAAAATCATTAAGCTGCAAAATCTGGGTCTGGGCACAGGTGGAGGCAGCAGAGCTATAGTACTCGCTATGGCCGTATCTGGAGAGCCATTTTCTTCCCAGTCCTTTCTGAAAGGGATGGTTTTGCAGAAGAAAAAGACCACCAGCTGGAAATTTGTGTTATGAGCACTACAGCAAAGGCAGCTTGATGTCTAGAAGTCATGATAGGAGAAAAAAAAAAAACATAAGAACAGCATACAGAGGGTGGAAATAAAATAGAAAGTATTTAGAAAAGAAAAATTGAATTAAAAACCTCAGTTCGGTGTTTCCGTAGTGAGAGCCAGTGGGCAGGCATCATGTGAGAGCTGGGTTTAAAGAAGGATTTGGGACAAAATGTGTTGTGACAAGATGCTTAACCCCCCCCTAATGTACCACTGATGCACACTCACCAATCCCAGCTGATCTTCGGCTCTCTGCAATGTGCACTCTACACACTGTGTGCTTCTTTATAGCAATCCTATAGAGGAAAACCCCATATTTTCCCACGGCTGCAAGATGGAAGTCTACCCCACCTCATTCTGGACACTTGGCTGAGGCATCACAGTGCTCTGTCAGCGAGCTGCAGGAGAGGACTCCAACTCCCAGCAGGCACAGGGCAGGAAATGCCAGCTCACCCCTCCTTACAGGAAGCATCCCTATCGATCTGCTGCCTGTGGCAGTGCCAGGCAACAGTGACTTGGATTTTATTTTCTAACCGTGCTGTATTAGCATGGAAATATTCTGCCAATGAGATGAAAAGGGAAGCATGAATGTGAGCTTCCGAACATCCCTGGCTTGCTCTGAGTGATGCATGGGGACCTCCCTGATGCTCTGAGCATCTCCTGGCAGATGCTCCAGGTTGGTGCTGCTGGCATAGGGCTGCAGGTGAATGCAAACAGATGTGGCTCTCTAGGTTGAAGCAGTGAACAGTCTGGAGCAAAGAGAAGAAGGTAGGGAGATGGAAATATGGCTGATGGGCAAAAAGTAGGGGGAAGAAAATATAAAATAAAGGTCAGGCTTATACTGAGATATGAGGAATGACAGTATCCACAGGTGTTGGGGAGAAGGAAGAAGAAATGAAGGTAACAGCTGCAGAAGAAGGACCTAGAGGACAAGACAGAGGGGAACACAGAGTGAAGAGCCAGAGGATAAAAGCTGAAATGAGGCACTCATGACCCCAAAACCCACAGGCTGTGCTGACAAGCAGATGGCCGACAGGGAATGGCCCACAAGCCAGCAGGGAGGGAGCCTGTGCCCAGGTCATGCCAGCCCTGTAAAGCTTTGCAATTAGCAAATTAGAAAGCAACTGCTTTCTAATATCCTATTTAAGTGTCCACATCACTTGCCAAACCTGGCACTGCTGCCCAGAGAGCTGTGGGTGCCCCATCTCTGGAGGTGCCCAAGGCCAGGCTGAATGGGGCCCTGGGCAGCCTGAACTGCTGACAGAACCAGAGAAATATCCCAAGTTATCCGCAAGCAGCAAAACATCCTATAATGATAATAATAATAATAATATATAATCCTAACAGTACCAATAACGATATCATTGTTAGACAGATTTACACAAAACCTGAACATCCCAAAGCCTTTCTCCCGCTGCCCCGTGCCTCACTTTCCCCTCTCGGGGCGGGGACGGGCTGACCCCAGCCCTTCCCCTCCGCTCCCCCCGCCCCGCAGCCCCGCACCCACCTGCGGTCCCGGAGCCCCGAGCTCCGTCCCCGCCCGGGCCCGCAGGAGGCGGAGGAGGAAGCGGGGGCGCGGCGAACGCAGGATCCCGGTGCGGCCAGCGCTGGGAGTTGTAGTTCCCTTCTCTCCGCCCTGCCCCCGGAGCTGCCCGCGGGGCTGCGGCTTTCTGCCCACCCGGAGCGAGAGGGGAAGGACCGGGCACGGCTCCGGAGTGAGGTAAAGAAGGGTAGGAGGGGATGGAAGGGTTGGGGTGTGCGGGATGCTGAGAGGGAAGGGATGCGCGGGGTGCTCCGGGGAAGGGATGCAGGATTGGGATGTTGGATGGTGTTTGGGGTCGGGATGCTCATAGAGAGGGATGCTCAGGGGTCAGGATGCAGGAGGGGGGTTCGGGGTTCAGGCTTCTCAGAGAGAAGGATGCTTGGGGGTTGGGATGCTCAGAGCTTCAAGACACAGAAAGGATGCTCGAATGGGATTGGAATGCTTGGGGAGTGGGATGCTCAGAGAGCGTTGCCTGTGGGAAGGGATGCAGGAGGGATGTTCAGAGGAAAGGGATACAGGAGGAGTGTTTTTGGGGGTCGGGATGCAGGATTGGTATTTGGGGGTCGGGGTGCTCAGAGAGGGATGCTCCAGGGAAGGGATGCAGGAGCGATCCTCAAGAGTCTGGATACAGGAATGATGTTCGGGGCTTGGGCTGCTCAAAGGTAAGGATACTTGAAGGAGGGATGGTCAGGGGCTGAAATGCTGGGGAACTGGGTTGCTCAGAGTTGCCTGGGAGAAGGGATGCTTAGAGGGACAGATGCAGGAGGGATCCTTGGGATGTGGGACAGTTGTCTGGGGGTCGGGCTGTTCAGACAAGGGATGTTTGGAAGTCGGCATGCTTGGGGCTTCAGGATACAGGCAGGATACTTGAAAGAAGGATGCTTAGGGACTGGGGAGCTAAGAGGGAGGGATATTTTAGGATGTTTCAAAGAAAGGGATGCTCAGAGGCAGGGATGCAGTAGGGGTGTTCAGGAGTCAAGATGCTCAGAAATAGGGATGCTCATGTGAAAGAATATTTGGAGATCTAGCTGCAGAGGTGTTATTTGCAGGTTAGGCTACTCAGAGGGAGGGATGCTTGGGGATCAGGATGCTCAGTGTATCAGGATGCAGGGAGGATACATGAAGGAGGGATGTTCAGAGGTCAGCATGCTTAGAGAGAGGGATGTTTGCTGTCAGGATGCTGGAGGGGTGTTCGGGGCTTGGGATGCAGGAGGGATGCTCCAAGGAGGGATGCCCAGTGGGAGAGATGCTTGGAGTTCAGAATGCAGGAATTTGTTCAGGAGTTGGTACGCTCAGGGCTTCAGATGCAGGAAGAGAGGATTATTTGGGGGTTGGGCTGCTCTACAGGAGGATGTTCAGGGGGCAAAACACAGGAGGAGTGCTCAAAGGAGGGATGCTCAGGGCTCAGGATGCAGGAGAAATTGATGTCTAAAATGAGGGACATATCCCTTATTTCCTGAAGGCACTGCCAGAAAGATTGGAGGTCTGTGTATTTCCGGGTAGTTAGTGTTTGATGATTCTCAGCCAGTGTTGGCAGCTGTTGGTCTGGTATGCTTTGGTGAAGAGGACATGTCTTTTGTTTGGGCTATTTCCAGGGGATCTGTTTCCATGCACAGAAATGCAGACAAAAATGTGATGAAAGAAGAGTGATGTTTATGCTATAAATACCTCAAAAAAACCCAACAAGCCTTCCGGAGTGGATGTGTTTACAGTCTCTGGGGATGATAATAGGAAGGACACCGGGCTGAAGGTCAGTGAGGGATCTGGGTGCTTCTGTATGCAGAGCTGTGCCCTGGCTGAGAGCTCTGACTAGAGAGGAAAGCAGAAATCTTTGGTGGCAAGAAAAAGGAGATATGTTCATCAGAGAGAGATGAAGAGGAGAGACAGAATAGGGAAAACTTTGCCTAATGCAGGCAGGACAAAGCTTTTTGGCATATGTTGCCCAATATATTCAGAAAATTGAAAAGCAGCTAGTATGAGTTATTTTTTTTTGTCTGTGATTGGTGCTGGCGTAGCCACAAATCCAGTGATTTGTCAGTGGTGGTCCAAGTCCTGCTTTCTATGCCTTTGCTGCTTTTTTTTTTGATGCGATGGAATAGAGAAACGTAATTCCTTGTGCCTCATTTTCTGCAGTCACCCTGGGGGATGAGGGCTGATGACATGTGCTTTGAGATGCTTTATCGGAAAAGGATGCTGGCATCTATTAGAGATGTGTGTGTGTCTGTTGTCTGGAGGGGAGGAACGGAGCTGGGAGGAGTCTGGAGACAGAGAGGATAAAATGTCAGGGCCTTCGGCTTTATTTGGCATTACTGCACTGATCACTTTGACATTGAGCCAAAGCCTTTTTTAAATCTGACTACTGAGTGCCTAACAGCAGGAAACATAAAGCAAGAGGAGAGACCTGGGAGTCTGTATGCATCAAAGGGACTGAAGGGGCAGCACGGGAGAAATAAGGGAGTGGGGTGGCTGAGACAGCGGCTGCCACGTGGGGCAGCCAGGCCAGCAGTGGTGTCCATCCATTAAGGCCAAGGTAAGTCAGGTTCAGAAGGCTGAGAAAATCGTATAATGTGGTCATAAGTATGTAAGAGTGTTTTAGAGAAAAAAGGGATAAAGAAAGACACTGTATTGCAGAAGAAAGGAAAGTGGTCTGCAGATTTAGAATCACAGAATCACAGACTGGTTTGGGTTGGAAGGGATCTTAAAGCCCGCCCAGTTCTAACCCTCTGCTAGAGCAGGGACATCTGCCACCAGCAGGCTGCCCAGGGCCCCATCCAGCCTGAGCACTGCAACAAATGGGGCACCCACAGCAATCTGGGCAGCCTGTGCCTTTGCCTCACTGCCCTCTGAGTAAAAGAATTTCCTCCTAACATTCAATGTAATTCAATTTGTTTAAGATTCTTCCTTATTCTATCACTAAAATCTTTGATAAAGCCCCTCACTGTCTTTCATGAAGGCCCTCTTTAGGTACTGCAAGGCCACTGCAAGTTCTTCCTGGAGCCTTCTCTTCCCTAGAGTAAAGGATTCCAGCTCTCCCAACGTGTCACTGCAGGAGAAACAGCAGATTTTGATAAAGGTATGGGCAACTATTTGGTAATGCACACAGATGCACTTTCATAGAATCACAGAAAGTCCCAAGTTGGAAGGAGCCCACAAGGATCACTGAGTCCAACCCCTGGCCCCACACAGCACTGCCCAAACCCAAACCCAATGTCTGAGAAAGGTGTCCCAATGCTCCTGAACTCCAGCAGCTCAGGGCCGTGCCCACTGCCCTGGGCAGCCTGTTCCATGCCCACCGCCCTCTGGAGCACAGCCTTTTCCTCACACAATGACCCTCCCCTGACACAGCTCCATGTTGTTTCCTTGGGCCCTGTCACTGTCACCAGAGAGCAGAGATCAGCGCTGCCTTTCCACTGCCCTGCGAGGAGCTGCAGCCACCATGAGGCCTCCCCTCAGCCTCCTCTGCTCTGGGCCGAACAAAGCAAGGGCCCTCCACTGGGATGAGACAGAATTAATTAGCTTTAGCGAGTTGGAGACATGCAACACAAGTGCAAGCTGTCACTGGAAAGTACTTTGGGGTGGGAAGTGAAGAAAATGTTATCTCCTGAATAAGAGAAGGTGAATTTGGAAAGGCCGATTGCAATTACATGCAAAAAGGTTTCTGCTATAACCACAGGTGGGCAGAGTCTCACTTTGGTTCCTAAAGGGCTATTTAGCTGCTTTTCTGGGAAGTTATTAGCTCTGAGTTTATGTTAGTCCTGCAATAGCATTAATGCTATCTGCTTTGAATACAGCATAGGTTCCTCTCTATACATTCCCATATATATACGATCTGTTGGCTGTTGGACACAGAATCATAGAATCATTAAGGTTGGAAAGACCAGTAGGATTCCCAAGCCCAGCCCACCCCACCATACCCAATGTCCCCAAATGCCACACCCTGAATCATAGAATCATTAAG
>JAOWBP010000001.1:151892227-151914348 GCA_028571105.1 Tragopan temminckii | reverse complement strand
GGCGACGCTGGCCAATGAGGGGGCGGTGGGCGGGGCTTGGCGCTCACCACCCTTGTGTGGTTCGAGGTGGCGGTTGTTGGGGTCGGGGTCGCGCGGGTGGCGGGTGAGTGCGGCGCGTAACGGTCGTAACGGCTCCGCGAGCGCTGAGGGGACGGGCGGGAACGGGCGGGCAGCGGCGGCCGCGGGACAGAGGGGAGACCCTGGGACGAGTAGGGCTGCCCTCCGAGCGCTAGGATCTTAGGCCTTGCCGCTCAGCGGGCGTTCCCGTGGGCTTTCAGGAGCTCTCTCCCCTCCGCAGCTTTTATCACACGATACGTGACCTCTAGATTTTACGCTGCACGTTGCAGTAGATACCATAGCAGATAATTAAAAGCCAACATTTGTTGAGGAAATCCTTTCCGATCCTTGCCGGTTGGCTATTGGACTGTGCCCTCTGTGAAGAATGTCCAAAGGCTCCATTAAGAAGTTCATTCTTCCTCACTTTGGTTTAAGATGCCTTCCTTCACGCTTTGTTGATGCTTTCTGTTGGTGTTGTGGAAGTATTTTTGCTCTCTGGATCGTATTTGATGGTTTTGAGGTCTGTCTCAGCTCCTGGCAGTGCTGGGTGGTCGGTTCTGCCTTTCCCCTTGGTTAATGGGCAGTTCCACTCAGTTGGGAGCAGCACTGTCATTTTACTTCACCACGCTTTTTGGGAAAGTGGTCCGATGAACCTTTGTGTGAACCCATTGCATTGCAGATGCGTGAGGAACAAATCGAGAACGTATTAACCCAGGCAAATTGCACTCCCCTGTAGCTGCGTGCCTGGCTTCCTCTTTGGCAGAGCACCTGTCTCACTAACTCACAAAGCAGCGAAGGAATAATTGCCCCGTTATTCTCTGGCAGCCTCAGACCTGTGCTGAATCCAAAGTAATGCTGCTTTTCCTTCAGGTGGTGCTAGAAGCAGGGCACTGAGATGGATGTCACGTCGTGCTGCCGTTTGTTGTAGCGTGTGCAGCATAGGAAGACAATCCAAAGATTTCTTTTTGCTGAGGGCTCTTCCTTTAATGGGTGCCACTGGGGTTCGGAGAGTCTGGATGTCTGGAAGGATCTGCTGCTGAGGGTTTCTGGGTGAGCCGTGTAGCTTTGCTGCAGAAATAACCTTCTATCTTTGTCATGCAAGTTTCACACCATCCTCTTCTGCCCTTACAGTTCAGAAGGTCATTACCTTCGAGATGCAGCAGCTGGCAGCTGTGCTAATCTAAAGCATTTCCAAGGTACCTCTGATTTGTGTCTTGCCATCCAGTGCCAGAATCCCATCAGCAACCAGATTGCAGTTGCTTGAAGGGTTGAGGAAAGCATGTAAACTCCCATGGTGCAGTGAGGCGATGCTTTCTAAGGCATAGAGCTCTGCTGATGCCCAGCTGTGACTGTGATAGCTGGTCTGAAAATGACTGTGGTTAATACCAAAAAGCAGTTGCTCTATAGCAGCACTGATAAGGCCTCAGCTGGAGCACTCTGACTGGTTTTAGGCAACAGACTTCAAAGGAAGATGCATACCAATTGCTGGTTGTCAGGAGGGGGAAAATGAGAAAATAAGCAGAGATTTAGAAAATGTGACTGATGGAAAGGCCAAAGGGAACAGAGATTGATTTAACCTAAAAGAAAGGGAGAAAAAAAGACTCGAGGATGGTTATCTTAAGTCTTCAGGAAAGCAAAAGATGGTGGAAAAGACAAAGACTAAGCTGTTTTCCTTGTCTACAACAAAAATGTTTGGAAACCATAGCTTTAATCTGAAACAATGAGGACTGAGGTATGAAAAAAGACATTATTTGTGTGCTTAACTGTCCTGAGAAGTGACATAGGGAGACTTGGTGTCTGTAAGGAATGCCATGGGAGAGAAGGCTTCGCCCCTTTGGGTGTGTGAAAGTCATTTGCTACAGCAAGTGGAAATGCCATTGTTTTGTTTTCTACTGGGTGTTGCCTTTCAGCAAGAAAAGTGCACAGATCAAAAAAATCCATTAGTTTAAGCTCCTTGTTCAAGATCTAACTCTTCTTGCTTCATGCCAAAGCTAAGAAAGCAACAGCATGTTTGACTGTTTGTTTTAACCTTATGAATTTAAATTAATAAGCCTGTATACGTACAGTATGGCTTAGAGGGCCGAAGAAACAGTGTATGTATCAGATGTTTTACAGAAGTCTACCATCTTCATTGTATCTTTAGGGAAAAGATTAAAACCCGGATTTGAAAGGATATTCAGGGACCTCATCCCTGTGGATTGTTTTGAAAGTTGAGCACCCAATACAGATTTCATTTGTAGAATGATTTGCTCAGAATCCTACCAAAACCCTCAGGAGGACTGCTGGTAATTCAACAGATCTGATCCATCATTCAGTTCTGGTGCCACAAAATGACACGGATCAAGTCTGTAACGGTGGTTTCTTCTCAGCTGCTTGAGGCAAGGACATACTTAGAGTTTTTTATTAACACACTGTGTACGTTGGCCTGATGTTATGCATTAAATATCTATTTTTCAGACTTTGGTTCAACTCAGCAATGTCTTCCCCGGAAATTGCTTCCCTGTCTTGGGGGCAGATGAAGGTGAAAGGCTGCTCTACAACGTACAAGGACTGCAAAGTGTGGCCGGGAGGAAGTCGGACCTGGGATTGGAGAGAAACTGGCACTAATGTAAGCTTGCTGTTTCTGTCCATCCCACGCTTTAAACAGTACTGTGAGAATAGTAAATAAAGATTGTCTTGTGGGATAGAGACAAATTTATGTGAATAAAAAGAAATCCACAGGAACTGAGCTTACACATTTGGAAGAGAACAATGCATGCAGCTTGGTTTATATCACTTTCCTTGAGGTTCTTACTGATTTTTGAGTAAAAGTGTGCAGATACAGTGTCATGTGTGCTAGTTTCTGCATGGAAAGCTCTCAGTCTGGCTAACCACACAAGGACTTGTCTTCATAGCCCTTTACCAAATGAATACCCTTACAATTTTTGTATCCCTTAAGCTTTATCTTTAAATGCTATCAGAATGTATACAAGTAAGGCAATAATATTGATGTTTTGGACTTAGAAGCAGTGTGATAACTATTGTGTTAGGAATTAAATGTTGATGAATTCATCCTATATCAGGGTTTACACTGAGATAGTTGTATTGGCTAAAAAGAAAAACCTAATCCACAAGAGTCAAAGCAAAAAAGACCTGCAAACGCATCAGGTCTTAGAGCCAGCTGTACCCATGTAGGCCCTTCCAGTCACTGCTGTATTCATTTTGGCAGAACTTTGGTTTTGGAACTTCCAGTATAATCTTCTAGGGAATAGAATTTGTTAAGCCGTCAGAGTTCAGTTTATAAAGAGTGTATAATGTAAAGTGAAAGGTAATGTTGCTGTATAAATGGTTTGCAGAGAGAAATACAGCTGTGTATATAACCTTTTGAATAGCCTTTCATTTATGGCCTGATTAGCAAAAGTGAAGTTTTCACTATTGGGCTGTTTGTAGGGCCTGGGCTGATAGGAGCTGTAGCTTTTTTGTTTTTCAAGAGGAATCCAAGTTTTAACAGTAATGATTTCCTGCTTTAAATACATATATGGCTGGAGATGCAGAACATATGTAGTAGCTGAAAAATTCCCAATAGTTTCCAACTCTATCACATTTTTATTTCCTTCCAACCATTTGAAAACTCTGTTTCAGATTACAGCCACCTACTAACATTTAGGGGGATGTGTTTTCCTTTTAAAGTTTCAGACAGAAGGTGTCAGGTGATAGGGAAGACTAACTCTGGGTAAGTTCTTGGATGAATCCTCCATTTAAACAGGAGAGTTGGATTTGTTAAATGAAAATGAGAGAAAACTAGTTGGGTTATTCAGAGAAGCAGATATTCTGCATCAGCATTAAGCAAAAAACAAAAACAAAACACTTCAGGTTTTCCCATAGAAGCTACTCATAAAGCTTCTTCCTGAGGACAGTTCCATCACTCTTACAGCTATGGCAGCCACGGAGTTTGGTGATTCTGTTTAAAATTGAATAGCAAGCAACAAATACAGAGCTGGAATGAAGCTTTTTAGACTGCATCTCCGACTCTAGAAAAATTACAAAGGATTTAATTTGATCTTTACTGGAAACAGTAGAATTCACTGGATTCATTTTCTGCATATTTCTTCATAGTAGACTGCAGTGTGTCCACATTTGCTGGGTATGTTTTACCTGGGGCTAGGTGGAGCTGTTCTCTGTGTTTGGTAAAAACGCAGTGCTCCTCATGTCCTCCACTCCAGCTAGAAGTAAATCTTTTCTTTCTCTGCTATCAAACCGATGCCTGGTAGGTAATTATTTCATCAGGAAGAACTGTACAACTTGCTGTGCAAGATTCTGTAACTAAGCACTAATAAATAGCTCATATGACCTTAACCCTTGGGGATAAAAGGCAGCCTCCCTGACTGGCTGTGTTTCAGTGCCATCTGCTAATGGGAGAAAAAGAGTCCTGACGAGAAGACCAGAGAGCAGAACAGGCAAGAAATTCTGCTGCCCTTTCTCCTTCCCTCCTGCTGTCACAGGAATTACCTGCAGTGACACAGTTATTCCATCATGTTGCATGTTTTTTCTAATGATTGAATTTTCCTACTGGTTGAAGCCCCCGGATCAGAGTGCCTTGTGTAACAAGTTCAGATCCTTTTGTTCCATGGCTTTCGTGGCTCAGCAGTACCTACTATATGATAGCAAACTTCCGCAGCAATCTAATCAGTGTAATTGCAGTAAACTATCCCTGTTTTGTCTAAACTTTGAGTCTACCTTAAAAAACCCCAAAGGGAAATGATTACCTATTCTGTCGTAAACGCATACGTGCAGTGATTTGACCTGATAAAGCTCTGCAGCTGAAGTAGCAGTTTAGGTATGGATATCAAATCTAAATGCACTTACAGAGAATGCAACTTGGAGAACCAGAAAGGTGAACCATCTCTTGCTGAAATTCCAGACATCTTGATGTTAATTCATTGAAATAATGTAGTGGTGAGTACAGGGGATAAAGATTTATGGGCATCTCCATAAAAATAATGTTCTGCAGAAGTCCATTATGGCATTACCCACTTCATGGGAGAAGATGGTCTCGGTCCTCTCAAAAAATACTTAAGAATCCTATTAAAAAAAAAAAAAAAAAGATATAGAATACATTAAAATTGAAGCTAAGGGGAGAATTAGTGTGACATAATGATGATTTAATTTAATATCACGTCTATTTTTCTGGATTTGCATGTTTGAAGTGTATTAGTACTATAATGAGCGTGCAATCAAAATCCTGTTACGGATCATTTTTCTTTTCTTAGAAAGAGTTTGGTTTCAGAGTTTCTTTCTCAAAATTAGGAATAGAGCAGAAATTGAAGATATTAAGTACAATGAAGCCAAGCAGCATTTCAGTCCTCTTCAGTAAATGAGATTTACAAAGTAAACAAGAAAGGAATTTAATCATTTTAGTTATAATTCAAGTGAGTAAACTTGAGCTTGCCACAGTATGTATTAAAAGTAGGTTCTGTTCACTTTGAAAACAGCAATGCGCTGCGATTTATTGATCTCAGTGTTAATGCTGATAAAATGCCAGTTGTTAGACATAGATGTTTTAGGTACGTACCACGTATCTTTTCATTTTTAACTACTTAAGAAAAATATCTTTATTGCCATCCATTGATTTACTGTCATCCTTCATCTGAGGGTAAAATACCTCTTGAAATTGCCGCTGTTAGTGTGCACACAAGCTGGTTTACACCTTGGGATTGCTCCTTTATCCTGCTAATCTAAGGACTGATCCAAACACAGACACATCCTTCCTGGCTGATGTTGTCAGAACACAGACTATTGCTTTCTTTTCCTGGCACTTAGCATTCTCCAGGAGTGCAGCCTGCTGACCTTGAAGAAGTTGTCAAGAAGGGTGTTAAAACTCTCGTCATTGGCCGTGGCATGAGTGAGGCTCTGCAGGTAGGTTTTTGTTCCCCAATAAACATAAACTAGAGCTGTTTGCTTGCCTTTCTCTTCTGGAGGATGGGTTAAAAAATCCATGATGCTTTACTAAAAGCAAAGAACTTGGGGTTGCTGAATTAACCAGACTGAATTGCTGCCAGGAGTCATTCTCTTCCTGAAAGAAGCAGCATTTGAGCTCCTCTGTGTTGGTGTCAGTGTCAAACAGAAAATAGGTTTACATTCTGCTACAGAAGCAATTTAAACAAGGAGCTTTTTTTTAACGATGTCATTAGTCCCTGCTTTTAGAAGAGGTTGTGAACTAGCTCTAGCCTGCTGTAAATACTCTGATAATTAAGGCCTTTTTGTCACTAATGTTGGCAGTGTCCTTGCAGCAGGTAAGCCAGGCTGAGAAGGGCTGAGCTCCCCTTCACGAGAAGCAATTCTTCAGGTTTTTGTGAGCTGAATAACACCTAATTTCTCTTATCTTTAGCTCAAATTCTGTTCCCTTCTGCAAGAATAAGCTGCACTTTAAACTGCATTCAGGAACAATGGGAAGTTTGCATATACTAACTTCATTGAAAAGAAAAAATGGTATCAATCTTAAAAATAAATTATTAGTTTGTCTACTACCAGTAACTTAAGTGAACCTACGAACAGATGGCATCAGTACTAAGAAATGCCAGCAGCCTCCTGCTGCAGATTGGAGAATTACCTAATGATTGCTTTTTCCTTTTCTCTTCTGAGGTTCCTCCATCTACTGTGGACTATCTTAAGAAAAACGGGATTGACGTGTTGGTGTTGCAGACAGAGAAGGCAGTGGAAGAGTACAATGCCCTGGCTGCTCAGGGTGTCAAAGTGGGGGGAGTCTTCCACTCAACGTGCTGAAGCACCGCCGCTCTGCAGCCTGCCCTGACCTCAGCCAAGCACTGGGCATGCCTTGCCTGCATCAAATTACACTCAGCACAGTGGGGAGGTGCGTGCCAATGCATTAATGTGCACTGCAAAGCTCAAATGCAAGGGCAGTTTATGAGTTCAGGGTTTAAACAGAGTGCTGTTAATGAAATCTTTTAACTGCAGAACAATTTGCATACGTTCTTGGGATTGACCTAATCTTTGTCTGTAGACTGCGTGCGTTCTGGTTACTTTTTGGCTAAATTAATGAGCTCTGGTTAATTTTTGGCTAAATTAAGACACTAAGTTGTGAATGCTTTGATTAGGAAATGGTGCAGAATTACATTATCAGTTACTGCAGCGTAGCCAGAAAATATCTGATGATGACAGTCAAGTGGTAGGTATGGAGTGGTGGCAAAGGATCACTTTATGAGTTCAATAAAGCAACAAAACACAAGGCAGCCCCAGAGCAACAGCTCTGCCTCCTGCTGGTGAAGTCACTCAGGGTATCACTTGACGCTTTTCTTTACACAGGACATAGAAAAAGCTGTCTGCAGGGAATGAACAGAACCTGTGCCTTAAAGATTTTTATCATTAATTAAAATGCGAGTGTCGAGTTGTGGAATATGCATCTATGTGAAGTCCCTACCTGCTTAAAATGATCAGGAAGATCTGTCACAGAATTGCTTGTAGGAAATCAGTCTAAGTTGCTGCTAGCAAGCTGGGGATGGAGGTAGAATTCTTACCCAGCAGTAGCTGCTGATTTAAACATCATGACAAGTGTGTTGTTACACTGAAAAAAATTAAAAGTTCTTTTAGTTTCTGTTCTCCTTCTGTTTTGCCTACTTCTATTAATATTACCAGTTACTTATTATAGGTTCCTTTCTTTTCCACCAGACTCACTAAATTCTTCATTGGTGCAGATGAAGTCTGTGCCTATTAGCAAAAGAACAGAGATGATGCTGAGAAAAACCCTGAGGCAGTTGGAGCTATCCAGGGGGCAGCAGAGAAGCTCGGATGGGTGTGAGAAGTAGATTACTTTCCCAAGCCCCAAGACTAACCCTTTACAAAATACTCCACTCTCTTACTATTTGTTCTAGTAATCATTTTATCTGATAAAACACAGCGTGGCATAAAAGCAAAGGAAAGTTGAGTTCTTGTAAGTTTTATCTTGCCATCTCCTAATTGCAGCAATTCTTTCTAATAGTGTAGCTGCATTTGAGATACAACCCAACCTAAACCAGCAGGAACTGCCTTTTCAGCTGCATTTGTGTTCCTCTTTGCAGACACCATGACATTTTTCTGAATAATTGAGGCCCAGAATTCTGCAGCCTCACGAGAATCCTAGAAACCACCTCTGCCACTGCACTGTGTGCAGATGTGCGTTCATTAGTGTTAGCTGATAGTGGAAAACAGCTATTCTTGATCACAGTTCAATATTTGTGTTATTTCATCATCTTTTGGGCCTTGAAGAGGCTTTCATTAAGGGAATAATTCCAGTTTCTTAAGCGCTGTTACTCTGCTTAGAGAAGTAAATACCTTATCTTTTCGCTACAGGTTTTGTTTGTTGTTTTCTACTTTCATATGGTACTGAAATAGGTTTTTTTTTGAATGAAGCCCTCTTCAAAAGCACTGTTTGGCCCAGTCCCTGCACTGAGGAAAGCACCACAGGCTCCTATACTGCTCTGCACTGCCAGGTGACTCTTAGAGGTGTGCCCTGCCCAGCTTTGTGCTGCAGCCTCTTCATTGTTCCCTCTATTTGGCAACCAGTAGGAGACAGAAGATTCCACTTCTAAAATGGGGTGCTGCAGCCTGCAGAGAAAGGTAACTGCTAGGTCTTGGTTTCCCTGTTTCAGAGTAAATGGCGAAGTCTCACTCCTGTCCGTACAAAATTTCAAGGAGATAACCCAGTGCAGGTCTTCTCCATCTTTACCTTCTGTCGCTGCTGCCTGAGTCAGCTTTGTCTGTTGCCACAGAAGTCGGCCCTGCTTGGGCTGCTCCACTTACCCAAAGCCCTCTTTCCTCCTTGATGCACAGTGTAAACAGCTGGGACTGATTCATCAAAATTCAACCCGAGCTCAAAATGCTCTATTAAGTCTCTGCTTTCAGCTAGAGCCATCAATAATTTGTTAGAACTACAATCTCATTGCTCAAATCTTCATAGGGCAGGGCTTCTCCATTGCTTCTATGCTTCCCCCAGGAAAGCGATCTCCCACCCCAGCACCCTCATTACACAGAGCAGGGCTGGGCTGGCAGCCAGTGAGCTTCCACCCAGCTGTTCCACTGCCGAGCCTCCATCCGCAGCCCTTATCTGTGTGGAGCAGCACGCCTGAGCTGGCAGCAGGGAGACACAGGCTGTAAAAAGGCTCCAACAAACCGAACGCATCACGAGCAGCATTTTTAAGGGATGTCAGGCAGCATTTATGAGCCTTCAGAGTCGTGCGTGAGGCCTCAGTAATACTGCATGAGTGAATTGCAGGCAAAACCCAGCCTGCACCCCAGCCTAGCGCCTGCTGCAAGGACTAAACAAACACATGAATGACATGAGATAAAAATGGTGATTGTATCTCTGATTTTTTCAAAAGATCTGAGAACTCAGCCAAGGAGGAGACCAGAGGAAACCCATCTCCATGCTCTGGAACCCAAGAAGAGGCCATGTGGCCGCATTTAAATGCATGTCCCATTCTTCCCTCTTTGGAGGGGAGGAGGGAGGGGTCTTTTTTTGCACTCTTTGCAGTGGGCAGTTTTAAAAGCACATAACTAAGATATATGAAAGTATGGTTCTGTGAAAGCCATGCTGCATCTGAGTTAGTACCTCAACCACCAACTCTGTTCTTAATGCATAGATGTATGAAGCATTCTTGATAACTGCATTATTTACTTTCCAAGTTCTAAGGAATTGACCTCATTAATTCCAGTGGACTTAAGTGGCCCAGTTATGAAGCTCCCATTAAAGGCTTTGTAGCTAGGCCATGTTTAATTAAGGTAAAGGTAAGCATAGCACCACGTTTATAAACCACTAACCCAAACCCCTTACATCAGCGTTCAGCAGAAAAGCCTGAACGGAATCAGAAAACATCACTAAAGTTGGAGATGACCTCTCAGATGAAGTCCAACCATCAGCACCTCACTGCTGTGCCCACTGACCACATCCCTCAGTGCCACACCTGCAACTCTCAGACCTGGGGGAAGGAAGGAGGAAAAAGTCAGCCCTGAGATAGAAGCTCTAACAAAACCTTTTATAGACGGGGATGTATATGAGTCTGCTTACCAATGCAGCAGGGAAATCAAAGGTAAATGAATTTTGGGAAGATCACAATAAAGAAAAACACATATGGTACTGAATGTTTCAATCATCACAGAGCGTTATTGGACACAGTTCAGTTCAGCTAAAATGATGAATGAGTCATCTGCTTGGATAGGGGAAAGCTACGATGAAGAGGAGAACCTCCCAATTTCTTCCACACTTCAGGTTAGGAGTCAGAGGAAGCTCCAGGATGGTACCCAGCAGAGATGCCATCTATGAGTTACACTCATTACAAGACTGCAAACATGCAGCAGTACAGTTTCTAATAACAGCATCAATCCCTGCCCACAGAGAAATGAACTGAGGATGCTGAAATCCAGTGGTAACAACTGGGCTGCTACACATGCAGCTTTGTAAGCCAGTGCCCTAAAGGTGAAACACAAACAGTCTGTAAGAGGGTCTCTTAGTTTTACTGCTATTTGATTTTAGAATACCTAAAGCAGCCAAATATGTTTGGGTCTGAAGCCTCATAGCCATAAAACTGTCAGTCCTAAAAAAAAAAAAAAACAACAAAAAAAACCCCACAAGTATCACAAAAGCCTCACAGTAATCTCTTATTAGACCATGCAGGCTGGCATGTTTACTCTTGTAATAAACAGATTAGGATCAGTTTTTCAATTTTATTGTAGGAAAGCACATAATGAGTTTTGCATAACTGTTTATACTAATCTCTGTGTGACTGAAAAGTACTTCTTTGCTGCTTTGTTTAGCCACTAAGCCTCCTTCCCCCAGAACCTCTTTCTTTCCGCCAGGCCTGCCAGAAGTGTTGTGTGTCCTGCTCACTAAGTTCTGCTACTTGCACCAACTCCCAGCATTAACAGCCTGTGCCCTCCCCCAGCTGTCCCAACTCCAACACAGCTGTGCAGGGCACATCTCAGGATGTAGCCTGCAGCGATTGGCAGTTCCACTTGGAGATTCATTTCGTACACCAGGACAACAGCATTTCAGAATTATTTTTGCTTTTGCTAAGAAAATTGATACCAATGCATAAGTTTCTGAGAATTACAAAAGCATGGATTTATGTGCCTAAACATTTACGTAGTAAATAGCTTCAGCAGAAAACCCAGAGGCCGGGAAGAGATTTTGGCCCAATGCAGTTATTGCTGGAATGCTGACTGAGAATTGTCTTTGTTTGTTGATTCAATATAGAAAAAACAGTGTTTTCTTGAAACTGTCCTGAATTATCTGAATAACTCCTGTATCGGTCTATCTGCTGTGTATCAGAGGAGCCCAATTGTTCTTCATCGGCTTTACTTTTATGGTTGACATCTGGTTTCAGTACCTTGGAACACAGAATATTGTTTTCAATTTTATCCAAGAATCCCATAAAGGTATTTTTTGTAGTGACAGACTTCACCGCCTGGCAGGTTTGGGCATTATGTACACTTTGACAGGTTTGCTGAAGGGGATGGTCCCCTCGATGCCATTTTCCGGCTGTGGCAGAGCCTCCAGGCTCTCATTCCAGGTGGATTTGGCAATCTTGGCTGCTGCCTTGCTCCTGTTGGAATTGTAGGCCAGCAGCAGCCGCACTTCGATCTGACACGGCTCTGAAGGGAAAGAACAGAACAAACCAGACATGGAATCACGAAGGTTGAAAAAGACTGCTAAGATCAAGTCCAACCGTCAGCCCATCACCGCCATGCCCACTGACCACATCCCCAAGTGCTGTCGTCATTAACAAGCAATGCTGAATGTTTGATCATACAGACTGACCAGATGGAGCACAATAAATAACCTTTTCCCACAGTTATACCACAGCTCAGCTAACAATTCCCTAAAACTCATCGTTCTGCCACAGCATCAGCTCTGATCTGTAGCTTTCAGTCACCTCTTCTGTTTCTGCTATGCAACAGTTAATCGATATTTTGTGTTTGGATGTCCTACATTGTAAACACATACTGTCCTTTATGGTCTCAATGAATTTCTTTTTCATGAATTGAGGTAATTTGCCCACTTTGTCAAGTGACCCTGTCCTCTCAGCCCCTCCCAGCTTGATGTCCTCACCCACCTGTGAAATGGCTAAGCACCAATGTCTAAGTTCTTAACTCAAATAACTGCTAAGGGATTCTGTTCTGGTCTCTCCCACAGGCCCCCATTTGAAATGCCCTTCTAGCGCATGCTGCAAAAGCAGAAATAAGGACCTAGTTCAGCTCCTGCTACAGAACCAACTTTTAAATCCTGATACTCCTGACAATACCATTTTTCTTCTCCAGAACTAAAAGATAAGCAGGATGAACAAATACACAATGGAGGTGCTATGTAAAATGGAGTAACTGAAAGGGAACATTGCACCGGAAAAAAATCCACTAATTAAAAATATAGATCACCAAATCCTATTGAACAGAAAAAAGTGCTCAAAAAAAAAAAATATATGCCCCATACTTGAATTATGTGAAGGGTTTAAAAGAAAATGGGAGAAAGGGAGCTGCAAAAAATATATTTGCTTTTGTTGTCTGAAGCCCACAAACCAATTATTGCAGCGCTTTCATAGAGAAGTGTGAATGCCATCTATGATTGAACATGGATGTGGGAGTCACCAGAGATACAGGGTGTTTTTTTAGGACATTCAAAGGGTGAAAGTTTAATTATCCAGTGAAATTATGCTGTTGAGTACACACAGTTCCAAAAGTTCTTTGCCATGCTCAAATATCTGTCAGATCCACAACAATGAACGACAATGAATCAGTTCACTATGACTCCTTGCCTTTAAATGAGGATGCAGACCTGACTCCTACAATGAATCTTGCTCTGCACAGCTATGGGTAACATGCTCCATTTAAAAGCTGGAAGACTGCATGTGCAGCCCCTGGCGCACAGCAAGGGCCTTCTCTTCAGGAAAGCAGCCCCTCTGTCACCTGCAGGACCCCAGACCCTGTCAAACAAGAAGATGTCCCCGCAGATGCAGGTGCCCCTGCTCACTGCAGAGCAGTTGGACTAGATGACCTTTAAAGGTACCTTCCAACTCAAAGATCCTCTGATAAGATGCAACTGCTCAGAGGCTGTAAGAACAGAAATCTGAGCGATGCTAAGGGTAGATCAACACCCCCTATATACTCCATGATCCTCAGAGGTCCCAAGACTGGGGACACACAGGAGATGGGAATCACACACTCCCATCTTTCAAATGTGTAGCTACACAATCCCATGAACTTGTATTGATAACATTACCTGTCCAGGCTGTGTGTGAGAGGTAGACCTGAGTTATCAGTCTGTGCCTTCCAGGACCAGGATTTCTGAAGTCAGCTGGCTTAGGATGGATTAACTGTGCTTGCCCATCTGGATACAATACCTATCAAAAAATAAATAACAAAAATAGATGTATGACAACTGGTCTGGGCTTTTGTACAACGTACAGAATTTTTGGGCTTTCTGTTCAAGCTCTGAAGGCAGGAAGCTGTGCTTTAGCTCAGAGCCAGGAGCCCAGTTGATCTAGACTTAAAGAACACACAGTTCTGCGTTGGCCATTTAAACCCATGGCATGCAGGAGAAGGTATCACCTTCATCCTCTACACTGTCAAGTTTTTAGTTTCTCTGCTGAGCAGCGCATTCGCATATTTACTTGAATCATACCATACCTTTCTTAGCTGCAGCTTAGTTGATGGTAATGATCCAACAGCAGGAAGAAAACTGAGTGTTAAATACAGACAGCCAAAGGCATGCCAACTTCTGTAGTGTTCAAAACACCTCCTTTTGCTCCTCTTCCCAATAAACAAGCTGGAGGAAGTTCACCCCCATGTTTGTCCTTCAGTCCATAATGTGCTGAGCACACTGTGTGAAAGCAGTGTAGCACACACATAGCACAGAATGCTTTCAAAGGGCTCAAAGCAAACTCCCAAGAGCAACAGAAGTGAGCCCAAGGCACTATACACAATACAGTTTTGCACGTGAGGTTACACCACAGAAATCCAAGAGTGTAAAGGTGTACAACTGTTTGCAATCAGGAAGTACTGACATCCTCATGTCCTCGGGAAAGCTCCCCCCAGAACAAAATCTCGTTTGCAATTTTGTCAACCGGCTGCTTACCTGAACTTTAACAGTTCCTTGGGGATCCTGCACATGTTCCAGTGTTGCATCCACATCCAATGCCACCACTAACCCTGATGTAAACCTCAGAGGGTTATCTGATTCACCGGTTGGCTCAATGATGTTTGCACTAGCTCTGTGGAGCTGGAAGAGGCAAAGTTGTTGATGAAAATAAAGAAGAGGGGAGAAAAAAAAAAAGGAAAAAAGAATCACTGTTGTTCTTAACAGAGGAACTATGCATGAACCTTACATCATTTTACATGCTGCCAAGAATTAATATCTTGAATTTTAGCCATAATCCCAGAGATGATAGGTAAGGAGAAGCAATCGCTTGAAGAACCAACATTTGCAACTGAGCAGAAAGCCAGAACATAAAAGCTTTGTGGTCTGTCAGGAACTACATGGCAGCCAAAGACAGTCTGCAAGGCTATTGCATTCTAAACGGACCTGCTCTGGAAGAGGAAGGTGGAGGAAGGTACTTTGTCGCAGCGTTGTTTGAAGAATCTTGACCACTTCTGAAGGCTTGGATGTCACCAATCTGGGCATTAAGTCCAGCAGTTTATCTACAAAACTGCCCTGCATTTGTGGGAGCTCAGAGATGAAACATCTGTATTTAAAAAAAAATTTAAAAAATGAAGTACTTATTTCAACATTTTCAGTGGTCTCATTATCTTCAGCCAAGCTAATCTTTATAATTAGTTACAATGACAAAACTAGATCTGGAGATCCCACTTCTGATGCATGTCTCACATTAAGACAATTTTGGCTACTTATTTTCAAGTTGACAACACCAAGGGCTTTGGAGGACACATCTCTTACGTCCTGCCTCAATACAGAGCCAGGCAGGGAAGATTTGCACAGAACGAGCTAGAAATGTTGAGGTAAATAAACCTATAAAAACACACCCATGGGAGCTAACTGCTGTAAGGATTTATCTGTATGGGATTGCATGTGCAGCTGTAACATTGTTTTGATAGCAAGAGTGCTAATTGAATGAAGTGACAGGTCACAGGCAATTCCAGCACTCAGCATTCAATCTCTACGTCTCAAGAAACAAACACAGTCAGGTGAAAATGCCGCTCCTATTACTGCTGCCTTGTAAACTTTTGAGATTGGTACATCTCAGGAAAGACACGCGTGTGCCTCATCCTTTATGCTGTACACTTTCATCCTGCTAACCCAACAGCTGACTCATGCCAGAATGTAACGTAACCACGTACCGCTACGTGAATTGTCTCACCTCCCTGGAGAATGGTTTTGCTCTATCAATATTTGTAAGAGAGTATTACATCTGTACGGTGAAATTTTAACAGTAAACTAGAATCAGATTTAAAAAAAAAAGCTAGCTCTGGAGGTGAAGAACAGAAAATACAATTCATTTTATAACGTGGGACAAGAGCCTCTCAGAAGATCATCCAGTATTTCTGGTTCTTTATATAGAAGCAAAATCAGTCTTCTACTGCACATCCCCACATGCAGAAAATGCTGTTAGACCAACTCCCTGATGGCTTATTTGTTATTGTTAGCAACATTCCTGCCACATTCAGCAGGATAGTTTTGTAAGCCTAGTAGATGCTTGGTGCAATCCGGTGAGAAAAGTGACATGCACCATTCCTGCAGGTGAACAGCCTCTTGGGCAATGGGCTTTTCTCTGCTCATTAGGTCCAGTGTTGTGCTGTATTTTCACCTCCAGCTGAGCTAGGAAAGCCTGAGGAGGAATAATGGTCATGCCCCTCCACCCCCCCCCCAAAAAAAAGGAGGCTCTGGTCCTAAAGCCCTACAAGTGAGATTCTCCAAGATTCAATTAATGCTCTACACAGTTTCAAACTCCCTAAACAGAAGCTTTGGCAAAGGCAGAGGAAAATCACGTGCTCCTTTCTATGTTCCAAGAGTGTGTAAGCAGCACTGTGCACCCTTGTGCTTCTATGATTGCCACTACACAGGCAGCAAATTTCTACTGCTCTGTCATGCGGTGCAGCCAACATCTGGCATGCTGAGGCTGCACAACCTACACAGGGGGATTTTGCGTGTACAGGCATTTCTAGGTGACCTTACAGCTAAGCAACAAGCTCTGTTCAGATCCCTGTTTATGGAATTCATCACTGCCTGTAGGGATTGCATTCCTAAGATAAAGTGATGAGTTTTGCTGATCCTGAGGTCTAACAAGAAGGAAAGAAAGGAAGGAAGTGCGCAGTTCTGTTCCCTGGCTACCAGTGGCATATTCAATACCAGGTTACATGCAGAAGAAATATCATCAGCTTCAATACAAAATACAAAAAAGCACAAAGAGAAAAAGCAATGGTGTTTCTCACCTCTGAAAGGAATCTACTTCCTGAAGGAATTTCTCACACATCCCAAAAAGGGGTTCCACTCTGTAATAAGACAACATTACTTGATTCAAAAATAAAATAAGAAAATTGGCTCTACAGCCATAAGCATTTAAGAGTTTTGAAATTCAGTTCAAGCTCCTAGAAACTGTAAGACATTAAGGACAATCTGAGACCACAAATGGATTTCCCCCAGGAGAAAGAAAAAATGAATCGTCATGTTCTTCTCCACACCCATAACCCCCTCACAATACATCCCTCACATCTGTATTCACAGGCATTAAGTTCCCAGAGCCACTGTTGGAAAACAAACTTTCCACCTTTAAAACAGAACAGGGAAATCTTATGGAAAACTCTATGAAAACACAGCGAATTGATGGCAACAAACATATTTATGTTCTCCTACATGCGTTGAAGAAAGAACTCAACTTCATTCTTCAAATGGTTATCAGCATTTCCATGGTGTATTAATTGTCTAATTTAGCCTTGCTGCTTCTTGAAACAAAGCTGAAGGATACAAAGCTTGCAGGTAACCTTTGGCACCATCCTTACCCTCTGGTGGTGCGTGCAGTCACTATGAGCTGTAATGCTTTTGCTTGCAGTCTCATGTGGTGAATGATGACCACTTGTCTACTTTCCACACCGCTGTACATGAACTCCATTTTGTAAGTTTCTTCCAAGATCTGTCAGACAAACAACACAAACAAACACAACAACAAACCATCAGGCTCTGTTAATTGTTGCCCAAGTACGGTCGCAAGATTCTGCACTTTTTCCTCGTAGTGAGGAACCCATTAATCCACGAGTACCATTCTTGTGATGAAACTGTCCATAGCATGAGGCGGTACTTTATACTAAAAGACATCAAAGAACCAATTTGTGACTCTTTGCCTGAAATCCACCACTCCCTCTCTTGGCAATATACCTTATGATGTTGTATTCTACATTTCTGGGCTCACCAGCTCCTGCTGGTTGCTCCGGAATACAAACCAAGCAGCACAGCAGAGCAGCCCCAGTGGTTCAGCTCAGGTTCAGTTTCAGAGCTAGGTTAGACAGAAACAACTTCACATTCAACAACACTTCACACGCTGCAGCTAGAAATGGGAACCATCACAAGATAAGCATCCTCCTGCATTATTTTCGACACAGTTAAAAGCTTAGACAGCACACTGCAGTTTTACTTATTATAGTACTGTATCTGCTGAATAGATGGGCTTAAGTAGACAAGAAAAATGCTGAAACGAACACCACTGCATTCAGTGTAACCACATAGAAGCAAGGACTTTATTAAATAAAGATCCCCTCACCTTGGTCTGATGGGAAGTGATCTACATTCACAATCAAAACAGATAAACCTTCCCTGGGGGGCTCACATACTACTAAGAAGGGCACCCAAGGAAGACAGTTCAATTAGAGAAGATTTAAGAAGCTGATAGGCTTTTCTATCTACTCGTCTCCAGGGACAATTGTCAACAGCAGAGAAGGGTTTGATGCACAGCAGTAGCTGCATCTTAATACATTTTAATTAACTGGAGGCTCAAAATGTCAGTGTGGCTTCCCAGCAGATCCACAAACTTGCTTTGACCCTAAATCCAGATTATTTAAAGCTTGCTTTCTCATTTCTTTCTTTAAAAAAAAAAAAAAGAGTTTAGCTTTGTTTTTCCAGGATCAGTCAATCAAATACTATAGTAAGAATAACCTGGATTGAGTGGAACTTCTGGAGCTCATCTACCACAGTCCCCTCCCTCAAGACAGGTCTAATTAGCCGTTACCCAGAGCCATGTGTTCTGTGAACACTTCCAAAGACGAAGATCCCCCACTAACAGTCTGGGAAATGCACTTTAGTGCTTAACGACACTCATGGCAATTTTTGCTAACTTACACCTACTCAGAATTTCTCATATTCCAACTTGTATCCATTGCTTCTTGTCCCACAGCAGCACATCTCAGAAGAGTCTTTCTTTGTGTGATCTATATTCTCAGATAAGGTAATGGTATAGAGCAGTAAATCAGTCTTGAACCTTTCTCAGGCTGAATGAGCCCAGATCCCTCACCTTCTCCTTTCAGGAAAAGTGCTCCACTCTTCAGCCACCTTGAGGGCCCCCTCCTCAACTCACCGCAGTTCAGCAGTACCTTCCTTGTATGGAGATGAGCACAACACCCCTCCAGATGTGATCCCCTCACAACCAAGTAGAGGGGACACATCACTTTCCCTGATCTGCTAGCTACAGGCATGTTCTGACAGCCCAGGGTGCAGTTGGCCTTCCTTACTGCTTCACGTTCAACTCGTTGCACATCAGGACTCCCATGCTGCTGTCATGAGGCTGCTGTCATCCCATTTCTCCAGTCTGCTCTAGATCCCTTTGAACAGCAGCCTTACCCTCCAAGCATACAGACCAGCTCCTCAACTCGGTTTTATGCACAGGGTTGCGGAGGGTACTCTGGACTTTGTGCCAGTATTTCCAATGCTTTAAGCTAGGCAGTCTGGCCAATTTTCCATCCACATTATCATCCATTTATTGATGTGGAATCTTGCCATTTTAGTAATAAGTAATGGGAGACTGTGTTAAAGGGTTTGAGAAAGTCAGGCTTTGTGACATCCAATGTCTAATGTCTACAGCACCAGTGCCCTCACTGTGGAAAGCAGTAAGATTGGTCAGGCATAATTCACCCTTCAAAATGCATTTCGGCTGATCCCAATCACCTTCCTGATCTTCATTTGCTCACAAATGGCTTCTATACTCCACAGAGTTCCCCAGAGGTCAACAGTCCACTGTTCTCCAATCTTCTTTCTTATTATTCTGGAAGATACGTGGGATGTTTGCCTTTTTCCTACGGTCCTAAATCTCCCTCAATTGCCACTTCATTTGATCTTTTGAAACTGAAAGAAATTACTTCACTTTGGGGAACTAAGATTTACTTGGACAGGCTACAGCATAAAGTCAGAAATACATTAGTACTGCAAGGCCATGGAGGCTGGAATCCAAGGACTCGCCTTCAGATGCTTCAGCCTCACCTGTTTTGCTGCAGCAGATGCTAACGCATTCTGTTTCAGGTACAAAGGAGCTGCCACGTTCCACAGCTTCTCCTGCAAGGCCTACAGAAGAAAACCATTAAAAAAAAAAGGATGATAAATAACCATTTCAGTCTGAATATTGTAACACTGTGCAAGATAAACAGGGCTTGGGGGCATGCCCTGTCCCTGTTACATGCCAGCAAGCTGTCTGGGAGAGCAGGCCAAAGGTTTCTTCTTGCTTTTAAACACAGCATGGGAAACCACAGCTTCCAAACTACACATTTCTATATAAACACCCAAATAAAAAAAATAAATTAGAAAAATCCTACACAGAGTTGGGAATAACGTTAACAAAACTATGAATGAGAGACTGGCTAAGCTGCAAATTCTTCAGTATTTAAGGATAACCATATGCAGAATGTAGTCACTGATCAAAGAAATTATAACCCATTATCACCTTCTTGAGACTAAGAGCAGGGCACCCTCAGATTGCAGCCCTGGAATTGGAATACTGGAAACAATGACTGTCCTCAGAAATACACCCACACAGTCAGTATTCCTCAGCCTTCCTGTTGACAGCTTCCACTCCCCGCTCCCCCAGAAAGATCCTGAAGCTACTGAGTGCAATACAGCTGCCGGTATTTGTACAAAAGAAACCCTATTTGCTCTTTGGTTTATGTTAAAAAAAGATTAAAAAAGCTTGACTGAAAAGAAATCTACTGAGAAGAGTGTTCTGGCATTGGTGTTCTCTCTGTCACACTGAAATTTCTAACTCTATGGTATTAAAAGTCACTTCTAATTTCAACCACATTCCTCGCTCTACATCACTGATGTATTTATTGACTGCTCTGCAGCTCAAGCAAAGAACGTTTGGTGCAGTGTTTATCCATTTCTCCCAAACAGAGCACTCATCTTTGCAAGAAATGCAAATGCTCACGTTCTCTTAGCCAAGGCAGGATGACTCAGTCCAGTCAAGCCCTGAAGAAAGGCAACAAAGCCACTTCCAAACACCGGCCCTCTGCATGGACTGCACATTCTGTGTTGACAAAAGCTCTGGATTTCATAGAATCATAGACCAGCATGGGTTGAAAGGGACCTTAAAGACCATCCAGTTTAACCTCCTGTGACAGGCACTCACACCTCCTGCTGCATCAGGATACTCAAAGCCTATAACACCACTCTAAAATACCTTCTTTGGGTTATAAGTGTATTCTGAGGATTTAAAGACTGCTGTAACGTATTCCAACTGACAGTTACACATTTAGCTAAGAAACTCAAATCACGTTTGGTTTTACATAACAAAGCTTTTACCTTATTTCTCCTAGAAAGTCATTGTGAGGTACCTACCTGCAGGTTACATTCAAACACCTTAAGAGTATTAGGAAACTCACATAAATACATTGCCAGCTTATAGCTTAAGAAGGAAAGCAAAATAAAATTGTGATCTTGCTTCAGCAAGGAGCTGACTTTGAAGAGAGCTGCTGCCACAGTGTCAAAATAACCACTTCACCTGCTTATACAAAACAGACAGGTCATTTCAACACTGTAAAGCATAGCTGATATTTCCCTCACTCGAATCTAAAGAATCTCTCTGGCACCGGTGCCAAAAATGCTGTCTACAAAATACACTCTGCAGAAACTCCACTTCCAGGGGCAGTTTTACCAAAAGCATTTTGGTGGTCACCAGCAGAGGGAAAAGCACTCTTCTAACATGAAAGGCTGCAGAGCAGTTCTCCACGCTGTGACTCTGCCAGAAAATAAATTCTGCACTGGCACAGAAATGCAATGGTGTATTCATTTACAAAGTTACTTTATCAATTCTTTGCCCCAGAAGTGAAGCAGGTGTCCCAGAAATCCACCAAATCTGCACTTTCACCAGGGATCAGCTCTCAGCACTACCACCAGAACAGCATGCAGCTGACTGGAGACGTTCTGTAGCACAGCCCACGACACCCTGCTGAATCAGACCTTGATGAGGAGCAGCTGACACTGAAGGTACGTCGCAGTGAAATCCGCCATCCCTGCCAGCTCTGACTGCAGCTCTCCAAGCCTCTGAAGATCACTGAAATAAACAATAGAGGGAAAAAAAAAAAGTGTTGAGACAGCAAGTAGGTTAATCTAAATGCGCTCAGAATGCAACAACAGCAATGCTGAGGCCAACCATTCCCGCATCTCGTTTTTCCTTATCCCTAGTATGAGCACCAGAAAGAGTAGGAAAGCATGCACTACAAAACAGCTTGCACCCTGGGACTTGGCAGCTCCTTTTTTCCTACAGGCTGACACAAGCGCAGCAGTGGAAGCAGTAAGTCTGTCAACCCACATTGCTCTGCAGCCCTGTGGGAACCAAACAGCACAGCAGTTCCAGATTTAACTTAAAAAAAAAAAAAAACCCTCCAGGTTTCTACAGCAGCTAATGACCCATTTGTGGTCCACTGCTGGGAAATCCAACTACTCATATTGGGTAGGAAAGGTTGCTTGGAACATGGTGGGCTCATGCAATCAAGCATGTTTGAGATGTTTGAGATATAGCCTTTCAGTACCTAAAGGGAGCCTACAAACAGGAGGGGAGTCAACTCTTTGAAAGGGTAGATAACTGCAGGACAAGGGGAAATGGTTTGAAGTT
>JAOWBP010000001.1:151852480-151868119 GCA_028571105.1 Tragopan temminckii | reverse complement strand
GAATTAATCACATAATTCAGTAATAATGTTTCTAAAACATGCCGCTAACTTCTTCAAACCAATTGCTCTTTTTAATATCAAATGCAGAAACAACATTCCATTCCCACAGGAGCAGCACCAGAGAGCCCCCATGACAGGTATCTGTCTAGAGGCAGTTAGAAATACAGCGTGTAACATAGCCAGGGATAGCTGCACATGGACATCTTAGGGTCATAGTGATCTGTGAAGGGATTGGAATACAAAGCTTTTCAACTTGTCTATCAGTTCTCCGGTATCAGCTAAAAAATCATAGAAATGTAGAATATTCTGAGCTGGAAAGGGCCCATAAGGATCACTGAGTCCAATTGCTGGCTCCACACAGCACCACCCAAAGATCAGACCATTTGATAGCATTGTAGAGGAAACATATCCATAATCAAATTAACTGCAATGACTTTTGAATATCCCAGAGTTATTAAAACCATCTTAATGGCCGTCTCCGGTAAAAAAAAAACAAACAAGACAAACAAACAAAATTCCAACTTTGGAATACTCAGATTTTTTTAAACACAATTTAGGAACCAACTCATGTTCTGTTAAGAATAGCCACTGGGGCCCCAGGCTTTCACTTCAGTAGCGTTTCCTTCCAGTCAAATCACAGGGGGGTTTCCCTAAGCTTATACATTTAAAAATAGTGTTGTGATAACAGTGAATGGCACAAGACGAAAGATTGAAATAGGGTGACATGAGAGAGGAATATGTTTCTTTAGGTTACATCTCATCAGTGATTTTTACCTCTTCTTCCTAAAATTGTAGAATCATAGGATATCCCCAGTTGGAAGGGGCCGTAAAAGATATTATCATGAGATCATAAGATCATTAAAGACCCAAATCTAAGTTGAGCAATTATTTACACAGCTTTCAGGGATTCCACTTGAAATGGTGCATGTGATTTTTTTCATCAGAGAAGGTCATGCCTGGCAATACACGAGAAACAGTGAAGTTTTGATCAGCAGAAAGATTTTATGTATTCCCCTCTTTTCTCTCAAAAATACTTCAAAATCTGATCTGTTGCTTTTCAAATATGTTTTTTTTTTTTCAACACTGCAGATGTGAGCTAGCATTTAAAGGGTAGTATGTGTGCTTTATAGACAGACCACTGTCTGTCTTTACCTAGAATAAATCTGTGGACCAGACTGCTGCACTCCGTACAGCAGATCCTAACTTATGAGAAGTATTCAGTGAGGAGAAGGCTCTGAGGACAGCAGGTTAGGGTGAATGGGTTCTGTAGCTCTTAGTATTTATGACTCAAAATAAGGCAGAGTAGGAGACACGTCCATGTGCTGCTCCTAACCGTACTAGCAAGTCAGGACTCTGAGGTAGCAATTTGTTCCTGTTTCTAGTGAGAGACCAACTTTCCATGTCCACAAGACACATTTGGGCATATTCATTTCTCTTAGGTTGAGTGCAGTTTGCTCAACTTCAGGTCTGGCTCCCATTTCAAAACACATACCTTGAAAATTGTACAGTTAACTGTTAATGCCCAACAAAACAATGGCTCTCAAATGTTCTTTAATTTGGCAAACAACCAATGAAAAGACTTTTACGGGCCCACGCATTTCTTCCTGTCCCTCCAGTAGTCCAGGGCTTAGTCTCCATAGCCCAAGTTCATTTGTTTCGATAACTGGTTTCTACCATTCTCCATCAAGAAAGGCACTTTGCTACCACCAGGTGAACTGGATTATGTGGAAGAAATCCTGGGATTTGAAGCGAAACCCTTTTTCAGCAACGTGAGCATGTAAGGAGATTCTGTACCCTTTGTCTTTCACGTCCATTTGAATGCAGTCCAGTAGATCATAAATACTTGGAGCTGCCTTCCAGGGGCCAAATTTCACCACGGATTTTTTATCCATGTCCAAGCTGTTCAAGGCATCCTGACACCTGGCCACGTCTTCCTCCGTTTTGACAACACATATGATGACACTGGAGTAGCGGGACGCGACTGCTTCGGCCCGTGCAATGCGGATCATCAGTTCAATGTTCTCACTGTAGTTGGGCACACGGGCCAGGAACTGCTTCCTTGCCACACGTTCCCCAAAAATCTGAGGGGAGTCCTCCAGCAGCTTGATTAAGGGTTCGATGTCGTAGAACAAAGCCTCCTTGTAGACATCCTGGATGCACTGCGTGGGCACCTGGTTACTGCGCAGATACTCCAAGATGTATTTGAAGTAGGTCCCCGGCCTGTCAATGAAGATCCTCCCTTTTGAGTCTGTCCTGAGTTTGTGCTGGCCAGTGAACATCTCTGCCAGCTTCGAACCAGGGTGTTTCTTCAAGGTGCTCAACGTCGTCGTGTACATCTCCCCGCCGACATTCAGCTCCACGATTGGTGGCAACTACAGACGTCACAAGGGAAGAAAAACCACGCATGTAAGCCATTGGAGGCTGCCAACATGTAAGCATCAAGGAAAAGGGAAAAAATACAATTGCAGCTGGGAGCTCTCATGGCAGCGTAAAAAGCAGGATGAGTCACAGAATCACAGAATCATAGAATCACCAAGGTTGGAAAAGACCTACAAGATCATCCAGTCCAACCATTCACCAATCACCAATAGTTCTCACTAAATCACATCCCTCAACACAACATCTAAATGTTCTTTGAACACTTCCAGGGTCGATGACTCCACCACCTCCCTGGGCAGCCCATTCCAGCTACTGACCACCCTCCCGTGGAGGACAGGTGGGAATATCCACATCATGTATTGCTAAAAGCAGGTGCAGGATATTTATATTTGGCCCTCGTATCCAGATCAGCAGAAGCATGGATATTTTTGGATGGATTCATCTTCACCACACCTTTAAGACTTAGGAAGGGGTCATTTTGCTGGTATCTGAGGTGGAGTGCAACATCCGCTTAACTGTGCATTTGATAGGAAGTAAATAAAATCATAGAATTATAGAATCACAGAATGACTTAGACTGGAAGGGACCTCAAAGATCATCTTGTTCCAACTCCTTTTGTTGCAGACAGGGTTGCTGATCGCTAGATCAAGCACTAGATCACGTTGCCCAGGATCCCATCTAGCCTGGCCTTGAACACCTGCAGGGACAGGTCAAAATACTTTGTGCAACTGATGTGGATTTGAGAACTAAGATTTAATGTTTGGATTTTTATCTCTATTTATTTTATTTCACTGCATTAATGCCACTGGTATTTGAAACATGAGAGGCCTGAATGCCCAGAGAGCTGAACCTGGTGTCACTTCTGATTCCTGACTCAGTTCAGTGCTGAAGAATTTTAACAGCCATCTTTGCATTTTTGTAGCATTTGGTAGAGCAGGAGGAGAAGGAAGAAATGAGGCACTTATTTTCCCTCACTCTGCCAGTCCAGTAATGCAAGTCATATACATAGGCCAGGACTGCACCTGCCACTGGGAAGGCTTAAGTCAATAAACAACCCTTTTCTCCAGGAGCTCACCTGTTCTTTCTTGGATCTGATCACACAGTGAGCTGCTTCAGTGCCACCAGTCACATGCTTCAGTGTGTACCTAAGAGCTCAGCAGGATCCAGCCTGTGGTGCCCTATGGGTATGTACCCACAGGACGAGATGATGTGAGCTGATCTCACTGTTACACCAGGACAAAGGGGAGGCTCCTGCTGCTCTCTCTCCTGTCTTTCCTTGTCCCTGCTTCTTACCTTGCAAGGACATGGATAAAAAATGGACCTTCATTTTAGCAAGCTGAAATGGCTCACAGAGGATTTAACTAGCACCAGAGATAGCAAAATGAGGGGACAGGAACAGACAACTCATAGCAGAGGGAGATTATGTCTTTTAAATGACAGCAAGCTATAAGGTTTAGCAGCAATGAGTTCACAGTTTAGGGAAGCCAGGACACAACAGGAGATCCAGGACAAAGACCGAGCTGGAATATTGCTTTGCTCTAATGTAGGTGGCTTCATCTCCAGGGCAATTATTTGCACCAGGGCCAAGAGAACATAAAACGATTCTGTCTGACAGTATCTAGTGATCTCTGCCCATTAAGGAGCATGGCCCAAAGCTGTTTCTGTAGCAAAGCCTCTCAGTTAGGAAATCTGCCATTAGTCCTAGTGATAAAAACAGCCTTCCCTGTCAGGCATCGTTTGTCAGGAGGGTCTCATGCTTTTGAGCCTCTTTTTTTAAGATGGAAGGTCAAGGCAAACCAGTTAGTAATAGATCCAGAAGAGGAAAAGTAAAACGTTGTCTGATTTCTGATTTCTGCTCAGTAATAGGCCCCTTGTCTTGTGGTTGATACTAATTTTCCTTAAGGCTAGAAAAACCACTGCTCCCAGCTGCTAATTCTGCACATCTTGCACACAGAGCAAATTACTTATCATTGGAAACCACTGAAAAACCCCTGAACACACAGCAGGCTTTTACTTAGGGATCTGGCAAATTAAAGTTAACATCAAATTAATTTCATAGTCCGCAAAGGAGAAAAATAACCAGTGAGGTTGTTTGCTGTAGCTTTGTGTGCCTCCAAGGGACGCTGCCTTGCTTTAACCAGGCTGGTGCAAACAGGTTGGAGTCAGACACAGCTTTTCACCTAGAATTCCCGCCTTGCTCACACATCTGGCAAGCCCCTGTGCCTTCAAAGTATCAGATGGACAAAAAAAAATGCTGTAACTAACCCAGAGGGGATGCTCTGATCCCAGAAGAAGGAGCCATGCCCCCAAACCTGCGCCGTACTCACCATATGCAGGCTGCCAGTGACCTGTTTCCCGATGGGCTTGTGCTCCGAGGAAATACTCATCTCCCCTCGCTGTGTTTCAGTCCTCTTTCAGCAGATTCTCCTTCAGTGGGTCGGGCTCTCGCCCAGCTGCTGCCCCACAAACTCGAGATTACCCCAGGCACACCGCAGGCTGCAGGTCTGGCCAGAGGGGAGGGAGCAGCACGGAAGCGGAACTGTTTGCTCGTTAGTTTTCTGGCAATCAGCAAGCAGCAGGGTGGATTTGGGCTGGCTGCCATCACACACTCACCTGCAGATGTCTGAGAGCTGAATCAGCCCTTCCAAAGGAGGCCCAGCTTTCCTGAGGAGGCCCACAACCTCTGCCTGAGTTGGATTAAAACCTGTAAAGACTTTCAGTGCTTGTTCAGCAGCACCTGCATGCTGCTCTTTTAGTGACGTAGTGTCCCAAACCATCTCACCGATCCCACTGTTGTGCCTGGCAGTGTCAGAGCAGGGTGCTGGCCATGTAAGCAAGGTGATGTTATTTTCTTCATTGCCAATGCAGTCTCCAGGCACTGAGTAATTTGTGCAGGGTAAATAAAATCAGTCCTGAATCTCCGCTGATACAGATGGATAAAACCATGTGCGCTTTGGGGCACATGAAGATTTCTCTGTCAGCTTCTCTTTCAGCTTACTTGTATGCTTTTTTTTTTTTTTTCCAGTTTTATCTGTTGGTCTCATGAAAAATGTTATCTCCTCAACCAGGCTTGCTGTCTTTCATTTCAGTCTGCTTCCTGTTACCAGCAACAAAAAGGAAAAAGGGAATTAGTGTTGTGGTTTAAGCCCCAGGTGGCTGAGCACCCACTGGGAGCTAGAACTCGTCGGCTGAGATAAAATTATTTACTAAGATAGAGAAAAGGATAATAATTATGACAAATATTTATATATATGAATGTATTTAACAAGAGATGCACAAGCAATTGCTCACCAGCCCTCAGCTAGCCCAGCTAGAAGAGAGTGAGATCAACTCCCACCCCCTTCAAACTCCTTCTGCATGATGTCATATGATATGGAATATCCCTTTGGCCAGTTTAAGTCGTCTCTCCTCGTTCTGTTCTCTCCTAGTTCCTTAGCCCCTTCACTGAGAATGGCCTTGGTTCTGTTCAACACTGCTTAGCAGCGACTACAGACATTGGTGCGTCATCAACATTGCTTTTCTCCTAGAAACAAAACATAGCATCATACAAAGAAAACAGTTCAATCCCAGCTGAAACTAAGACATGTTTCCAAAAAATCTTCATAGAATCATTTCATAGAATCATCAAGATTGGAAAAAACCTCCAAGATCACCTAGTACAAGCCCAACCCATCCGTACCATGCCCACTATGTCCCTCAGTGCCACATCTCCACAGTTCTCGACCACCTCCAGGGAAGTTGATTCCACCACCTCCCTAAGCAGCCTCTTCCAATACTTGATAATTTTTTTCTGAGAAGAAATTTTTTCCTAATACCCAACCTGAATATCCCCTGGAGCAACTTGAGGCCATCACCTCTCTTTTTATCACTTTTACCTGGATCCCCACCTCACCACTACCTCCTTTCAGGGATTTGTTGAGTGATAAGGTCTCCCCTGAGCCTCCTCTTCTCCAGACTGAACCATCCCAGTTTCCTCATCTGTGCTCCAGACCTTTCACAGGCTAGTTGCTCTTCTTCAGAAACATCTTTAAAAATGAGCACTTACTGGAAAAAAAAACGGGAAGATCTGAGTGTTCTTAGTCTTTAATTCCTGCAAATCCCATTCATTCATCTTGCTCATCCGAAAGTATCCTGCATATGACTGACAGAGGTGGAACCCATACTTTTTTGACACGGCATGTCTTCAATGCTGGAAACGACAACCTTTTCTTTTGCAACTACAGAACTGGACGGATGGACAGAGTGTGGACAATTTCCCTGTACTACAACCAAAGGAGATTGGTGGTGATTGAGAACAAATGTTCAATGCTGCAATGCAGATCCTTACCACATCAGCACAAGGAATAGCTGCTAGCTGTCATCTACAGCTCTTCCACCCTACAAGGCCCACCACAGCTGTTTCTTCAGTCTGATGGACATACCAGTCAGGTTCTCCCACTCTCTCACTCTTTTTTTACATCCTGGACACTTTTGCTGGCACGCTACAGAACAAAGAATCGGCATTTTGAGATATTTGGCTGGAAGTTGCCATCTATGTTGAAAATCTGATTGTTGTTATTCAGGCTTCTTCTGGAACTTCTTAATCCCACTTGCTTGAAGATGGCATTTCTCAGTCCTGCTATGCAAATTACTCCCAGTTGGAATTTTTTCTCTATTTTTGGTAAGGATTTGAATTAAAATGCCATAATCATCTGATTTAAGAAGGGGCCTCAGGAAAAGCTTTCTCACAGCCCAAGCCATTGGCATACCACTACCTACCCATTGGGCCTTTGTGCCTTTCTTTTTGGCAGTCACATCAGAGATGGCAGCCTGGATTACTGGGACCACACATCTGATCTGTATGGTGTCCCAGCCATGGAAAGTTTTGCAGGGAGTCATCTCTCTGCATCAAAGCCCTCTGGGCCTGCACTAAGGGGAAGCAGTCACTCTTGTAGTTCATCACTCCTCCTTTTACCCCATCGTCAAAGTGATGCTGAGAAAACCAGTGGGTGGGAAGCAAACACTGAAAGGCAAAAGTGAGATTGTGGCTCTGGAGGGGGCTGGAGGACTCTCAGCACTCCATGCTGCTGGTATCAGCTAACCCAGGCTGGTTCCAATTCCATTCTTCCCCTGGGAGAGAAGTGAAAAGCCAAAAGCATTAATGTCTCCATAGCCTTGAGCAACCCTGTCCTGGGATTCCCACAACCCCATTGTGGCTCTTGCTCCGCACTCCCTGGGAGGCCTTGGCCACCACTGTGCTGTTTCTGGGACGTTAGCTGGCTTTCTCCCTTTGGGGAATGAAATTTGCTTTGTATTAAACTAGAATTTCTACCCAGGGTCTCTGTTGGGATTTATTGTTACCACTTGACTCAGATCCCTGAAATCCCTCATCCTTTTGGCCTCAGAAAGCTGTCTTTGATGCACTGATGGTCTTTTGGGGACCAACCTTCTTGCTGCTGAGCAGGAAAGGAGATCTCTGAGGAAGTTTGCTGAGTAGATAGAGAAGGATCAGCAAGGTGCTGATCTGAGAACTTGGGAATCTAGGGGATAGCCAAGGGGGAAACAAGATGTGGTCGTGGGTAAAGATCCTGGTGTTTTCTGTAGTTGCCATCGCCTTTCATCTAGAAGAACACTGGTGCTTTTCCTATCAATGGAGTGAGCTAGAACGAGAAAACATGGAATTACTGTGGTTTTTGAGGCACCCTATGAAAGAGGAGAGATTAGCCAGTAGGTTGGCAAGAAGCTCAAAGTGCTGCTATAACCAGCAGCAGTGTCACCTTCATAGATCCCTTCCTCTTCTTGTAGAGAAGGTCACCATGACCAATTGGAGAGGCTGGCTGCCAAAATGGGCTGTGGAACCTGAGGAGGACGAGCAACAGGGGCCATGAGATGTTCTCCATTCCTCTACTGGCTCCATGCACATAATAATGCTTCAAGCCTCTTGCCTATTCTTGGAGTGGCTTCTTTCTCTGACACTGCTTTTGCAGACATTTCAAAAATAGGTCTCCTTCTGTGCCCATCTCCAAGGACATCTCCAAGAGTGCGAGCTCTTACAGGCTTCCTTCCACTGCTTAAAAGGATTACCCTGTATGCGAGCCATGTGCAAACAACCACGATATGAGTCACAAGAATAGCTTTATTACAAGTTGAGAACTTTGTGCCTGCTGAAGAACGAATAACTTGACAATGGCTTTGTGGGGAATAAATTTGTGTTCTTGAAAATTGTATAAATATGTAGATAACAATGGACTGGAACAGATTTATGCTGGTAAATGCATCGGATTGGAAAACAGCATTGTCCATACAAGTATTTTTAACAGATTTATTAGCACACTGGATTGGCAGCTTCTGTTTGTGAGAGTTAAATCAATAACATTCATATTTGGGTTTTGCGCCCCAGTACAAGTAAATACATTAAATCCAATGGGGGAAAAGAAAATAATTAAATGGCTACAGAAAGCAGCCTCTAAATCAGAAAGGGAAATGAGAAGCCTGGGGAAACGTGGGGAAAACAGCTGAGAGGGAGCACAGAGCAGCTCCTGTTTGTCTTTTATTTCCTTGTGTCTGACATCTTAGTTTCTTGAGGAGATAGAGCCACTTAGCTTAGGTCCATTTGCCTGGAACATGGAGGCAGTGATCCAGATCTGGTCTCCATCCTCTGTGTCATATTACAGCCACTAGTGTTATTACTGCTGGGAGTGAGGATAAGTTGGTGTAAAGGGCACCCACCTGCACCAAGGGGTCTCAGTGGAGGAGATTCCTGTGGAAAGCTGGGGAACAAGCCAGGTAATATTAAACAGCAGTAATGGGCTGGCAAAGAGGAGAGGCACAGCTATTCTAAACTCTTATTTGGACACTATTTACTATCATCTCACCACTTCTCCTTTGAGAAAAGCTCCTGTGTACAGCCAGTGTTACAGGGTTTCTGAAACAGATCTCAGCATTGGAGCAGCATTACCTACCAAGGTTCCTGTCGAGGCAGCTTGCCCCAGAGCTTGCCTTGCTTTCCCATCTCTTCACAGTCTTCACTTCTCCATGAGTTTGATATGGCTCTACCATATTCATCAGGCTGCACCCTGCATGGACACACCCTGGACATTTGCTAAGTACAGCTATTAATTTCCAGCATGGAGAAACTCGAATGTAGGCAAACTTCTAGCCTAGCAGGATGAGGCATGGCACAGCCAAAAAGCAAGTCCAGCAGCATTTGCTATAGATCTGCTGAGAAACTGCACCACTGTAGCTGGGCGGGAGGCTCTGCACTTCAGGAGCTACTCCTAAGTCAAAGAGCCATCCACTGTGCAAACACCACAAGCACTTCCACCCAGGGCCTTCCAGCCACTTAGCTGCTCCACCCAGCTCTGTGTGCCTGGATGGCTTCATCACGTGCCTTTGGACCGGCCCCAGGACACCAAAAGCCAAGACAGCTGAGTACCTCCACTCATTCCCAATGAATGAATGGGGATAGGCATACCCAGAGTACAGCCTCAACCACTCATATTCCCATCTGGTAAAACACCCAACAAGCCATCATCAGTGTCCATGTTCCTAAGAAACATTAGTTTCCTGATTATCATGCCCATTGACTCATTGACTTCTTTCCTCTTTTTATATCACATTCAAATTGGCTCGTAGACCTTCCTGGAGCAAGAAGCCAAACCGTGCTCCCTTCTTTCTCTCTATCCTCATGTCCTTGATGTGCCTTCATGGAGTGTGTGGGCAGAGCTGAATGCCAAAATTCCCAGCTCTTTCTCACCCAGTGACCCTATTAAACATATTGGCATGGATCCAGTCAGCTGGCTGCTCCACCTTGAGGGACTTTGGCTTGTTTCCAGTCTAAGTTCAGACTACTGCTGTCTATCTAGCCAGGAAAGGGACAATCTGCAGAAGAGAAGAGGATTCTGGTGTAGTCTGTGGAGAAAGGTAACCCAGCCAGTGGGTTTATGCCTGATCTCATGGAGGCTACAGCTTACTTCTTCCCAGTGGTAGAGGAGAGGAAATGTGGGGCTGGTAATGGAAAAGCAAGGTTGAGAGATAAGACCATGTCCTGCAAATTAGGCACACAGAAATAAGGAAAGAAAGAGAAAACAGACTTTGGCTATGTACCTTTGGGATACTATGTGACTGCATCTTCAGTCAAGAGGAAATCCTTGGGTATCCACTGTGGAAATAAGCTCCTGGGGTGCTAGAAAAAAGGATCTGATGAGGAAGCCATGCTTGCTGTCCTCTTCAGCTCTGTGCTCAGTGGCTCCCACTAACTTGACAAATTAGAGAGCTAGGCAGTCACCAACCACATGAAGTTCAACAAGAGCAAGAGCTAGATTCTGCACCTGGGACAGGGCAGCCTGGGCTCTATGTGCAGACTGGGGGATGAGAGTCTGGAGAGCAGCCCCACAGAAAGTGATCTGAGGGTTCTTGTCGACAGCAAGTTGAGTCTATTTCACACATGGAAGAAAGAGATGTAAACTGTTCAAGATTTGCTCATTTTTTATTACGTGATAGCAGCTCAGACTGGGTAGAACAGGGGTATTTCCCAATGCTACTTCATGCCTACAATCTAATGATAAGCTCTGGTTCTATACACTGCTGCCCTGTTTCTCTGATGGGTGCTTGGGAGCAATTTCACAGCAGTTTGTAGATATCTTATTTTGTCCTTGGGTAATACCAGGCCTCTTACAGGAAATGTCTCTCCCTAAGGAACCCCGGTAGAGCAGGATGCATGAGAGCACATGCAGCACAAACAGAGCCCACAGCCCTGGGCGCAGTTGCAATCCTCTTTCCACAGATGCTATCAGATCTCTGTTTTCTTTAATCAAAACTGAAACCTGATGGAGTACCAGGGTTTGTTCAACCAAAACATCTGTGTTTCAGCAGTTGGATTTTTTTTAAAGAGGCCCAGAGAGGCATGGGGATGACTCCCTCTAGTGCCCAGTTCAGTAGCACTTTCCCAGAGCGACGGATCTGGGAGAGGTGAGTCACCTCTGGTGGGGCACAGCCTGTGCAAAGAGCACCAAATCACTGCCCAATATGGAACTGAGGGTGAGCACAGCCCTCGCCTTCCCATTCAACATATCAGAGGATCTCCACGCTCTCTTCTCTGCCTGGCTCCAGAGGGTGCCACGGCCCCAGTGGAGACCAAGTGGAGAGGAGGCAGAATTGTCCCCAGGGCTGTCTGTGGTGGAGATGGCACGATGGCACAATGTGATGGAGATGGCATGATGGAGGTGGCATGAAGGGCTGGATGAGTCTGGGATAGGGGAAGGTATGTGCAGCTACTCATTGGGTTGAGATGTAAAGGTTGGGTTGGGATGTGGACAAGCTGGTGATCCAGGAGGAGGAGATAGGAAGGGCAGGAAAGATGCTGGAGGACAGGCTCCCAGCACCTGGCACAAGACAGTGGGACGATTGCTCCAAGCTTTTGCAAAATGTGAGAGCCAGAGAGCTTTGGGAACAACTATCCCAGCACAAACCCAATTCCCACTCTCCAAAGGAGAAACCCAGATCACCTCCCTGCACTACAGTTTGACCTTGGTGGCCAAGGTGGTCCTCGTCATCGTGGGCTAGGGGGCAGTAGTTCTGCAATAGTAATGGCTTGTAGAAAACACCCATGCACATTTGCTCAAGGCTTTGCATTTTATTTTAGATCACTGACTTCGGGAACTGGTGACATTATCAAAGAAACCAGTGGGTAGGTGGTTTAGGCACATGCAGAACAAAAGCATTGTTTCAAGGTTACAGATGCCTTCTAGGAAGCAGTAACAGAGAACACTCTTTTCTGCCCTGCCCGCTGCAAGGCAATCCCCCGGGAATGGAGGTGAAACAAAGCAATGAAGTTTGCTGGGAAGATCAGCCATGTGGCAACTTGGATGGTACTGCCAAGCTCTGTGCTGGTCACAAAAGATGTTCCTCGGTGGGACTTGGCACAGGAGTAAAGCTGCCGCTGGTCTGCAAATGTCAGATCACCCTGTGGGAAGAATGGACACAGTTTGGTTGGAATGTCCTCATTCCTGGTCATATATCCTCCAAAATGAGAGCTGATGTTTTTGTGTAGGATATCCTTTCTGTGCTCTGTCTCACTGCAAGAACCATCACAGCTTGGTTTGATCTTGAGCCCATGTCTATGGTGGAGTGCAGGGGCCATGGAATACCAGGGGTGAAAGTGATACCAGCACAGAGCCTGGGCTGGCTTTCTGGGGGAGGATTGAGGTAGTTGAGCTGCTGGCAGATGGTATGTCAAATTAGGCATTTGGAGACCAAAAATGCCAAAAGGCCCTTTACTCCATGAGGATGGTTTGGGATCTTTTGCAGCAGCCAGACACTGCCTGTGCTGCAAGGAGAGTCTTGGGGTCAGCACAGAACTCCCAGAGCGATCTTTGTTCAGTGACGCAACCTGTGCCAGTGGGTGATTGAGAAAGACAAACTCAGCAGAATCTGTTGAGCAACGAAGTGCAAAGGACAGAAACTCAAAACTCCTGGGATTTTGGGAAGTGATGCAAACACTGGAAAGACGCCCAGATGATGGAGTAATAAGACAATGTAAATTACCCCCCAACCAGCTTGCCTTGCCTCTGCATCTCCCCATGCTCCTACCTTGGAGTCTCCACGTGCAGGCTCATGAGCTGCTCTGACCTTCACCGAGGTTGATCTCCTCCAGGATCTGGCTGTACCTCCGGGTGAGAGCTTTGGTGTTTTTGGTGAGGTCGGTCAGAACCTGCTGCAAGCCATTCATGTGGTGGGACAGCCGCTCCTCCAGATTCCCATCTATGCCATCATCTGGAGCCGTGTCGGCGTCAGCATTGCTGGTGGGGCTCTGATCGGTGACGGAGGCCAGGCCTCGCTCCACCACGGGCTTGATGGCCTTGAGGAGCTGGTAGCGCTCGTAGAGGTCCACGGGGCCGCCGGCGGCTGGGTCGGCCCCGTCCTGCGGGAAGACCCCTCGCAGCAGGCTGGGGAACATCACCTCCTGCTCCATCTTCTGCGTGGCCGAGAAGTACTGCTCCATGGCCCTGTGTCTCGGCTCTCCTTGCGTCCAGCCGCCGCCCGGCCCCGTGGAGGCTTTTTATAGAGTCAAGGAACATCCCCGTTCCACTATCCCTCTGCTCCCTCCTGCTAGGCTGGGTTTGGCTCCAGCCCTACTGGGCTCAGCTGTGCTGTGTCCCTGGCTCTGTGCCTCTGTCCTCATCTGAGCCCACCCTTGTCCTTAGCCCCAGCTGGCTGTGATGCTGCCATGTGCCTGGGCACGCATTGAGCAGGGTGGTGAGGAGTGGAGGTACCCGGGGCTTCTCACCCCTTCCTGCCCAGCACTGCCATCCTCCAGCTCTTGCACTGCAGTGGCAGCTCTCCAGCACCACATGCAGCCTCCACGTGTGTGCTGCTGGTACCTCCCAGCACCATCAGGAGATGGTCTGCTCCCACCATGCTCCAGCAGGGTCACCTAGAGCAGGTGTCCGAGCACTATGTCCAGCCAGGATATGGGTATCTCCAACAGTGGAGATCCTATAACATCTTGGGGCTACTTGTGCTACCCTCACACCAAAAATTATCATCCTATGTCTTCCTCCACTAGAGATCTCCCGGTGTCCCTCATGGGTGCTCTCTCCCTGTCCCATGAGGTAACGTGTAGCCCCAGTGCTGTGGTGTGGTATGACTGGGACGTGGTGTTCTGGTCATCGATGAGGTGGTTTGTGGCTGTTGACGTGTTGGGATCAGGACTGTGGTTTATCCACTGCGCTCCTGACACTGAGCCTGCACTCCCAGGTCTCTCATTCCTGGTTCTTCTCTTGTCACATGGAGCTCCAGTGCTGCCATCCCGCTGGGTAAAGCTCTGGGAACAGCAAAGCTTTTCCTCACAGCGCTGGTGCCCAGAAGCCCCTCAGAGCTGAGCAGAGCCCAGCATGGCCCTACCACTGCTGTGCCTGTCCCTGCTCCTCCCAACTGTGTTGGCCGTGTGAGGACAATGACCGTCCCGTGGCCACCTGCCTCTTATCAGCCACATCCCACCCTGGGGTGACACTTGCCTGGGGACACTGTGCCGGGCTGCCAGGGATCTCTGGTGCTCATCCCAGGTCACAGAGCAGATCTGGAACGTCTCACAGCTCTTATCAGCCATGTTCTATAACAGTACTGAGCACTGGGATGTCCGGAGGTGACACATCCCTGGGCACCCTGAGCCTCTCCAGCCCGAGCCAGAAGCACAGCCCAAGGAGCCCGCAGCCCTCCTCCCTGCGACCACTATCTTGTGATACAGGGCCTGCCCTTCTTTGGCCACAACCCCACGCAGCACTATTGGCCTGGGGTAGAATGGCTGGAAAGATGTGTGTTGGGAAAAGATTTGGGTGTGGGGGAGTATCTCTGATAAAGCAGATTTTATTCACAACTGCAATGGCGGGCATCCTGCAAGCAGGAGCACCTGCACAAAACAGTGTTACATCTTTTACGCCCTATTACCCAACACTTATTTTTTCCACCCCTGGTTCCTCACTGGTTGAGTACTTCAGGTTCACAATCTTTCCAACGTTCAACTAAATACACGGATACTGGACAAACGTAAGTTGTTGCTAGCTAAGCATATATTACAAATCAGTTAACTTCTCACATTTGCTTACTCAACATTAGACTGTTATTCCTGGACACCTGCTGTCCTTAGACAAAGATAAGTTTGGAAGGAAAGGTGTAGGGGAGTATCTGTTGCATTCCTCCTAATCCAAAAGTGGGATAGTTTGACCTCATGTAGAGGCCCTAGGTTGGTCTTCTACTGAGGGCCTCTTGGCAAAACAGAATAGTCTATAATAAAAAAGCTGCCATTTTTGTACTTATTATTTCATCTTAACTACTAAGCATGCATAAATATGGAAAGTTTAGCTGAAGGACAAGTGATGAGGATTATTAAAGACCCCCCTTTGTTGGAATGAAAAAAGACTTGTTAGTACCAATAAAGGTCACTAGATGACAGCACAGACCATAAAATACTCACCTTGCTAGTTCTAAATGCAGAAACATTTCATTCCCACACTCACCTTCTGCACAGGTTATCTCCCCCATTTGTTTCTGGCCGGGACAACATAAAGCAGGTTCCATGCATAATTGATGGAGTCTTCCATTATTTGGCAACCCACCTTCTGCTCCTTTGTCACACATGGACCCGTGGTTCCTTGCCACTCACCTCTGTCAGACACCTCAGATTCAGCAAGGCTTGCCACTGGTCAGCTTGACTTTTGCAGAATCACAGAATCACAGAATTGTAGGGGTTGGAAGGGACCTCCAGAGATCATCGAGTCCAAC
>JAOWBP010000001.1:151828769-151847696 GCA_028571105.1 Tragopan temminckii | reverse complement strand
GGAAGGGAAGGGAAGGGAAGGGAAGGGAAGGGAAGGGAAGGGAAGGGAAGGGAAGGGAAGGGAAGGGAAGGGAATTTCAAAGTCCAGCGGCCTGACCACTTCAGGGCTGGCAGAAAGTTGAAGCATCTTAGTGAGGCCGTTATCCAGACACCTCTGGAATGCTGACAGACTTTTCCATCAAAATACTGAATGCTTTTCCTTCTCTGGATTTTAGCGGTCATAATTTTGGATTGCAAAATGCCCCAGCAGCATAATCTGGAAGAAGAAGATGTACGAAGAAGCCAGGGGCAATGAGAACACCAGTGGTTCTTTCTGAACACTCTGCCACTCCTACCCAGTTAGGATTCTAATTAATCAGATAATTACTCTTCATACAAATAACGACCTTGACAGAAATCAAAGCAGCTTCCGTAACGAAGTGATATTTAAACACTGTGAGAATTGAGATGGTAAGAGATGGGGAAGCTGAAGCTTCTCAACCATCTTCACGTGTGTCGTGCCAGGACAGTACAGGAGTGCTCACCCAGAAACAGAACGGTACAATTTGTCCCTGAATACAGACCAGACAGCAGCAGCTGGTGGGGTGAGGTGCAGGTGTGTGAAACGCCCATTCACCACACTTGGTGGTTAGAAATCAGCATTTCTGCTCAGTCATCCCTCGTTCCCTGACTTGACAGTCCACATCTGCCATGGAGATCTGTAGCTCTTCTATAGCCAGCTGGAAATTGTCACAGCTCCTTCCAATGGTTTTACATTAATCTTCCTGAATTGCTCCGGTTGAACTAAGCCCCTGTGATGGAGTGATACAGAGTTCATTTCTCCTCCTGCACACAAATGTGTTTTTCGTGACAGACCACCCTTCCAGAAGAGCACAGGTAAAAGCGTGGTTTAAGCCCAGGTTGGGAGATTGCTTTTGAGGCTAGGAGGAAAAAGCCACATTCTCCTGGTTTACAAGATCCATCTACTTCATGCCACAGTGCCAAGTCTTGAATCTTAAGGGAATTCAGCATGAGTAGGCAGACATTCCTCTAAGTTCACAAACGAAACAGAATGGCACCATTTGAAAGCTCTTTTCCTCGGCTTTAAGAGCTTACAAAAGCAACTTAGGATTCAACCCCACACTGATGAGTGAACGCTGGATGTCCAAAAGGGATTTAGATGTGTTTAGAGTCAGGAGGGATCAGCCAGCACCCACCTAGAGTGGCAAAGAGCCATCTTAGGACAGCGCACAGGGTTCACCATGCCTGATTCTTCCACTGCTTGCACAGCACTTCAGCATTCAGTGCAAGATGATCATCCTCACACTCAGTCCATTGAAAACACAAATGTAAAATTTTGGCATTTCATTTCAAGGAAGAGGATGGAGCTCTCGTCACTACAGGAATGTACCGTAGCCTGGCTCTGACCACATATGCATTGGGAAAAGAAAAAGCATCAACAGGCTTCCATGGTTAACGCTGAGAGAAACCACACCTTTCCCAGTTCACGCTTCTCTCCCTGATTTCTTCCAGTTAAGTTGTCAGTGTTCATTGCCACAGCCACAAGTCAGAACATCTACATTTTTAGAGCTTCTCTGCCAACATACATTTAGGCTAAATAAAGGAACCTAGCTCCTCTTCTTAGTACCACATGGAAACCTCAGGGATGTCTGCTAGCAAAGCCTAGCAGAGGACTCTACTGGCCATGCCAGGAAGTACTGCTAAGCGGTGGATGGGCCCTCACCTTCAAGAATTCACCACTGCGCTCCTATAATTATGCCACTCCCCTGGCAAATAAAAAACATGTTGTAGTCTCAAGCAAATGCCGAATTCCATCCGCTCCTGGTTTTTGTCAACTGACTGCAACATCACCCTGAAGTCAGATGTAAAAAACATGCATTAAAAATCATTAACAACTTCAAGAATAATTCCATCAGGTCTTCCTCATTGTCAGTCAGAGCTGGTCAAGGAGAGGAAAACTTGATTTTAAGAAAATTAATGCCAAACACGAATTCCCCATTCCCATGGCAGCCATTGAGCCACTGCTGGAAAAACACAGCAGCCATTTCTTGGTGCGTATGTTGAAAGAAATCCCTCCTGGATGGGCACAGGTGATCACCATTAAAAGCACTCATTGCTTCAGTACACATTATACTTTGTACATCAAGTTATTTCTTTTTTTTTTTTTTTTATTATGACAATTTACATGTCATATTTATATGAAAGAAATGACAGTAGATATTATAACAAAAACATTATGAAAGAAAAGTTACACAATTAGGCCTACAAGCTATAAAATGGCTTCAGGCCCAGCTTATACACAAAGAGTTCTGACCAGACTGTAGTGAGACAACGCTGAACAATTCATTAACAAAAATATTGGCACCAGCCTTAACATTTTTTTTTTTTTTTTTACTTCATTTACAAGGAATACAGTATTTAAACAGTTGTGTACTGCAAATCTAAAAACATGAGCTGTTATTAAACTGCAGTTAACCCTTTGAGCACTGAGGCCACCATGACTTCCATTTTAAAAGGTTTTAATGCGTCGTGTTTCACATGCATGTGGTATTTCTGGCGAGGGGGGGAAGGACAGTGAAAGCACCACCCAATTTATGTGCAACAATGACAATTCCAGTTTTTTCAACGTCTCTCTCCCCACCTCCCACACACACAGTGTGTGTCCCCTCGGTCCTTTTCCTTTGATGTTGTAGCAAGTCACGATGGAAGAGATTTAAAAATCAAGGTTCAGGACTCTGAAATGCATGGGTTAAGCTCTGCAAAGAGCTCGGCTTGCGGGACTTTTAGAGAAAGAAAAGAAAAACGAGGCCAAGTGTGAATGAGACTGACGTTAAGGAACTCCAGATTTGTGAACACACAAACAGCACACTGGAGTAAGACAAGACTGTATTTTGTGTAAGCATATCTGAGATTTTAACCTACCCGGCAGTTTCAATCTAATTGTCACAGAAATTGGAGGACAGCCATTCTGCTAGCAATTACCTGGTCTATGCTGTCTGGGACAGTGAATACACCCAATGCTCGTCTAGCATCCGCCTAAAACTCTGCGCCTATTTGAGAACCATCATGCATACTGACAACGGTGACATTAAGCGTTTGAATCAGTTGAATGCCATCTCATGGCTGCTGCAAATCTATGAAGCAGGACTAGCAACTAGCAACCTGACTGGCATGAAAAACAAATCATGTTAATGCAGGTTAGGGGGAGGAGTACCATTTTAATGAGTATAGCATAGGAATAAGATACTGTACAAGATTTTAGAGTCCACATAATGAGTATGAAATGGAGAACTAAACAAGGTATATAGCTGTATGGTTTGATTTCCTTTTCTACCACTAACTTGAGTAGCAGCTCTGTTAAGGACTTTTAACTAACAAATGGTGCACTGGTAATGAGGCCTATTGCATGTTTTAGTAAAAGGACTTTATCCCCTTAGGATCATTTAAGTCAAGTTCTGACAGACTAATCTAAGTATCACTAATCAGTTTAGTTGTGTGGGACATAAGAAGAGGAACAAAGGAACCTGCGTGGACTCCAACCAACATCCCCAAAGGCAAACATTGTCACAGTACTCTACGGACTGCTAATCTTCTCCACGTCCATGCTGTGCTGGTGGAACCGCTCCCTCAAGGAAAGAGACCGTGAACAGCTTTTCCTGTTGCTCTGAAGGTCACGATGAGAAAAGGAGGGTGTCAAGATTTCCGTTTGAAATACAGTCTTTAAAGGGCAAATCAGAAGCAGTTTTTAGGCCTGTCCAAGACCTATCTTGCAAATTGCAAGGGCTTGCATCCACATTTTTCCATTCCGCTTCCCTCCACCCATTCCCCATCTCCTGTTAGTGGAAAGAGCATTCCAACAGCAGGAGAAACCAACTCGGTCTGCACCTGGGGAACCAGTGAGACTGACTATACACAAAGTGCTGCCAAGTGCACAAAGTAAACCAACTGAAGGAATAGAGCAACTCTATCTTTCAGTCTTCCTTAGTAACCTTTGGGGTTATATGTAGCAATAGTAGATCTATTTGCAGACACACCTGCCTTCATTAAGCATGTGTCCTCTCTAACTGCTGTATCGTCATCCCCTCTCCTGATCACAAGCTCAGGTGCGGAGTGCCAGCATTTACAAAACGATAGTCAAAAACCCAAGCTGTAGGGCTTGCTTTTAATCGCGGTTATACCTGGAGCCTTTACACCACATCCTCAATTATAAAAACTTCTTATCTACTTAAGAGTGTCCTTTCCCCTAGAAGCTGTACACATTTCTTTTTTAAAGTAAGTGTCATACTAAGCAATATACATCTTCTGCAATATACAAAATAAGTTAAGTTATTCCAAAGCATTGGGACAAACAACTCCCAAGCACACGCTTTTGCCGTTTGGAACTATCTCAGTGAGTTATACCTAACCTAAAATAAGAGCTTGGTAAGTGATGCACATTTTCAGAAATGATCAGTAATCCTCAGTACCGCAACTGCTGTGTGTCCAGCTTCAGGGGATAAGTATTTCTGAAGCCAAAGTGTTCCGTGAGGTCCCCAACTCTACAGCATCACAAAGCGGTCACTGAGGATTGTAATTACTTCAGAATATGCTGGATAATAAGTACTGTTTCTGTTGGTTTTTTTTTTCATTTTCTGTCTTCTGACATATTAAGTGATATAGTCCCTACTCCACTTGTTCTAGAAGGGGAGGAGGAAAAGTAAGATCCCAGGAAACGTGGGCTTCATCCCGCACATCCTTATTGCGGACAGCAGTCCTAAGTGCTCCCATAGATTGTTTAAACACTAGAGGAGTTGCAATGCTGTGTTCTTTTTGCATGAATTGCTGGAGATTTCCCCACCATATTCAACAGATTTTGTTTTCCAGAAAGTTACCATTTGAAGATATTTGATATTTTTACATATGTTTATACATGAAAGGATTTTATATACCCAGTGAACTGAAAGCAAATGTAAATACGTATCTAGGGTGCACGCTGCATGTTGGATGCTTAACACAAGCTTGTGGATAGCATTCACTGCACATGTACCAAAACCAATTCTCAAGGCCTATGCGTTGCCATTTTGAACTAGATGATACAAATCCCTTGCCACCAAAATTCCTCATTTACTTTTCATTTTTATATATATATATATATATATTGGTGAAAATAAGTAATTTGAAACAACTTGCTGAAAGTTTCAACCAGGCCTTCCTACTGCAGAGCATTGAAAACCAAGCTGTAAGCACCTGAAAACAGAGCTATACAATGGACACCCTGACAATGGACTACTGAAATCATTAAACAGCATCCGAACACCAAACAGTTCAAGTGAGAAACATGAAGACAAATCAGAACAAGGGCACCGCTACCCATACAGTTTCTCTTTTGTGAACATACATTTTCGCCTCAAGGTTCTTTGAGTGGGACCCCTCAGAGTGCAGGCCAGCACTCGGAAAACAGCAGTGACCAGGAAAGAAGCCCACTTCAGTCATCAGCTCCCACTGCCTGAAGAGTAATCGAGACGTTTCAATCCACAGAAATCTCAAGGTGACATATATATAAATGAGCAATTTAGAGAAAAAGCATCTCTGTTTTTCTCAAGTGCCATTAGAACAGAGCAATCCTTTTGTTAAATAAATCTGGAAGGTACAGTAATTTTATAAGGTAATTTGACACGTAGGAAATCAAACTATCTAAGAGCTCAGAGAGTTTGTTGTTCAGTATTCGTCTTTCTACAGGCTTTCAACATTAAGGGTTTTTTTTTTGGTAGCTTAGTGATGTTGTTTTCCATTTTTAAATCAAGGTTTAGAAGATTCAATAACTAGAAGACAGCAACTGCAATGAAATTTTGCCTTCTTAATTCCCCACCCTTCTGGTTGGATTAATGCTCTGCATTCCTTAGTACAGAGTGGCTGTACTTTGCACATCACATCCCACGCTCATGGCAAAGCCATCCTTTATCTTTGTGGCACCCAAAAACATCCATTCCCCAACTCAGTTTATAGTTCCTTCCCTCCTCCAGTGCTTCTTAAGACTCACACAGCCCACAGAAATCAGTTCACTTTCTTCCTCATCAGCTATACTCTGAAGGATCTGCGGTTAAAAAAGACACAGCTTTTGGTGTCAACCTGTGTGCAAAGAACAGCTCAGCCAATAGGTGCTCCTTCTGCTGTCCAGTCCATTGTGTGACAAACCCCTGGCCAGAATGCATTCTGTTCCTTACACACCCTGAAGATGAGCAAAGACACGTGACTTCTATCTCACGATGCATACAGAAGAGCACAAGCTGCTAAGGACACCACAACACCTGGAGGATCCCACTCTGGGATCACATACACATGACAACAGCATGAGCCCCACATGGCAGCCAGCCGGCCTTTTGTCTGAAAACATCTTTACAGACTTACATTTCCGACCATGCTGGAAGCCTTAGACAGGAGAGAAAATGGAAGTTTTAAAATCCTGGGCTCTGCAGAACATCTAGGCAGATTTTCCTTGCATAGTATTCCCATTGGTCTAACGGGACCTTGGGATCCCAAGGGATGAAGCCATCCCAGCTACCAAAGGTGACTTTTCAGAAGACAGAGAATTGTTTTGTAAAGCAGACCAATGGAAAGTAACAACCTGTCTGTCTACACTGGTTAAACTTGATGCTCTTGACATAAAATTCAGTGCTTCACTTCTGCTTTCTGGTCTTCTATGTCATTCCCAAACACAGTGCTCAATTTCTTCCTGGTTGGCATATTTGCTATTTTAACTGCTTTGTATTTTCCTACATTCACAATGACTTATCCACTAAATATCCAGCATTTGGGGCTGTCTACAAGCAAGAATGCTTGCTACGGCACTGATCAGACAGGAAAAGGCTCCATGTGGCAGCAAAAAGGGTGATGGCACTGCCAAAATAAATGAGAAGTCACTGGTTGCACAGTGTTGCTGTATGGGAATCAAGACAGTTTGCACTGCAAATATTAAAAATGCTTAGCAATTATTAACATTAGAAAGTGGAAGCCATATGTTCTTGCTTGTTTTAAAACACAAGTATATTAGAAATGTAGAAGCACTACATTTATGCATCACCTAGGCAAAGAAAAACATTGTAGTAGCTAAAATGCTACATACACTTATAAGAACATTCTAAACCCTGTTTTAATACCTGCTTGTGAAATCTGTTAACGGTTAACATTGATAAGATGGAAAGATATTTAATCTTTAATGACGTTCAATTCTCATTTAGAAAGAGCGTGATTTCTCTTTTTTTTCTTAATCACAAGCTTGCTTAGCACAGCAGGTAATGAACGAGTTCTATCTTTCTTGCGGCTCTGACGATTCTAGTTGTAGATGTGCACTGCTAGAACCCAATCGAGTAACAGTCACGGAGTGGTTCTGATTGAACTCGTGGAGAGACAGGTGGGGAAACAAAACCAAGACCTTCCAGGCCAGAAGTAGGTATTTTTGGATCTAGGTATTCTAGAGAGGTATTTAGTAAAGGCCTAATGCCGGTTTTAGTAGAAGAAAACAGAAGTGCTTCATGACTGACTAGTAAATACAATATAATGGAAGGGAATCAGGTGGGGCAGGAAAGGAGAACTCACTCCTCAGTGGCAGCAGCAGTTTCGGTGCATCCATTGCCGGCAATGGACATCAACACCAGTCAAAAATCCAAATCTCAGAGCAAAAGGAGTAACAGATGTGACCTTTTTGGATTTCAACGTTTGGCAGATCTTTTTCAGCTGTGTGCTACAACATGTACAGATTCTACAGCCTGCATCTTAATTCCAAATGAAGAGAAAACTCAACACTACCCAAAGCAAATTTCAGCTCTGCTCCTTCCTATGTGCCCACGTTCGTCGGTTTTGTTTGTAGTCTCCTTTTTTTTTTTTTTAAATGAAAGCACATATCACTTCAGGCCCACTCCAAAGTTGACGAGACGTCTTGGAGTCGAGTGTTTTCTCTCAGAAATACTGCCTTCTTGAAATCAGTTTGGTCACATGACAATTATTAAAATGTATTTTAAGAAAATTCTAATGGCCAAGGGCCAACACTACATTCAAAACCTGCTAATACATCCAGGCAGATAAGTAAAATCAAAACAAAAACACACACAAACCCCAAACAGAAAACCTCCAAAAGGAAAACTGTTCCATTTGTTTACTTCAATTTGAAGTAGATACTAAGGACATGAATGGACCAGTCACGGTTTATTGGAAAATCCCTCAATCCTTTGATGCGCTGTAATTCTGTGGTCAGTGCAGTTTGTACAGACACATTCCATTCCGAATACTCCAACAGAAGGTGAAACCCAAGTGGCCAGGCAGCTACTGCAGAATTCTTTTGTCTGTAAAAGTTTACAGCACGTCAAGATGCCATCCCGTTTACAGACCAACTTCACATCAATGCGTCCTCCCACTGGACACCGTGCACAGAAGACCATCTGATGAACTACGCATGAGATAGCTTTGTAAATTCATTGCTAGCATGTTTCAACTGTCAAAAACTTCATTACAGTACACTTTACTGTACAAACACTTTAAAGGATGTTTATTAGGAAAGTCTGCAAGTCATAATGGATAGTAGAGTTCTTGTTTATGGTACCTTCTCGGCCTCTAGTAATTCTGTTTACCTCCAGTATTAAAATCAAACTGCTTCCATGAAGGTGATTACTAATGAGCTATGGCATGTTAACCTACAACTCACAAAATGCGACAGTACAGACGTTAAATTTGAGACTGTCTGTTAAGTTGTAATCTAAGTTGTGAACATTTAAATATAATATATATCTCATATGAAAAAGCTAAAGCACAAGTGCTTCTGCACCCCACCCACCCCTTGAGCCAAACCCACCCCAAATTTCGGTTTGGGCCCTGACCGATTTGGAATGCTTTCTTAGGCCACCCATTTCCACAAATTTGTATGCACTCAGGAAATATAAAGCCAAAAATATACAAATCTCTTGTTGTGATAAGGTTTTTGTGAGTGAAATTACCCAGGACCATGGACTTGGAAGGAGAAAGGGGGGTAAGAGAGGGAATTTACAGCAATTCTTCTTCAAAGTTCAAAACTGGTCACTTCACAGAAAGACTGCAGGACTGGTGAAATTCTTGCTTCTAAAAAGTGATACTGTAGTGGAGAATTTTCTAGGAAAAATAAAACAGCTTTTAATAACTGGCCCGCTGGTATGAGCTACCGTGGAATAAATTAGCACAAAAATGGAAGTCTTATAACTGTTCACTGTTACAGACGTAATCAACAAGGTCAGTCACTCTCAAAAGTTCATCTTCATCTTCCTCTGGCCCTACCACTTCCTGCCCACTCCCCGTCCCGTTGGGTGCCAGGCTGGCACTGGCTGTGCTGTCCTTGGGGGCTTGGGTCTTCTCACTAGGTTTGCCAATCAAGTTCTCAATGGTTTTACCTGGGCTCTGTCCGTTGGTGGAAGGCAAGTCCACCAGGCTGTAGTCCAAAGGGCTCTCTACTTTCCCTACGTTATCAAAGTCATCTTCGTCGTCACTTTCTATCCGGTAGCAGTGCTTCTTGGTGTTGTCTTGAGGAGCCTGTGGTGCTGGCAGCTTATTTGCAGGGTTTTCTGCCTCATCGTTAGCATTTTCGCAGTTATCTTCATCGTCTGTTTCAATTCTATTGAGCCGTTTGCGGACAGGCCTCTCTTCATCTTCCTCATCCTCTCCTTCCTCCGAGTAGTCATCCGTACTTCGCCGACGTTTTCGAATCAATCGCTTTGACTCTTTTGTGGAATCATCATCTTCGGAGTTCTTGGATGCGTAGCTCTCTGCAATAAGCAGCAGACTTAAAGCCGTTAGCAAATCTGAGTGCATGCAAAACAGTTACACTCCTATTTTTTAATGATTTACACTCATCAAAATGCCATCTCTCCCTGTCTCTCAGCACACACATTTCAGCCTCCTTCCTCAGTCCCCCAACCACGTCAAAACGCTTGCATACTTTTCACATTCTAAAGAAACTGCCCAAATAGCAAAGTCCAGCAATCTGCTGGTATTCTGCTTGAATGCTCAGCTTGAGCATTACGGGAGGCTTTGGAGTCTTCTGCTAGAAGTTAGGAGTGCTAACTACATCAGGAATAGCACAACTTTACAGCCTTCCAGAAAGTGAGGACCCTCTGCAGAGCCAGGAGTTGGACTCAGTGATCCTCACGGGTCCCTTCCAACTTGGGATATTCTACACCTCTATGAAATAATGGCTGCATTACCTTCAAAAACATATACATACATACGTATACATGCAACAACTGTACTATCCTCCCCCCACCAGATTCTACAGGACTTCTTTCAAAGCACATGAACACTGTTTGAATGTGGCTGGAAGGCTGCTGTCCCTCAGTGGAAGGCCTTTTGTTTGCAAATTGGCTTAGGTGAAAAAAGACAAACTGAAAGATCAAACACCACTGGCTTTCTCCTTACTATTTCCATTAGAAATGCATGCAAATTGTCATTTTTAAAGGTATTATCAGTGTAGGTTCAGGTTGCTAGAGACTTTGTCAGAGTTCCAGTATTTTCAACATAATTACATTTCCAGTAACTGTTACATTCTTTTTACACTAGAACCGTGGGAAACTACTGGAATGGTACTAAATGGCATTGGATTTAGTATGCAAAAAGCCAGTATCAAAAATACCTGAAGAAATGGGTTTTCATGTACAAAAGACACCATCAATCAGGCATTGTTTAAAGTCACAAGTGCAGGCAGCAAAGAAAAAGTCAGCCACCATATAGCAGATCACGAGCAGAGAGCCTATATATCCTATTTCTGAGAACAGACTGTATACTGAAGAATGAGATCAAGTTTTCAAGATACCATACGGCTGCATTACATACTTGCTTCCCTTCATGGAAGAGGATCCCGTAACATTCTATAGATTCAGGCCAGCACTTCCAAAACTTACCTACAGGTGCCCTGGCACCCACTGCAGCCTGTAAAGCTCAGCACATCTCAGTGCTAAACAGATGGTTCTCATGAGCAGGGCATCAGAATTCAAAGGACCCAAAGCCAGTGGCTGTGTTTGTACAAGCTAATTTTGTATCTAAATACACATCAGTGGCTCATGGAGTGACTGACATTACTGTGAGCAGGTTTTCTGTAACATCATACACACCTGCACTGATTGCAGCACCTTCAAACAGGAGACTGCACTGGAAAAGGCTGAATGACCACAGAGGAAGGTAGGGTGGCATACCGACCTATGAAAACAATCAGGGCACCAGAAGGCAAGAAAGAATCTTTGAGCATTTGCAGAGAAGGTTTTGTGGCCTCTTAACAGAGAAGTGGGAAAACAGTGACATTAATTATAGCTTTGAAATGCCACCACTCATTGCCAGACACGGTAAAGTCAGACCCTGTGAGGCCAGAGCAGGGACAGTGACTCTGGGAAGTAACCATAATGGCACATCACACAGTACCTGTGGGCTGCTTCACAAGGAAACAAGTTTCTGAGAAACATCAAGGAACTCTAGAAAGAAAATTTTCTGGGCATCTCTGAACTGTACACAGTTTTCTCCTTAGGCTAATGCAGACATACACCAGCTCCTGCAAATCAGACTGTGTTTTACCTTCACTATCTGAAGTGGAGAGCCTGCGTTTATGAACTCTTCTTAACTCCTTTCCATATCGGACACTTTTCTGAGAGCCATCACTTTCTGAATCCTCCTTGTAGTTAACTTGCCTCTTCTGATTCCTTCTTGATCTTCTCCTCCTGGTTTCCAGGTAATCATCATCACTGTAATCTGTGTAATCACCACTCTCTGTACAGAAGAAAACAGCCGTGTCTGTTATTCCATTAAGACAAAACTGCGCTATTTAGATAAGCTTTAGACCAGCACAGATAAAACCAGGCACATTTCCAGCAGAGGAGAGTCTCAGCCATCACACCTCATTAGCCTGACCTATCCCAGGCTCACGCATCAGTTCTCCCTTTCACTGCCAGCAGCAAATTGCTTACTTTTAAAAAAACCTTCTCACAAATCCTTCTCCATCAAACTCCCCCAGAGCAGGTTTTCTTCCCATGTTTTTGTTCCCTCATATGTACTGGTGCTAAAGATGCTTCCTCTATAGTTCCTGACAGTTGAAGCAACCTGAGTCAATGACATATATATTACCATTTCCAGGAAATCCCCTTCTTTTTTCTTTTATTTTTTTTCAATTTAAATGTATTGCACTCTGCTCAAGTAATTCTCAAAACAGGCAGATGAATAGAAACAAAATGAGAATCCAGGTAAGATCTGACTTTGGAATATTAAATCATTTACAACAAATCTAGGCTTAAAAGTTCACTTACAACAAAAACTATGGAGAAGAAACTTACCATCATTCTCAGTTCTTCCCACACCGGACTACTGCACCTATTGGCTTTGAGAACTGAACGTATTTACATTTTTAACAGTTAACATCAGCTCTGAGTCAACTTCTGCTGCTTTTTCACTGAGATGTGCCAGAGCAATTATCCTGAGATCACAGTACATTTCTATATGCAACCCACACTGTTCTTAAATTACTGACTGACACCAGGGACAGATCAAAGCAGCAATCCTCTTTACCTCCTAAAATATTACAGAAAGGGTCACAGCCAGGCAACAAAGCACTGCCTTCAGAAAAAGCTCCCATCTCTGGAGACTGAAAACAAAGCCACTCAGAGGGAACATTATTTCTTTAACTCAAAACAGAGCCCAGGCAGGATCCTGAGGACAGCAACAGAGGTAAAGAAGAACAGTTATGACTGCAGTTATATATCTAAGGAATTATGTTGGAATCAGTGAGGCAAGGCTCTACCAATCAACACTTTGCTGCAAAAGTAAGAAAACTACACTGCATTCAGTGTTTCCTCTTCCTGCTCTTTTTAAAAACAGGATGCTTTTGATGGTACAGAATGGGGTTCTGACCTTCTCGCAGATACGTGTTCACAAAGAAACAGATTTGCTTGTAGGCATTACAGAGTAGGCCAAATTCTTTGGATCTTCTAGGTTCTGCAAATATCTTCATTACTAACTGCTTACATTTAGTGCAGTGATGCATTCAGGACAGGAAGACAGCAACTAGTGCAAGTGCATGTGGCTATCTTGATCTGTTCATGCATTAACTGTCCCTTTGGAAGCCGTACTTCAAATCAACCTACTTCAACATGATCACTCTCTACGTTCAATGAAAACATTTACCTACAATTACAATTTGCAATTACAATTACAATTTATCTACAGATAAAACATCAAAAAAGTAACCACGCTCTGTACAACTGAATGCCATACAAAACTGACAGCAGCTGAAGGAATTAGTTTTCCACACAAAGTGAGGGAAAATGCTTCTTTCAGAAGAGGCTTTTTCGAAGCTTTTCAGGAGGTCTTTAAGTACATATAAAGAAGAATATTTCTGCCTCCATCCTTTGTATTCCCTGCAATCATGTTGCAAACAGATACGTACGTGGGAGCTGAAACTGTCCACAAAGGACACGACATAACAGGAGCACACATTTAAATACAGACTGATTTTAAATGCCAAGAACCTAGTACTCAGCAACAGTTTCCTTTAGAACACTCACAGCAGAACAAGCAGCAAACAGCTTCACAGACAGGAAGCAAAGATGACATACACTTGACCAAAGGAACCAAAACTATTAGTGTCCATGTCGTGACAGGAAACTGAGATTTCCACTCTTGCTCTCTCCAGCACAAAATATTCCATACATTTAAAAGACCACTTATACTCACCAGATTCTCTGCTTGAATTGTCCTCGGAATCTTCATCTTCATCATCTTCAGAATATTTTTTCTTGACTGTTTTCCTTCGTAACCGCCTGCTTTGCCTCATGGGCCTGGAGAGATGTCTCCTGGATATGCGGGCACAGAACTCAGAATCGCTGTCTTCGTTTGATGGTGGATCATCTTCACTTTCATCCAGATTTTCCTCTGATATAACAAACTCATCCTGAGATCTGAAACAAAGAATCGAAACATTACCTCCACGAACCAACCTCCGTTACGTGCAAAGCAGGCACCTAACAGAACTGCACAAATCTCACAGAAATGACGTGTACTAAAGATCCAAAGTGAGCAAACTGCCATCACTGACATGGAGTTTCTGTTCTCTCTTGGAAGATAGCTTTACAATACACGACATTACTGAGCGGATCAGAACAGTGGATGGATATGAATGTTACATCAAAATGTGACCACAGGTGAGATCTACACTGGATAAATTCTAGAGTGTTCACACAGTGCATTTCAGCATAACACCTGCATAGCAATATCTCTGCATAAGCATCACTTGTAAGGGAGGAAAACATGCTCTTCTTTTTAAAAAACAGTGGAACACTGCAGATGCACAGACACTTGCATTTGGTTGCCAGCTGAATGTAAATCCCAGGATAACATTCAGAAGGTATTCAGCAAAGAACTGAGTTGAAAATGCTTGAGCACAATTTAGCAGGCCTATGTGCTATTAATTCCGGAAGACTTCCAAAAGCTCCAATCATAGGTTGGATATTTTCAGCATATTTTGCTTGACTATTCACTCTGTCACTGAAAATTCCTTAATGTGGTCATATGTGAAAAACAAAGCTCAAGAGATAATTGCATCTGTTGCGTAGGTTACCTATAAACTTCGTACATTGACTGTTCTACTGGGTAAAGCTTTAAAAGCTCAACTATGTTTCTTCATTGAGGCATAAAGAAAATCTCAAATTATTATTTTTTAACATTACGTATTTCCCAGTCTGAAAGATAAGAAATTCCAGGGAAAAATAATTTCAGTGAGCCAAAGCAATATTCATTCAGTCTCTAAAGCTTTGCATAACACACATTTGTTTCTTGCAGTGTAACCCTCTTCTTTGGCTGTGTTCAAACCTTATCTTTTAGAAAGCAAAAGGCAAGAGCTGATTCCAGAACCCAAAAGTCAAGTTCTGTATGCTGGAGAAATGGAGAAATTTTACTTTTCTGATTTCTAAATGGCTACCACGCCAAATAAAGATCCCACAGAACAGGACATATTTTCAGAAGAACAACCCGCCTCACTTTAGCTACATCTTTGTTAAGGATAGGTTTTACTTAAAATGGAGGTTGGATGACTGCAGCGCATGGATTTGAAGTATAGCTTTTCCAGCACAACTGAATTCAACCAAGCCAGGAGTATTTTTGCTGGCACTGTACAGTAGTGCTCTGGATCCGGACACATTCTCCCAGTGACCATTTTAGGGGCACTGCAGAGTCAAAGAAACCCGAAGCAGGCAGTGACTCGTGGCAGAAGCTAAACTGGAGACTTACCCATCACTGATCTTAAACTCATCCTCGCTCTCTTCCTCGTCCAGATTACTGTCACTATCCAGGTCGTTTAGTCGCCGTCGTTTCTTGCGCCGTGCTGCAGCAGCCCTTTGGGGTCGCTTATTTTCTTTCCTTTCTTCCTCTAAGATTGTGGAAATGTCTTTTCCACGATGTCCTGTGATGTTGGACATGTCTTTGCCTCTGCCAATGCCTGAATTCAGTGATAGAAAGGGGAAAATAAGAACAAGATTATTTTTGTTTAACTTTGCTCATAACTTTCTTTCATGCCTCCTGCTTCAGATTATTTTCTGTAACAGAATAATTTTTTGATGCTGTCTGGAGTCTTATTCCTGACAAACACAGCCCCAGTTGTGGTCCCTGGGAAACACTGAGGTCAACACAGAAGACAGAAAGTGAATGTTGGCATTCTGCTACTTAACCACAAAGTACATCATCCCCCAGTGACAGTGTTTTATGAATAGGGCAGATAGCAGAGAATACATCTTCTTCCTAAGGCCTTCATGCTCTTCTTGGGAGTTTTGGGCGTGTTTAAGCTGCTATTTGGCCAATAAGTAGACTTTAAGAAAAGCTGGTTTTACTGTTCAGGATTTAAGTTACATTTATTAAGGTCTTGTGTAACGCACCCAGAGACACCTGAGTTTCAGGTTGTCTGCATACATCCGCTGGCCTTCTGAAAACTGCTGTCTGTACACAGATGCCAGAACCCACATAAGGAAGGGATTAAGTTTCACAGCAGCTCTCTCCACACAAGCTAAGGTGATGCAGCAGCACAGATTCATCAGTCTCAGGTACTTTGGAAGATCTTTCTTTTGTTCCCTGTGGTGCCTCATCAAGCAACAAGTGCAACTGCACTCTTTCATTCATGCACAGCTGAGAAGTGCTCACAGATCTGCATTAACACTTCAGGACTGTATTTGCAGACCCAGCCTTCAAAGGGTCCAAACGTGGACCAGTTTCTGAGCCCAATACTTACAGGTGTCAGATGTCAGTGGTGCTAGCTACCACTCTCAAATTCAAAACATAGTGAATTAATCCTAAAAACCGTCTTGTCATGATTATTTACTGTATTCATGTATTAAAACATGTACAAGTTGAATTTAACTATCAACACCAAATGCTTTTTGGCATCTTCTGGCAGCTTGGCTTGGCTATTTCCAAGGGAAATTATTTAGTGTGAGCCTAAAAGTGCAATAGTAAGAACTGTAAATTACACAGTGTGAGGGAGAGGACTCTATTCGTTGCCTGTCATACCAAAAGACATTTGGTCTCAATCTTCATACCACCATTGGAATGAAAAATAACTATGAGAAACATACCTCCTCCATCAGCTTCTTTGATGTCATCTTCAATTGCTTCATCAATTGCCTCATCAAATTCATCAAACCTAAAAGTAACAGTTTTCATTTATGATTTTATGACATTACAGAAACATACTCCAAAATCTAAAACTGCTTTAACCAACCACACTGCATAGGTAATGGGCTGCATAAATGACAAAATAACATAGACAAAGGGACAGATACATGAGAAAACAGCCATTTTCTAAAAGATATGTTTATTATTTCTATTTGCAAAGTATTTACCACTATTTACCTTTTGGTACTGAGTTACATGAACAGAAAAGCACTTTTGTTTTACATGACACGCTGCTGAATTTAATGAAACATAATTTGAAAATTATTTGCAATGGTATAAGTGGCACATTTCACACCAAACATTAGCAATGCCTTCACACCTTTTATAGGGATGACATACACACTGCCAATTTGCAAAACAGGCTTCCAGGAAAGCACCTATTAAAGCCAGGGGATAATTATTCATCCTGTTGAAATTTGCCTTGAGAATTTGTTTCATGTAGCTTCGTTTCTTCTCAGAGTAATTACACCTTATGGATTGGCAGCACTCTAAGCTGAACAGAGGAGATGTACTGTACACAGCTCTTCATAGCAACACACAAATAAACCATAAGGTAACGTTACATAACTAAATAGGAAACAGAAACAGTTTGCTTTTGTAAGCCTGCCTCAATCCCTGCACGCAGAGTGGCTCATTGAAGGGGAATGGCAAATGGAGGAGAAAGGATCCAGTCCTCCTACACAGAAGATGACTTCTTTAGATGGTTTCCGCAGTTAGGAATTGCAGTTTTGTAACAAGGGACTGTTACCTGTATTACCCAAACTCCGCCTTGAGAAATAACATGCAAAAAGTACAACTTGTATTATCTTTGTAGGAAAGATATTTTGTTTAGATTATTTTCTTTTCTTCTCATTTCTCTGTTTTTAAAATAGAAATGACTGCGCAAGAGACAATACTTTCATCAAAGATTTGGCTTGCCAGTCACTAAAGAAAGATTACAGGTACGTTTACCTCCGTCCTCTATTGTAACCTCCAGCAGAAGAAGACAAGAACAGATCTGGTATTACTCTATAACCTAACAGCAGCCATAAAAGACCTCCTTTTAAAATGAGGTGACTGATTGCTGGTCTTTCTGTATATCCCGAGAACAGCTGTATGTCATGTTTAAGGCAGCTTTACACAGTAAGGAAGTAAGACTGAAATTATTCCATCAACAAGACTTGTCCCACATTACTCAAACACTATTTTCCCTCTAGAGCGCTAAAAAAAACCCTTTAAAATGTGAGAAATCACTTGATGCTCTCAAATCACAAATAACCTGAAATCCAACATGGGCTGACAACTGCTTGTCAATTAGCTGTAATGGCACATCATTTCTACTGCTGCTGCTTTATTCAGAAAGCAGGTTTTTGCTAACCTTCTCACAAAAGGAAAGCAAAGATGACAAAAAAAGGAACTAACCTGTCTTCAGAGAACCAGAATGCTACACAATACAGATTTGTCTGTAAGCAGAATGAGACATTTAGCATTTATTTTCCCCCTCAGAAGGAAAGCACGCACAGTTCTCACTGACACTAATAGGACTTCACTGCAGACATACAGATCTGAAGTGACACACTGACATGTGCAATACTTTCACCAGCTCAAAGTTACGTGCGTGATGCAGTCTGTGAGACAGACTGTCATTTTCTATCAAAGACTGATTTTCAGGAGCAACATGAGAGTACACATTATTTTCAGCAACAGTTGTTGCCTCTCTATAACGTGTGTCCTGCCAAAGTCATGCCAGATATCCTACAGGTAAGACTCCTGGCCAGATGCTGCCTAACCTGTCACAGACACAGCAGCAAATCTATCTAATTGTGTCCCTGGCATCACATTTCTTACATAAATACTTAACTTCACAAGCCAGAAATGACATTTTTGTTAGTGTGGCTTCTGCTGTTAATTTTAAAAGTTACAGAAACTCAACAGCTAAGTAAGGTCAGAATGAGTTTGCTGAGCAGGTTGAAAACCCAACACAAAGGTCACATCTCTCCTCAATGGCACAACCAGACTGAGTTTAACCATGGTTATTTGCTGGAAAATTTTGAAAGTTATAATGTTCTTGTTTATTATGATAAGGGTCTACAAAGAACAATACTGTGGGAAAGACAGGACTCCCTATATTCTTAATGCAGCTGGGACAAAAAACACAAGCTCTCATGCAGCAATGCCATTCTCCAGTCCCCGAAGAGGAAAAAAAGAGAGATGGGAACTTCAGGCCTTTAGACAGAAGCAAAAGTTTTCCCTTCCA